>CM040243.1:256584297-256931966 GCA_022545495.1 Chrysanthemum lavandulifolium | reverse complement strand
CTTAAACCGTGCCATACACTATCATTCTAAGTCAAATCCAACCCAAATACATCTCTGCAACACCGCATCCATTTCCAAACTTAATTGAACCAAAATTCCTTCACGCTTGACTTTCGTTGACTTTTGTCCAATTTTGATTGAAATCGAATAATAAGCTTACAAAAGCTATTTTAAGCTTTAATAAGTTTGTTTGAGTTTAAATAAAGCTCATCAAGCTTTGAACACAAGAGTTTGACACTAAATGATGCAACAAGAATTATGAAAATATGAAACTGATGTAGAAACTTGAATTAGCACTTGAAAATGTCTTAATACACTTGCACAACTTAATTTGATATATTGGAACAAAGGACTACAATTTAAAGCTTAATTAAAGACATAGAGATAAAATACGAAATACATGAAAATAAAAACTAAAGACTGCTTTTTTCTCTTGTTCCTCTTCCTCTTTTATGCTCTAGAATCCTTCCACGTGGCCTTCTGAGCAGATCCCACCTTTCAATTCGACCAATGGTTGAGTCTAATTTGTACAAAAATGATGATTATTTACACACTCATCAATAATCGGCTATATTTACTCATAACTGTTGCAAAAGTGCAAAAGATGCGTATTGTGTATGTATGTGTAGCCAGGTATCACGAATGATAAAGAAATGAAGTTTTTATGCACATTTGGAAGATTCTCGATGAAGGAAGTCGAGCTAGGAAGCTTTTGAATTCAATGATTGGGAAGCACAATGATTTCTAAGTATCTACAGCAAGGAAAGATCAAGTTTTGCCTTGGAAATCATCAGCGAGAGCAGAGAATGAAGCGTATAAGCAAGAAGGTCAACAAAAGTCAAACAAAGATTACCATTGTTCGGTCAGAACCCATAACCGGATCCGGGTGGGCATTTGTCAAACGCAACCGATTCGGTTGCCATCGTAATCGATCCGGTTGCATACACATCTGCAGCTACACAAAGTTGCATTTATTGTTGCCTTAACTCCCATAATCATTGGGAGGCCGATCATTTCTTGCTATTAACTATTTGGGAACGTTTTGGCTAGTGAGGAAGCATATGTGGCTATATAATGAACCTAGTCCTAGTTTACTAGGTGCGACACAACCAAAAGTTTATTAGTTTACTTCAAAACTAATACCAACCATATTATTCAGCCCAAAAGCTTAGTCTTTCTTGAAAACGCCGAGAGCAAGAGAGAACCATTCTCATCCATAGTTTTGGTAATTTGAGTTATACGGTGAATCTAGGTGATTGGAGGCGTGGTTGCTACAATCCACTTAATTCTAATTCTTGTAATCACAAAATTTTAGGTATTCTATGAACTTTTTTATGGATTTCTATTCTCTTGAATTATTGGAATTACTTTGTTATGATTTGTGTTTAGTTATTATTATCATGGAGTAGTTTTGGGATATACTTGTGTGTTGGGATGTAGTTAATCATATTAGTGTTCTTAAAATGTGATGCATGTATATGATCCTGTTTAAATGAGTTTGTTGGAAAAATACTAGTCTTGGTTTGATTTGTTGATAAAACATGTTTTAAGAAAAAGGACCGAAAGGATTTCTCTTGTGTTTTATTCCAAAAATTTGAGTGACAAACTAGTATGGGGATATGGTGATTGACAACCACCATGTTTGCTTATTAAAACAAGACTAGGAACATTTTCATCACAAAAGGGTCGAAAGATTCGTAAGAACAAATTTAATAAGAACATGTTGCAAACAAATGGGATTTCTTAAGGATAATCATTAGGATAAGGACCGAAAGGATTACCTAAATGTTTTTGTTCTTAGAATGATTTTTACAAACATATACCATGGTTGGAGATCATTTGCTTATGATTTGTGCATCACATCAAGAGTATACACCAAACCTTCATGAACACTATTTGTGATTGATTATAGACTACACACAAGTATATATTTCTTATTATTGAATTTCACTATAACATAACTATTTGAGGAAGCCTTGACAAGCTTTCTTGTTGGAAACTTTTCATCAAAAACAATTTCAATCAAAAAATTCCTTGGGACGATCTCGACTTACCAAACTTTGCTATTACGGACGAGTATACTTGCTCGTATGTTTTATTAGATTAGACGGTTAAATCGTGTTTATAAATTTTAAAACTTACACCACTCGTAGCACATCAAGTTTTGGCGCCGCTGCCGGGGATTTTCTTTGATTTTCTGTAAAATTTGTAGTATTGGAATTGAATTTGGTATAAAGTAAAAAAGTTTTGTTCAAAGCTAACCGAATCCGGTTAGAGTTTCTGTGTGATTTTCATTTTCGATTTCATGGTTCTAGTTTACTTAGTTATTTGTGTTATAGTTCCTAGGAAGCGAAAATGCGAGCCAGGGTGTGGATCTCGCGCCGTCCGGTCACGCTTTTGTCGAAAAACACCATTTTGACTCGGGTACCCAAGCCTCTAAAAATACAACACACAAAAATCTACTTTATATGATTAAAAAGCATGAAAGAACTCAATGAACTTTATCGCTTCACTCACTCACCCATGGCAATTCCAGGTAATGTCCTCAAATTAACTCACTTTTAGTCCACGAAATTTCAGTTACTTTATAACCCATTTCCAAAATCACCTATCCATCATTTCCCTCAAATTTATGTTATCAAATTAGCCCAGTTAAAAAAAACCCTAGCGCTGTTTTTTTCCAATTTCTTTTTTCGGATCTGAGATTTCATTAGAGTATCTCAATCATGTCATCAAAGGAAGCTTAATTATCATTTAAACACCTTTAAATCATTGAGTCTTCGTTGGTTCATACAACCTGTTTGATAAAAGTCTTCAAAGAAGTGAATAGTGGTTCGTTTTTCTGCTTTTTTATGGTTGATGATACAGGAGCGGAGGATATAAATTTATTATTGAGCTCGATTACTGCAAAAATCAAGAATATGGAAGGAACAATGATCGACTCGGATGGAAAACCTGTGAAGCAAAAGCAATCCAGTGATGGTGGTATTACCAGCTTGGGGGATAAAGAAGTTCCTGTTGAAGTGGATCCGAATAACACTACAAAGCCGGTTTCGTATGTGAATGCACTTCACACAGAAACTTCTAAAACAAAGGTAAACTTTAGACAACTTGAAATCCAAGAAGGGGTGGAGGATGTCGATTTAACCATTCCAAGATCTTCAGTTGCTGAAGTAAATGGAATTCTTGCAAATTCACTCTATGGATACTTTATAGGTAAACGAATAGCATTCCCAATTGTTGAGCATTTCGTTTGGACCGCATGGGCGAAATATGGTATACAGAAAGTTATGATGAACACGAAAGGTTTCTTTTTCTTTAAGTGTGCAACGAGAAAAGGGATGGAGGAGGTTTTGGAAGCAGGTCCTTGGATGATTAGAAATACGCCAATAATTCTTAAGATGTGGACTACTAGTACGTTGTTAACGAAAGAAGATCTTACAAAGTTACCTGTGTGGGTAAAATTGCACGATGTACCTATGGGAGCGCTCATCGCGATGGGTTAAGTTTAATAGCTTCAAAACTTGGGGTTCCTAAATTGCTAGACAAGTACACGAGCACTATGTGTGAGGAATCTTGGGGGCGGAACAGCTACGCTCGGGCTATGATTGAAATTAGCTCCGAGAAGGAGTTAAGAACTATTCTTGTTCTTAAACATCAAGCACAAAATAATGAAGGGTTCCAAATGCCTCAAAGGAAGGCGTTTCGTGGTATTGAGGTGGGAAAAAAGGGCTAAATTTAGCCTTTCTAAACATAAGAAGCAGGTGTATCAGCCTGTGTTGAAGAAGTCAGATGCTACAAAAAAGAAGATTACTGAAGTAGCTAGTACAAGTGGGATGAATATTGCTACATCAAATCCGTTTGATGCTCTTAATATGGTTGATACTGATGAGGCTAATATTCCTAGTGTTACTGTTGACTTGTGACTCGTTGTGAAGTGAGTGTGTGAAAAACACTAATATCAACAATATCAAAGTAACCGTAAAACTCGACAAATCAACCTTTTAGGAAAAGGGTCAACGTGCCGAATCTCACGGGTGTGATAAAAGTGATACCGGGAAAGTGGTTTCCCCGGGTCGTGTCCCAACGAGGTGTGAAATTGACGGTGTCGTAGAGTTTTGTGATTACGGACTCGAATTGATTTAACAAATTTGGAATTTGATATCGTTATTCTACAAATTAAAGAACGGGAATGAAAATAAAATACGTAAAACAAAGTAAACTCTAAATAAACTACGACTAATCCTAAGAAACAATAAAACGACGCTAAACTACATCCTAGAGTGCTAAAATGCAAAAACGCTAAAAACGGCAACCACCCGAGCCAAAAACGTAAAACTTTTGAAATTTAAGGGCTACGGGTGTGATATCAATTTTCCTACATTCTAATTGACTAAAAATAATTTTAGAAAAAAGCCGGGAATTTTTTCGACTTTTAAAATAATTATTACGAATTAAAAACTAATTTAATCTAATTTAATTATAAAAAATACTAAACATTTTGAGAAAAATCTGAAAAAAATCATAAAAACTACTTTAAGTTATGCTACTTATAAGAAAAATAAAAAATCTTGTGGTTGCTTTAGAAATAAGCCACGAAATAAGCTAAAAAGGGCTTTAAAGTAAAACTGCTAAAGGTGGTTAAGGAATAAATAGTGCAAGGAAATTCACAAAAAAGGCCCAAGGGCAGTTGGTGTTTAGTTGTTTGCTGTGTGCGTGGGATGAGGGAAGAGACCAGGGTTCGAAACCCAGTCCACCCTTTTTTGCCTTTTAATTTCTTTTGGTTTTTTTTTAAACTTAAGACTTCAAAATCCCTTAAGAAATTGATGATGCAGGTTACTAACAAAAACTTGCCAAAGAGCAGATGGTGAGCTTGCTGTGTGCGTGGACGTGGGAGAGACTTGGAGGTCTCTGGTTCGATTCTACTCTCTATCCTTCTTGGTTCTTTTATTTTCTTTTTAGCTTTTGGCAATTTGACAAGTAACTTAAAATTAAGATTTTCAATAAACACTATACTTGGAAAAGCCTACATAAACTGCATAACAGCCCCTAATGATCAGGGACTTTTCAAGCTAATCTAAAAGCTATCACAACTAAAAGCTACTACCTAAGATTATTAAAACAGCATGATCAAACATTCAAAGAACTTAAATAAACAATCTGAGGAATCCTATTGCTGCTGTTGTAACAGTGGCCAAAGCAGAAAAAAAAGAGCACTTGAGGGGTCTAAATAAGCAAGGAAATAAGCTCAAAAGTGAAAAAATAAGCTAACAAGAATTAACCTAGTACTACTAACCACTAGTATAAACATAATCTAATCCTAAATCTAGCTCTAAGCTATTTTAATCTTAGCTAAAAGGGGTGAAAAGCTGCTGTTGTGACAGAGCAGATAGGTATGAACAGTCACCAAATGGCTAAAAAATAAGCAACTAGAGTGGTTCCAAAATACCAAATAAGCTACGACATTCACTGCTCTTACACCTAACTTACTAAATGCATCAAAATCTAATCCTAGATCTAACTTCAAGTTCACTAAATTTAATCTAAAAGAGGGCCAGTGGGCTGCTGTTTCAGAATAGCAAAAGAACAAAAAAAATAATTTTTGATTCTTTCCTAAGGCTTGTTTTGCACACAAAATCAAATGGCGAACTTAAAAGTTACTCTAAACTTTCCTAACACAAGACTCAAAGTGGGTCAAAAATGAATTTTGACCCACCAACCAAGCTTATCCAAACACACCTTTAGGCAGAAAAGGTGAAAAAAAAAAGAAACTATGAAAGCTTGAAAATTCTTAGATCCTACTGTGAACACATTCAAACACGAACCAATTCTTCAAATCATGAACAAAAAGTTAAACATACTCAAGAGAACAATAGCAGATTTCACAAATATGAACATAAAATTAAGGCAACTGGAATTAAATCAGAATTTAAATTGCATTAAGAAAAAATTACAATAAAAAGTAAATGACAATGAAATTAAAGTGGGACTAGAACCTTGAAATCCTAGACAAGTTTTTACTAATTTCCCCATTGCCTATATATACTAAAAAGATAAAAAGTCTTCTTCTCTTCTTGTCTTTTCTGATGTGTTTCTTGTGTGAGGTAAATGAGATCAAAACCATTTGTGCTTCTTTTGCGTAAATATGAGCCTTTGATTTCTCTTTGGTGCCTACATCCACTCTATGACAGCCATTGGATCCTTTTGTAGAGGTGTGGATTGCCACCATGGCAATGGTTTCTTGTGACTTCTTTACGCAGCTTCCAAAGCTTGAGAGTGACAGGGAAAAAGTAGTGAGTGGAGGGTGACTAGGAGCTGAGTAAGGGTTTGGCGGGCAAATGGGTTTTTCTGGGATTGGGTTTTATTTTTGTGTTTCAGTTTTGGGATAAAGAAGGAAAGGGAAAAGGGCAAAAGTGTTTATAAGTAGAGTATTTTGTATTTTTGTAAAACATATTTTTTCTTTTTTTTCTTTTTCTTTTTTTGTTTGAAAACTAAAAATTGGGTTTAAGAAAATTTGAGATTTTACAAAATGGGTTTTGGTAAAATCGGATTTATTTAGATTTTTGGGTTTAAAAGGATTTTGGTCATTTGGGTGTCGTGGATAGGTAAAATGGTGATTTTGGTTTCGGGTTAGATTTTAAGGTTTGTTTTCCCACTCTCACTCCAAAATGTGTCCGATTTTCAATTGATCAACAATTGTAGAAAATCACATCCCGGCAGCGGCTTTTCAACACTTTTCTGATTTTGGCTCGATTTTGTCATTTTCGCTCTGTTTTCAATCCTTTTGTACCTGCAAGACACAAAACACACTCGAGGATATTTTTAACATATATTGAGCATATTTGGGTGTTTTAGTCATTTTGAGGTCTTAGGCGGTAAAATGATGAGTGATTAAGACTCATCAAATTCCCCACACTAAACTATCTAGTCCCTAGCAATCTTTTATGAAAAATTAATGGATTTCATCTCTTTACCAAAAGCCATTACTTCGAGTAGCCAAATGTTTCATTCAAGTAAGAACTATGGTACATCGATAACCATATGATTTTGAGCAAACCACCAAACTTCTAACGGATTTGATTTGTCTTTACTGTGTCGCTTTGCTTCCGGACTAGCCAACTCTTAGATAAAATATCTTTGGTGAGTCGATTACCAATTATGGTTTTCCAATCGCTTTACCACAAGCCATAAACTTCATGGCTAGCCAACTCTTCACTAATTAAAGATATGGTGAGTTAACACCATACAATTTTGGGCAAATTGCAAGTCGTCAACGGATTTGAGATATCTTTACCAAGAGCCGTTTGTTCTCGGATTAGCCAATCCTTTTGTTTATTAGACATGGCGGATCGATAACCATAAAAAAAATTTGGCCAAAAATGGGGAATGGGTGGTATAATTACATGATAAAATTCGTGAAATTCCCCACACTAGAAATGAATATTGCCTCAATATTCAAAGTACCCATGGTTATGCCGAAACATAGAACGAAAAGGAAATACTATGGCCATTATTTGAATTTTTTTTTTTTTTTTTTTGGAAAACTTATATACAACAATGGGAAACTCCCCACACTAGGTGGTACACACGGTGAAAACCCATGTTTAACCATCGTTTTTGTTAACCGAGTCGCTAGCTTGACTCGACCCCGAATTCATTTGTCCTTGGGGAAGCAAGTGGAAGAGAAAATCTCCATCGGACTTTCATTCAAATGGTTTGGACAAACATTTGAAGCACGTGAAAGTTCCACACCGATGAGATATATTCCTACCAGAGAAGAAGAAATGCCGGGGTCAAAGATGGTATCTTCACTCTCGTAAGAGTTAAGACACGGAGAAGAAATAGGGGGAGAAGGCAAAGTGACAATGAGTTGACAACGGTTGGGATGGGTGGACAAAAGATTAGATTGAGGAACATTGAGCGAATGTTCAGAAATCTTATCCACCACTAAAGCAATGAAAACATCCATGTTGGGCTTAGAAGAGGTTCCATCATCCGGCGGTTTAGCAGGCGGACGAGTGGATGATGGACCTAAGCCATAATCGTCACTCTGAAAACCCGAAGGTATCGAGTCATCCGAAGAAAGAAAGTCGACCTCCTCAATACGAGTGTCACTTGACGAATTATTAGAAGACCAATTGTAAAGAAGATTTTCCAATTCAGTGAGGTCGGCTTCAAAGTCGAAGTGCACATCATCATCTCCCGGTGGAGAATGATCAACGAGAGCGAGTTCATCGGCGAACTCCTCGAGAAGGTCTAACGTCGAAGTGGGATTGCCACTATTCTTATCTTCGGGTAAAGAAGGAGATGTAGAAACGTCATTACCCTCATTCTGAATATCAAAGATGGGATTATCCGAAACTAGAGTGAATTCGTAATCGAAGTCAAACAGAGGATTAGTGAACGCCATAGCAAAAGGTTTCTGACACAACGAGAATATCTTCATCATCCGCATCAAAATCGGTGTCCATATCAAGATCATCGGGATCAACATCTCACTTCTTCCAAGTCGACGAGCTCGGAAGGTATTTCTACATACTCGATGTCTCCACACGATAAGGAATCATCAAACGACGTATAATCGTTTTCAGACTCGGAGATCACCTCAACAGGTTCTTTTGGGGTGGGAGAAGAATCATCATCGAGAGGCTCGTCACACATAACCTCGGACTCACTTGGGGTTGGGACAAGGTTCTCAACACAAGACGATTCCGTTTCCGGAATAGTGCTAAGATGCTCGTCCCCCATTAAAAGGTTATCCGAAGGTTCCATGGTAGATAGGCAATATGAGGGTGGAGAGTGGACATGTGCGGTACTTTGTGAGCTTGAGATATGCACTTTGTCCTTTGTCATCTCCCAATCTTCCTCATCCTCGTCATCGAGACGGCAGGCTTCGTTAAATAGGATAAGCTTTTGAGCCGCTCGCTCATCGGCTAAATATCTTTCATTGTTGCTTGTTCCTCGAAAGTTCTTCAAGAATTATACGAGGAAATTGATCAATGACGGAAGTTGTGGGGTTGGATGTGGTCAATCCGAAGTGTTATAACAAGGATCAGTCCATAGTAATTTTGATTCCACGATTGACATTGATAATCATCATGAGGACCCCACACTTAGCACAATGAGGGTATTGGGAGAGAAACTTTGAAACGATGAATCATGAAATGATGATAGTACGGTTGTGGTTCGATACATTCGTGGAGGGTAGTTGAAATTGTTTTGAGGATAACCGAAAGAGTTCGGGTTAGAATCATAAGCGAATGAATTCTCGTATGAAATCGAACAACATCCATCAATAAGATAGTTTCCACACCACTCGCATACATTTGAAACAACGAAACCTTTCGGTAAAACGTCTCCGCAACCGTAGCAATACTCTTGATCGAACGACAATATCTCGGCACGGAGTAGGAATCGAGGCTCAACAACATCACAAATGTTAGGTAAAACGGTATTTCCAAGTTGAAATTTGACGAAATTCATTTAAGCAATTTTGAACAATGTTCATGAAATCGTCCAAAAGGTTTTGAAGATTCCGGAGGAGGCGGACAAGTGGTGTGCTCTTAGAGCTAGCAATTTCCACCACTTAGTTTTGGTCTCGGTTCTTGCTCTTTTCTCTTAGCCTTAATCGTAAATCGCGAAGATTTTGATCAATTCTAGACGGTTTAGGCTCGTAAACAATAGAACAAATCTCGGGTTGTGGCGGGTGGTCAGAAAAACTTGTAGAATCATCGAGAGAGTTTTTATCGGATAATTCGCACCAATAGCAATATTTGCTTGCACCAACCCTACCACATCGCTTACATAAACAATCGGATTGAGACAATAAACTTGATCCTCTTCCATACGTCCTTTGCAATGAAAACAACGACGATAATCGATCACGCCACGAGAATTAAACATGTAGGTTAAAGAAATAGAATTGGTGATCGAGAGGATACGAAGGATAGAATTAAACGGCAAAAGAGGGTAAGAGAAATAGAATCAACGAATAAGAGGAATGAGAAGAATATTTTGGATTTTTTTTTTTTTTTTTTTTTTGTATTTTATAAAAACAATAACTTCACGAGGAAGGTTCTTCAAGTCACTAATCGCAAAACTTCACGATATTGTCGCAACACACCCCCGCAGCGGCGCCAAAATTTGACTCAGAAGTGAGTGTGTGAAAACACTAATATCAACAATATCAAAGTAACAGTAAAACTCGACAAATCAACCTTTTAGGAAAGGGTCAACGTGCGAATCTCACGGGTGTGATAAAGTGATACCGGAAAGTGGTTTCCGGTCGTGTCCCAACGAGTGTGAAATTGACGGTGTCGTAGAGTTTTGTGATTACGGACTCGAATTGATTTAACAAATTTGGAATTTGATATCGTTATTCTACAAATTAAAGAACGGAATGAAAATAAAATACGAAACAAAGTAAACTCTAAATAAACTACGACTAATCCTAAGAAACAATAAAACGACGCTAAACTACATCCTAGAGTGCTAAAATGCAAAACGCTTAAAAGCAGAACCACCCGAGCCAAAAACGTAAAACTTTTGAAATTTAAGGCTACGGGTGTGATATCAATTTTCCTACATTCTAATTGACTAAAAATAATTTTAGAAAAAGCCGGAATTTTTTCGACTTTTAAAATAATTATTACTTAATTAAAACTAATTTAATCTAATTTAATTATAAAAATACTAAACATTTTGAGAAAATCTGAAAAAATCATAAAACTACTTTAAGTTATGCTACTTATAAGAAAAATAAAAATCTTGTGGTTGCTTTAGAAATAAGCCACGAAATAAGCTAAAAAGGGCTTTAAAGTAAAACTGCTAAAGGTGGTTAAGGAATAAATAGTGCAAGGAAATTCACAAAAAAGGCCCAAGGGCAGTTGGTGTTTAGTTGTTTGCTGTGTGCGTCGGATGAGGGAAGAGACCAGGGTTCGAAACCCAGTCCACCCTTTTTTGCCTTTTAATTTCTTTTGGTTTTTTTTTAAACTTAAGACTTCAAAATCCCTTAAGAAATTGATGATGCAGGTTACTAACAAAAACTTGCCAAAGAGCAGATGGTGAGCTTGCTGTGTGCGTGGACGTGGGGAGAGACTTGGAGGTCTCTGGTTCGATTCTACTCTCTATCCTTCTTGGTTCTTTTATTTTCTTTTTTAGCTTTTGGCAATTTGACAAGTAACTTAAAATTAAGATTTTTCAATAAACACTATACTTGGAAAAGCCTACATAAACTGCATAACAGCCCCTAATGATCAGGGGACTTTTTCAAGCTAATCTAAAAGCTATCACAACTAAAAGCTACTACCTAAGATTATTAAAACAGCATGATCAAACATTCAAAGAACTTAAATAAACAATCTGAGGAATCCTATTGCTGCTGTTGTAACAGTGGCCAAAGCAGAAAAAAAAGAGCACTTGAGGGGTCTAAATAAGCAAGGAAATAAGCTCAAAAGTGAAAAAATAAGCTAACAAGAATTAACCTAGTACTACTAACCACTAGTATAAACATAATCTAATCCTAAATCTAGCTCTAAGCTATTTTAATCTTAGCTAAAAGGGGTGAAAAGCTGCTGTTGTGACAGAGCAGATAGGTATGAACAGTCACCAAATGGCTAAAAAATAAGCAACTAGAGTGGTTCCAAAATACCAAATAAGCTACGACATTCACAGCTCTTACACCTAACTTACTAAATGCATCAAAATCTAATCCTAGATCTAACTTCAAGTTCACTAAATCTAATCTAAAAGAGGGCCAGTGGGCTGCTGTTTCAGAATAGCAAAAGAACAAAAAAAAAATTTTTTGATTCTTTCCTAAGGCTTGTTTTGCACACAAAATCAAATGGCGAACTTAAAAGTTACTCTAAACTTTCCTAACGCAAGACTCAAAGTGGGTAAAAAATGAATTTTGACCCACCAACCAAGCTTATCCAAACACACCTTTAGGCAGAAAAGGTAAAAAAAAAAGAAACTATGAAAGCTTGAAAATTCTTAGATCCTACTGTGAACACATTCAAACACGAACCAATTCTTCAAATCATGAACAAAAAGTTAAACATACTCAAGAGAACAATAGCAGATTTCACAAATATGAACATAAAATTAAGGCAACTGGAATTAAATCAGAATTTAAATTGCATTAAGAAAAATTACAATAAAAAGTAAATGACAATGAAATTAAAGTGGGACTAGAACCTTGAAATCCTAGACAAGTTTTTACTAATTTCCCATTGCCTATATATACTAAAAGATAAAAGTCTTCTTCTCTTCTTGTCTTTTCTGATGTGTTTCTTGTGTGAGGTAAATGAGATCAAAACCATTTGTGCTTCTTTTGCGTAAATATGAGCCTTTGATTTCTCTTTGGTGCCTACATCCACTCTATGACAGCCATTGGATCCTTTTGTAGAGGTGTGGATTGCCACCATGGCAATGGTTTCTTGTGACTTCTTTACGCAGCTTCCAAAGCTTGAGAGTGACAGGGAAAAAGTAGTGAGTGGAGGGTGACTAGGAGCTGAGTAAGGGTTTGGCGGGCAAATGGGTTTTTCTGGGATTGGGTTTTTATTTTTGTGTTTCAGTTTTGGGATAAAGAAGGAAAGGAAAAGGGCAAAAGTGTTTATAAGTAGAGTATTTTGTATTTTTTGTAAAACATATTTTTTTCTTTTTTTTTTCTTTTTCTTTTTTTTGTTTGAAAACTAAAAATTGGGTTTAAGAAAAATTTGAGATTTTACAAAAATGGGTTTTTGGTAAAATCGGGATTTATTTAGATTTTTGGGTTTAAAAGGGGATTTTGGTCATTTGGGTGTCGGGGATAGGTAAAATGGTGATTTTGGTTTCGGGTTAGATTTTAAGGTTTGTTTTCCCACTCTCACTCCAAAAATGTGTCCGATTTTCAATTGATCAACAATTGTAGAAAATCACATCCCGGCAGCGGCTTTTCAACACTTTTCTGATTTTGGCTCGATTTTGTCATTTTCGCTCTGTTTTCAATCCTTTTGTACCTGCAAGACACAAAACACACTCCGAGGATATTTTTAACATATATTGAGCATATTTGGGTGTTTTTAGTCATTTTTGAGGTCTTAGGCGGGTAAAAATGATGAGTGATTAAGCACTCATCAACTTGACCAAAGATGGTAGCTCTGCTAAGGGTGGAAATGGTAGCACTAGTACTAATCCTATTGTTGGAAAAATTGAGGAGCTTGAAAAGCTAATTATTGAGGAGAAAGTTTCTCTTGTGGATGATGATGGTAAACCCCTTAAAAAGGTTGATTTGAAAGAAAAGGTGCATGATACGACTACTAAGCCTAGTTCGCCTTCCTCTCCGTACTTACATGGTGGGTAACCCATTCTCTAAAGTGGGGATGTGATTGTTTCGAGCGATGATGATGAGGAGGTGCTTGAGCCGGATAATCCTATGGCTAAATTTCTCGCATCAACAAAGCGGCGGTCATGAGCTTCAAGATTATTATGATGATTATGCGGATCGTGTCTATGATTTACGAGGCAATTGGATGCTTTTACTTGACATGTATGATATCAAGCTTCAAGGTCGTGGTAGTAAGCAATCTAGATGTTAGGTTATGCTTGGTTTTGTGTCAAATGTAATCTAGTGAGTAGGGGTTGTTTTTCTGTTTTAAGAATAGGAAGTGTCTTGTTATGTTAGCTTTACCGCTTATATAACGGGTCGAGATATGGGACTTCACTCATATCCTTTGTACCTAAATGTTTTTTGGAGTAATATATTTACCTGGGAAACCCTTTACCCAAAAAGAACTAGTCTTGTTGTGGCGCTCCTTCGTTGGAGAGTATGGGATACACTAGAGAAACCATTAGAGTGAAGTATGAATGGCAACCGCCTTGGTGCACGACATGTAACATATTTGGTCATTCTGATGATAGTTTTCCAAGCATGTTGTGGATGATTGTTGGATCGATATACTTTAATCAAACTAACTTTAACTAGCTTGTTAAGGTTTAATAACCTAAGATAAATCCTAAGTTATTAACAAAGAAACACCGAGCAACTTTATTAAGCACGCGAATTTACTTAACAAAGCTAAGAAGAATAACTTTTATTATAAACTCTAAATCGCTTATTATGCGATACTCTAAACAACTCTAAGATTATCGAACTTCTCTAAAACACTAAATAACTTGTGAATTCAGTAAACTCTAAAACTCATAGACTGCACTCTAATACCAATCTAGGAGTCCTTTTAGGCTCAAGGATATCCTAGTCGGTTTAGAATTTGTATTCTTGTACGACAAGTAATCTAAACATAGAATACAATACTTTCCATAAACGGATATAACAGCTTCTTTGTTCTTGCAAGACTTTGACTTCATAGTGCAAGACTTTGACTTTATCTTTAGCAAGACTTTGACTCTTTGACGCTTTTCCAAGATTGCTGCGACTTACAAGACTTTCATATCTTCAAGACTTTCATATCTTCAAAGACTTTCATATCCCAACAATCCTCCCTAACTTGAATTCTACTTGCTTGACTTCAAGTTCCTTTAGTGAATATATCTTTAACAACTTCATCTTTAAGGACAATTGTTTGTTAGTATTTGGATTGTATCTCCGTAATATCCGTGCTTGTCAAAGTATCTCTTAGAATTATTCTTTTACAAAGAAGATCCAAGAAGCTCCATCTTTTCAAAGCAACATATGACAATTTTATACATTAATTCAGTTTAAGTTGCATACTATTCTCATCACTTCCGGTGTGTTAACTCCCGTGAGAGGTGAATCATTAAAAACTTAATGGATTTAGATCTCTTTACCAAAGCCATTATCTCGGAGTAGCCAAATGTTTTGGTGTGTAAGACCATGGTACATTGATAACCATATGATTTTTAGCAAATCATCAGCTATCAACAGATTTGATTTGTCTTTACCAAAAGTTGTACCCTTCGGACTAGTTAGTTCTTTTATCTAATGGTGAACTAATTACCAATAATGGTTTTTCCACAACCTTTACCACAAGCCATTTTCTTGTGGGCTAGCCAACTCTTCACATTATCGATATGGTGAGTTGATTACCATCCAACTTATTAGCAAGTTGTCAACTAAAAACGGATTTGATATATCTTTACGAGCCGTTTGCTCATGGATTAGTCAATCCTTTTATAACCATGGTAGATTGATAACCTATTGATGTTATCATCACAAAACCATTTATTCAACCTTTATTTCAAAATATTTATTACTTAGCAAAAGGTTTCATTTAAAAATCTTTTAAGCGGTTTATTTCTTCAAGCAAGACTTTGATGAAAGTATTGTCGATCAATCGATACTTTGAATAAAAGTCTCGATATATCAAAAGTATTTATTCAATTAAAATTCATACCGCTTATTGATCATCCTCATCAATAGTAGTCCATTGATAAACAAGTTGATAACCATACAAGCAATTCATTATCCTCTTCAAATTCCATTCCATGCTCTAGCATTCTTCTCATGAACTCAACTGTGAGAGGGTATCTTCTTCTCGCAAACATGTGAATCATTGTTCCATTTTCCAACTCTAAAACATGAACTCTGGACTCTTCAAAGAATCTCCAAATAACAATTTCCCAGCTTTCTTGATTCTTCCAAACATCATCAATGCTTTGTTCTTCGCTTCCCATGCGTTATGAGATCACCATGCAAAACTAAACCAATCCTTCTAATGGATTATGTTCAAAGTAAGCTCGCACCACATGATATAAATAGAATAGGTCTACTCTATCTATAATGTGGAATAAGTCCCATAGCATTTTGAAAACTTTGAAGCTTTCATCTTCTTTATGAAAGATCATATAATCTCCATCCTTCGATTTCACAACTTCAAAAGCACTAATCTTTGATATGTTCATCTTCATGTCATTATCTTCTTTTGAACAATCAAAATCTACTACTCCGAGATAATTCCTTAATTCATCACTAGTCTCGATCTTAATTCAACTTTTTCTTTCTTTGAGTTGAACATTAACTCTCGCTTATTCCTTTTTCTTTTCAAACTCTTCTTTCTTTCTTCTTCTTTGTAGCTTCTTCTTTAAAATCTTTAATATTAGCAACATCCTTCTTATAATCCTTCCTAGCAAAGATCATATAATCTTTTCATCTCAAAATAATTAAACTTTCAATCCTTTATACCCTCTGACTTTTAGATAAGCCATCATAGCATTCCTTTCCTTTAGCTTTATTAAGTCTTCTTGGCATAAATCTAATAGGAATAAGTGACTCTAATGGTTCAACATCTTGAAGATCTAATTCCTCTTGTACCTTTTGAGTCGCTTCTATTCGAGCATCTTGAGCTTCCGAGCTTCTATCTTTAGCATTTAACTCTTTTGAATCTTTCTAGTGCTTGTTCATTCAAAGTATCTTGAGCAGCTCTAACTCGTGCTAAAGTTGGTTTCTTCTTCTTAACTTCTACCAAAACACCCTTTCCTTTATCCTTAGGATCAATTTCGAGTTGAGAAGTTCTATGTTGTTCTTCTTCTTGTACATCTCGAATAGTAACTCCTCCTCTTGGTTGTGATAAATCTCAAGAATTGTAGCAATGAACTCATCATCACTTGCGTATGAATAGGTTTGAGAATATCTTCCTCTTCTTGTATAACTGCTGTAGAAGGTCCAACTTCCTCTTCAAAATTTAACACTCTTGGAGTAATCAATTCTTGTCAAAGTATCCTTGAAAACCAAGACTTTGTTGTTCAAGACTATAACATCGATGACGTTGAACTTGATCCTTTCTTCCTCAAGATCTTGAATGATCTTGTTCTTGAGACTTTTAGAACATTCTGTTTTTCTCTTTAACCATATCTTCTTTCAAGTTCTGTTCTTCTAGATTCCTCCCAATTGGAATGAAGATGGTTTATGAACCTTTGGTGTTTACTTGTCTTGACCCGCTTTTGTGCTTTCTTTTTGATTTGACCCGACAACTGAAATTCTTTAATCAAAGGCCAGACAAAAGTTTTAGCCTTCTAAATTTTATCTTCAATTTCTTTATCTCGCTTAGCTTGAACCTTAGTAGTTTTTTGCAACTTAAAATCTCCCTTGTCAAAGCATAATTATCCAAAGATAAACCTTCACGAGGTATAGTATATGGATCTCACCTTGAATTTGAGAATGTTCCTCCGATTGTGAAACAGGAGGAGTAGATGGTGGGTGGAGATGGAGAAGGTGATCTTACAATACCTTCTTGAACCTCGTGGCTTGAGAAACAAGACCGTGGAGATGCAAGACTTCATGAGAAGCAAGCCTTTGCAGATGCAAGACCTTCAGATGCAAGACTTGAGCAGTAGCTTCTTCAGATCAAAGATTTCACTAGTCGCATCATCTTCATCTCTGCTCTAACTTGAACGACTTCCATCATAGAAGTAGTTAATGGTGTATCCGGACTAGTGAATAGATCACTCTTCTAGCCATAAAAGTGAAAATCTTGGATTGTTGCACAATAACAGCAATAAGACTTGTAGGCTTAGGTACATCTAAAGTTGTTTGTTAGGAAAACTTGTACAAACCGTGGATACATCAACCATTTTGATCCATGATTGATGTGAAAGCATGCCATCAAGAATTAGCCTTGAAAAATTGAAAATACGATCTCGTAGCTAATCCCACCGCTATATTAGACCCAAATTGCTCCCATGAAGTACTTTTAGCTCTAATACAATGAAGCAATACATGTACTAAAAACTTCCATTGAGGACAAAACAAAGGTTTCTTGAATGTTTGTTCTGTTAAAGAACCTTCATAACCAATATGCCCAAAAGTTTCCCAAATCAATTCCTTGGCAAAACGAATAGCACCATCATCATCATTAAATACTAAATCCTCTCGAATAGAGGCTTGATAATCTTCACAATTTCTTCCAACAACTGTAGCCCTAATATAAAAGTCTTCATTCTCCATATGAACCCTAGCGGTTTCCCAAAATTGTTGAATCCAAGGCTCAATAATATCTGGTTCCACTAAAAGAGCATAACTAATGGGCGACCCAGTTAGATAATCAATAATATCATGAAAATCACATTGTCTTGATCTTGTCTAAATTGGCTACCATATTGTGCTTTGAAACAGAGGGTCGATTCGTCATTGAGTGATTATGTAAGCACAATAAAATTGAAATCGAATAAGAATGAGAGAAATATGGAAAAGATGCTAAGGTATGAATATAAGAGGAAAATCGGAAAGTAGTTATTTATAGGTGAGATTTTAAAAATCACGCCCAAAATGAAAACAACCGTTAGTGTAATTACCCTCAATATGACCATTGGAACAAGACGTTGATAAGACAAACAAGACTTTCCACGTATGCAAAGACTTTCCCAAAGCAAGATTTCTAAGCAAGACTTTCATAAAAAGAAAATGCAAGACTTTGCCAAATTCTCCGAACAATAGAAACTAAGTATACACAAATATCCTCCTCAAACAAAGCATAGGACTATACTAACACCTTATAGTCCTCCCTCAAATGTAGCTTAGTAGTTAATCATGCCAATACTCACCACCAAGTGATTGAATCTTGAAACATCAAAGCCTTTGGTGAGTAGATCACCACATTGTCATCCGTGTGAACCTTGAACACATTAATGAGTCTGTGCTCATAACAATCTCGATAAAGTGATGCCTAATCTAAATGTGCTTGGTCTTGGAATGATAAACTGATTCTTCACAATACCAATGGTACTCTCATTATCAATATTGATAGGAGTATTCTTGAAATTGAACCCATAGTCCAAAAGTTGATTCGCATCCACAAAACTTATCTATAACAGCTTGCGCAGCCTACATATTCGCCTTCGAATTGATGATGTTCTTGTAATGGTTTGCTTCTTGCATTGCCATGAGACTAACCTTCTTCCAAGATATTGGCATCCCCTATGGTTGATCTTCTATCATAATTATCACTTGCATAATCACTATCTAAAAAGCTTCCAAGTGAAAAGGTGAATTTTTGGATACCACAACCCCAACTTTGGTTGTTGTTTCAAATAACTAAAAATTCTTTTCTTCGCATTCATGAGAGATCTTTGGTGAGACTTGATATCTTGCACATAAACAAATTGCAAACATGATATCGTGCCTTGATGCGATAAGATACATAAGAGAGCCAATCATGGATCCGTATAACTTGACTTCAACAGTTGTCCATCTTCATCTTTGCCCAATGAATTGATAGATTTGATAGGTGTAGTAATGCACCTTCATATCATCAAAATTAAACTTCTTAAGTATGTCGGATACATACTTGTCTTGACTGATAAAAATTCCTTCCTTTGACCGCTTAACTTGAAGTCCCAAAAGAAAGTCAACTCTCCCATTGAACTCATTTGAAATTCATTTCGCATCACTTCTCAAACTCCTTAACCATGGATGGTTTGGTAGCCCAAAGATGATATCATCAACATAGACTTGAACTAACATGATATCCTTCTTGTCTCTCTTGATAAACAAAGTCTTGTCTATAGCTCCCCTCCCGTATCCATGTTGTAATAAGAATGTAGAGAGCCTCTCATACCAAGCTCTAGGTGCTCGATGAAGGCCATAAAGAGCCTTAACCACCTTGTAGACTTTGTTTGGGTGTTTAGGATCTTCAAAACCGGAGGTTGTTTGACATAAACTTCTTCTCGTAATAGTGCCATAGAGAAAGGCACTCTTGACATCCATTTGATAAACCTGAAAACCCATGTATGAAGCAAAAGCAAGAAATATTCTAATAGCTTCAATCCTTGCGACAGGAGCAAATACTTCATCATAATCTACACCTTCTTCTTGTCTGTAGCCTTGAGCTACTAACCTTGCCTTGTTTTTGATAACATTGCCTCTTTCATCTCTTTTCACTTTGAAGACCCATCTGGTTCCAATAACTCTCTTCCCATCTGGAAGATCACATAAAACCCAAACTTCTTGAAGTTTAAATTGAAGAAGTTCCTCCTGCATAGCTTCAACCCAGATTTCTTTAGTCAAAGCTTGAGCAATGTTCTTGGGTTCCTCTTGAGAGATAAAACAAGTAAAAAGACATGTTTGATGGTCCTTATGATTCACTTTTGTTTGTAGATAAAGCTAAGTAAAGCATTATGAGGTTTTGTGAAACTCTTAGCTTTGTGTCTTGTCATAACTCCAGTAGATGGACCAATGATTTGATCGGTTGGATGATTCTTATGAATTCTTAAGTTTGGAGATCTGTGGAACTCCATATGCATCATCCAAATTAGTATAATCAACACCTTCATTGGAATCGAGAAAATACCTTCATCTTCAAACTCATCATCGCTATCTTCTAATCCGGGCATGGTAGGATCATCCAAATCATCCAAAGCATCGTCATGGCAAGAAGACTTTGGTCGAAAATATCTTGTCAAAGTATTGTGAGAGTACTGCAGTCTTGTTCTTTTCTTTGCCTCTTCATAAGCTCTCCTTTGTTCATCGGTGTAAGAATGTGCTAATACATTTTGAAGAAGCATCCGATTAAGTTCCTCTTGAATAGATTGATCCTCACAGATAATGAGGATTGTGGCTCATCAAGATTTTGTTTTGGAGAATCAAGATTTTGCTTGGGAACTTCAAGATTTTGTTTTGGTTCTTCATCATGAACAACATCGGTCTAATATGAACTCCATGAACAACATATTGTAAATCTTCTCCATTGTGTACAAAGTTGATTTTCTTCTCTAATGAGAACATAATTCATTGAAGGAGTTAAGACCTCAAGATCAAACATCCAATCGGGACCTTTACCTTTCTCATTGTCTTGATCTTCTAAAACTCAACATGAAGACAATCTTGAATCTTTTAGTAACTCGTTGTAGACTCTAAATCCTTTCTTGTTAGTGCAATAACCCAATAAATATCCTTCTTCGACTTGCCATCAAACTTCCCAGATTATCAATGGTGTTTAAAATAGTAAGAGGGCATCCAAAAGGCTTCATAAAATGAATTTTAGGTTTATTGCCCATCGACAATTCATAAGGTGTCTTCATCGTGGTTTGGTGGTGAGACTCATAAGTACATAACATGCGACTTACTTCCGCCCAAAATTGAATAGGTAGATGGGAATCTGCAAGCATTGTCCTGGCCGCTTCAATCAAAGTCCTATTCTTTCTCTCTACAACACCATTTTGTGGTGTTCTAGCAATACTAAACTCCTCTTTATGCCTTTATTTGCACAAAAGTCAGCTTGTTTGATAACACTCTCATTGTGCATGTTTTTAGTAGCATTGTGTGTACTTTTATATCTCATTATTTGGTTATATTTGTGTGATTTTAGCACTTAATCGTATCTAGAGATGTTTGTCTAGTATTTATAACCAAGTGCGTAGAAATGGAGGAAAATGTGGAAATATGCGCTTAATCGAAGATTCCCATCTCGATTAAACTAAATCCCAAGTACCTTTGAAGACTTTAGTGATTGAAGAACCAAGTTCTACAAGTCGAGTAACGAGAGAAAGATCAAGTTTCATGTCTCGAAGATCCAACCGATCCGGTTACACCTTCACCGGATCGGTTGGCATTTGGTCGGAATACATGTTTTTGCCATGACCGACCGATCGGTCGCAACCCGCAACCGGATCGGTCGGTGTGTTATTATTGAAGACCAACCGGATCGGTTGGTCGTATGACCGATCCGGTTGGAGAAGCTGCAGTTGTCAAATCTTCATCATTAAGCTTCCCCTTTGCATCCAAACGATTCTAGGTCCTTCTCTTGGTGTATTCTAGTCCATTCCTTACTCCTTGGAGGCCAAGTCAAGCATTTAACACCCTAGGCCTTGGAATTAGTATAAATAGAGGCTAATTGTGAGCATATTAGACACACTTCAATTACAAAGCTCTCTACTCATCAAACCAAGCCTTAACCTCCTGAAATTCGTCCTTAGAAAGCCGAGAAAAGTTTGGAGTTCCGAGTTCCACCCTTGGAAGCCAAAACACTAAGAAGTCCACCACGATCCTTTGGGAATCATTACTTCATCATTTGTAATCTTATTCCAAGCATTGTAAGACTTTTAATCATGTTTTCTAATGATCAAAGTTATGAGTTTATGTTCATGTTTGCTATGAGTGGCTAGTTTCTTTATACACTTGCTTAAATGATGTTGATTATTATATGATTAGTTAGTGATTGTGTTAACATGTTTTAATTCAATTTCAAGTTGATTCTAAGATCCAATTGTGCTAAAGTTTCATAGTGACATTTGTTAATCAAGTTTGGCTAATTGGTAACTATCGTTGGGGTCGAAAGAACTTCGTATTATTCAACTAGTCATAATCATTTTGTCTATGGATGATTGTTTTTACCCATTATTCTTGATTATACAAAGGAACTAAGGTGTAGTTGTAATAGAAACGCTTTTTGATTATCAAATTGGATTGGTTGGAAACATCTAAATGGTCGTAAGATTAGTTGTTGAAAATTAATTGTAGCCTTTTGTCTATGATCGGGTACCTTTGTATTGACCATTTCTTAAGCAATTTGATGAACAAGTGGATGTTTTTGTGTTTAAGTTTATGAAAGTAGACTTATGAAACTTGAATTGATCTTGAATTGATTGGTTAAACTTAAAGCTTGTTTTTATGAACTAAAATCTTGACGAAGGTTTATCTTATAAGAACAATAGATTAGTTTTCAACTAATTATCACAACCAACATGTTAAGTAGTTAATACAATCACATTAATCTATGATATGATACTAGTTTAAGCAAGTGTAGTTTTTAATCATCTGAATTTCATTATACCTATTTGCTTTGTTATATGTTTTGATAGACTCAGTTAATTCAAACTTGTGCTCGATTCACTCAAATCCTCGCGAACGATCCCGACTTACCTTCATAATCTTGCTATAACGGACGAGTATACTTGCTCGTATGTGTTATTGGTAATATTGGTAATTCACCTTTTATAAATTTAAAACTTGCACCTACGGGCACATCAAGTTTTTGGCGCCGCCGGGATTTGATTGTGTTTTAACAAGTTCTTGAATTTCCTTCACCGATTTAAAAATTTTTTTTTTTCACGAAACCTTAACCGGATCCGGTTGCCCTCAACCGAATCGGTTACGAGTTTACCATCATTCAACAGTCGACCGATCGGTCGATACCGCAACCGATCCGGTTACCTTCCTCTGCTCCATATAAACCGTTTTCGTTGTTTGTCCGTGTGTTTAGATATTGCCCGGATTCTCTAGGACATTGTATGAACACTCGAGCGCGGAATAGAACCAATTACACCTCTTACCAACCCAGAACGTTTGATTCGAAGAAGAAGAAGAACACGTTTCATACCATTGGAAAACCGTATACCAAGAGTACCAAACCCACCATTTGATAACCTCATTGAAGCCAAAGTTGTTTACAATCCTTTCACCAATTTACCTTTTCCCATGGCGGACGATCAACCCATGTGGGGAACAAACCGAACCGTAGCACCAACACCCGAAAGTGCTATTGTTGCTATTAACCTTGGTGACAACTTCACCGTGAAGGGACATCACCTTTCTATGATCAAAGACCGACAATTCGATGGCGTGCTGGCCGATCCGCATAAGCACATTGCCGAATTCATCGAAATTTGCGGAATGTTTCGTTATGGCGACACCGATGTCAATGCCATCAAACTCAAACTTTTCCATCATCACCGGAGATGCTAAAGTATGGTACAATGAATTGACCCGGAATCATCAATACTTGGGAGGAGATGAGGCAAGCTTTTGTGAGCCGATTCTTTCCACCGCCATGTTTGATCGATTAATGGGAGAAATTCGTGCTTTCAACCAAAACCCAAACGAATCACTTGTCGAAGCTTGGCTTCGAATGAAAGATTTGCCGTAGTTGTCATGGTCATGGATTATCAAAAGGAACCATTATCCAAATCTTTTACCATGGACTAGATGAAATCTCTCAAGGCATCCTTGATCTTTGGAGGAATTTTCTCTATAAAACACCTAATGATGCACATCAATTGCTCAAGATCGAGTACTTCTCAAACTAGATTGGTCCAAAGATTCCAAACCAAACCTCTCCGAAAAACCGTTGCTTTTGTCGAAAACACCGATACCTCAAAACTCATGGAGAAGATGGGCGTTAACCTCACAAATCAACTCGCAATACAAGGATATCAAAGATGAAATGAAAGAAATGCGAGACGGATGCAACAATTGTGGAGGAAATCACCCATCGTCCGAGTGCGACGATAAACCTATGGGTGGACCAAAGAAGGAGAAGCAAATTACGTCCAAGGAGGATAGGAGGCGGATATCGTAGTAATTATTACGGTCGAAATTCGAAATTGGCAAGATCGCCGACCAAGGGATGACAACCGTGATTCTCAACCACGAACCGACGATCCACCACACCAAACTTCCGACAAAAGGCGAAGAAACCGAATTCGAAAAACCATGAGAGAATTCGTGGTGGACAAAATCCGCAAATGATTTTATAAAAATCAATTTTTCAATCTTAAAGCCAAAGTTGAGCAAGGACGGAAAAATCATCAAGCATCTATCCAAGATCTTGAAAACAAGCTTATGCGACTTTTCGACCAACATTCTTCTAGACCATCCGGTTCATTGCCAAGTAACACTCAATCCAATCCAAAACCATCAAATGATAAGACGCACCGTCCACCTCAAACAAGAAATGAACATATCAATCTTTGTTACAAGAAGTGGTCTCGTGACGATCCACCACCTAATCCTAATACTCCTATCACCGTTGATAGTGAGGATGAAAACGAAGAACCAAACACAACTCAAACCACCAAGAAGAAAGACATTCCACCAGTCAAGGCGTATACACCGAAAATTCCTTATCCTCAACGCCTAAAGAAAGAGAAGATGGAAGAGCGTTATAAGAAGTTTATCGAAATAATCAAAGAGGTTAGACTCAATGTTCCTCTCGTTGATGTTATAGCCGGAATGCCCAATTACGGAAATTTTGAAAGAACTTAATAACAAAAGCAAGCTTGAGCAAATATCGCAACTTTTCTTAACGAAGAATGCTCACCATAGTTCAAAACAAAATTCCACCAAAGCTCGGAGATCCCGGAGCTTTCTTATTCCATGTACTTTCGGGAATAACGTTAAATGTGATGCTTTAGGCGATCTTGGCGCAAGTATCAATTTGATGCCTTATTCACTCTATTCCAAGTTGTGCAACAACAACTGAAACCAACAAAATGAGCATTCGATTGGCAAATCATTCCTATCAATATCCTGTGGAATTCTTGAGAATATGCTTGTTCAAGTCGGTAAATTCATATTTCCGTGGACTTTGTAATTTTGGAAATGGAAGAAGATAGTAAAGTCCCACTCATTTTAGGAAGACCTTTCCTAAATACCACCGACGCAATCATCAAAGTTAAAGGAAAAGAACTCAACCTTGGAGTTGGGGAAGATCGAATCACTTTTCTTATCGATAAAGCAATGCGCTACCCACATTCTAGTGATGACACTTGTTTTAACGTCGATATTATTGATGAAGTCACTGATGAGGAATTAGATGCATTACTTAACGAATCCGATCCATTCATGACTACTTCTGAAAAAATCAATGAAACAGATTTTGACAAAGAGTTTGATGATTTCATGAAAGTAGAATTTGAAGAAGATAACTCAGAAGAAGAAGAAATAGAGGAAGAGGAAGAAAATTTTGAGGAAATCACTTTCAATGAAAAAATGCGAATAAAGTCCTCTATCGAAGAACCACCCACGGATCTCGAACTCAAACCTCTCCCAAATCATCTTGAATATGCTTATCTGGAGGAGAACTCACTTCTTCCAGTAGTCATATCTTCATTACTCGAGGATGATGAGAAAGAAAGTTTAGTTTCCGTGACTCAAAATCACAAACAAGCTTTTGCTTGGAAAACATCCGATATCCCGTGAATTAGTCCTAATTTTGCAAACATAAAATCAATTTTGAAGAAGGATTAAACACGTGGTAGAACGTCAACGTAGACTCAATCCCAACATGAAAGAAGTTGTTAAAAGGAAATCATTAAACTTCTTGATGCCGGAATCATTTACCCAATTGAGGATAGTCCTTGGGTAAGCCCCTGCTCACCGTGTTCCAAAGAAAGGAGGAATGACGGTTGTAACTAATGAGCGAAATGAGCTAGTCCCAACTAGAATCATCACCGGTTGGCGTGTTTGTATTGACTATCGTAAGTTAAACAAAGCCACCGAGAAAGGATCATTTTCCACTTCCATTCATGGATCAAATGCTTGAAAGACTAGCGGAAATAAATTCTTTTGTTTTCTCGACGGATTTTCGTGATATTTCCAAATTCCCATCGATCCTAACGATCAAGAAAAGACCACCTTTACTTGTCCTTTTGGAACCTACGCATATCGGCGTATGCCTTTTGGTCTTTGTAATGCACCCAACTTTTCAAAGGTGTATGATCGCCATCTTCCAAGACATGCTAGAAACCTCCATGGAAGTTTTCATGGATGATTTTCGATCTTTGGAGAGTCATTCAAGCTTGCCTCTCTAATCTCGATAAAATGCTCGAAAGATGCGAAGTCGCACATCTTGTTCTCAATCGGGAGAAATGCCACTTTATGGTAACGAAGGAATTGTGCTTGGCCACAAAATCTCTAGTGCCGGAATGGAAGTCGACAAAGCAAAGGTCGATGTCATCTCAAAACTTCCACCACCAACCAACGCCAAAGCCGTTAGAAGTTTTTAGGACATGCTGGTTTTACCGCCGATTCATCAAAGATTTTTCCAAAATATCTCGTCCAATGACAAAACTTCTTGAGAAAGAATCTATCTTTAACTTCGATGTCGATTGCATAAAAGCTTTCGAATCATCGAAATCTCAACTTACTAGTGCTCGATCATGGTTTCACCTAATTGGTCACTACCTTTCGAACTTATGTGCGACGCAAGCGATTTTGTTGTTGGAGCCGTCTTAGGACAACGCTGAAGGAAAACACTTTCGCCTATATATTTTGCCGACAAGACACCGAATAGTGCCCAAACAAAATTATACCGTCACCGAAAAGGAATTACTAGTCATCGTTTTGCCTTTGACAAATTCGATCATATCTTGTGCTCTCAAAACAATGCTTTTACCGATCATTCAAGACTCAAATATCATTCACCAAGCAAGACGCTAAACCACGTCTTATTCGATGGATTTTGTTACTCCAAGAATTTGACGTCGAAATCAAAGACAAGAAAGGAGAGAGAGAATCTTGTCACGACCACTTATCTCGCCTTGAAAATCCTAATCTTGAGGAGTTGAAAGAAGAAGAAATCGATGATTATTTTCCGATGAAACTCTCATGACCATCGACGGAAATGACGATCCTTGGTTTGTCGACTTTGCGAACTACCTCACGGAGGAATTCTCGTAAAAGGACTAACTCATGCTCAAAGAAGCAAATTCTTTTCGAACTCAAATACTATTTTGGGAAGAGCCATATCTTTTCAAAATGTGTCCCGATGGGATGATTCAAGATGTATTTTGGTTCAAACTCGTAAAATTCTTGACGAATGTCACCATGGCCCAACTGGGGACATTATGGTCCTTCCACCACGCCTAAGAAAGTTTTTGATCTTTGGATTCTATTGGCCAACAATATTCAAAGAAGCACATACACTTGTTCAAAATCGTGACGCTTGTCAAAGAACCACCAATCTCTCTCGAAGGATGAAATGCCATTAACAAGCATTCAAGTGTGTGAAATATTCGATATTTGGGGAATAGATTTCATGGGACCTTTCCTAAATCCCACAAATTGAATACATTCTCGTTGCTATAGATTACGTGTCCAAATGGGCGAAGTCGAAGCTTTACCGACAAACGATGCTCGTGTCGTCGTTAATTTTCTCAAAAGCTTTTGCTCGTTATGGAATTCCCAAAGCACTCATAAGCGATCGTGGAACTCATTTCGCAATCAACAAATGGAAAAACCATGAAAAGATATGGAGTTCATCACCGATTTGCAATCGCTTATCATCCACAAACTAGTGGACAAGTCGAAAATACCAACCGAGCTCTCAAAAGAATTGGAAAAACCGTAAAGACAATCCATCTTTATGGGCAAGAAAACTTGATGATGCTCGTGGGCATTTCGTACGGCTTATAAAACACCAATTGGTACAACTCCCTACAGACTCCTGTATGGGAAGACTTGTCATTTACCGTTCGAAGTTGAACATCGTGCTTATTGGGCGCTCAGACAATGTAACACCGATCTCAAAATAGCTGGGGAGAAAAGATTTCTGCAATTGCACGAACTGGATGAATTAAGACTCCAAGCTTATGAGAACTCCAAACTGTATAAAGCCAGAACAAAAGCCTATCATGATAAAAAGCTACGAATTCGGAAAGAATTCAAAGCCGGAGATAAAGTTCTGCTTTTTAACATGAAATTCAAATTCAAAGCTCCTAAGTTACAACCAAAATGGTTTGGACCATATGTCGTTAAACATGGATATCCATCTGGGTATGTCGAACTCTATGACAAACAAGTGGAAGTTTCATTGTTAATGGACACCGAATCAAGTTATACTACGATAAGGAGCAAACGAATGAAGTTTCGATTCTGGCGGTGTCCGGAGACACCATGAGAATGAATTGAAACTATCACTTTTGTAGCACCATTTCTGGAAGAATTCCACAAACTATTCCGTGGAAACCAATGAATTAAATGGGACGATATTGAAGATCTTGGTGAAGAATTCATGTACATCCCGAACTCTATAAAATGTTCAAAGTGCCTTGCAATTTGAATAAATCGGGAAGAATCGAGTCGGTGATGACTCAAGAATAAAACAAGCGCTTCTCGGGAGGCAACCCGTGTGTTTCAGATTTGATTTTCTGTGGTCACTCCCCAAAGTCTTAACCTTTGGTTGAACTTAAGTGTGGGGGGGTGCCATCCTTTTAATAAAACCTTTTGTTTGTTTATAAGATTGTGTGCAGGTGATGATTTCTCTAATGGACGCTTGGAATAAAGAAAGATTTTAAGCTGATAAACTCGTTGACATATCTGGTTTTATTTCTATTTTCCCTATTTCTATACTTTGAAGTTCGTTTATCATTGAGGACAATGTCTAACTTAAGTGTGGGGGGGTGAATAGGAAAAATTAGAGTTTTCATGCTTAAATTTAAAATTTTGTTTGCCCTTGTGATCTAGTTGTTTTCACACTTTTAGGATTATCTATTAGAATAATCGGATCATTCCGTAAAGCGGTAATATTTGAAATTTCGAGATGTGTTCGATTAATATTGCAATCCATTCGGGATCGATAAACATTTGCTAGCACATATTATACCCTTTCCACTAAATTGTGAGGATTTGAGCCTATTTCTTATTAGCATACATTTTTATGCTTAGATCTTTTATGAGTGTGCGGTGATTTTATTTATTCTAGAACTTGTGCTTGTAAATCATTACTAGACCGCAGTGAGATTGCATTCGTGCGATATAAGTAAATTCGTGTGATAAAGAGGCAACTTAGGATTTAACCCAAATGGCCTTCCATTTTTTATCTAATGATATATTAGCTAGCCTCATCGGTTAGTTAACCACCCACATGGACCCATTTGTAGTGCTCATTTTTAGCACTAGATACCCCTAGTTACACCTTCTGAGCCATCCCTTTCATTTTTGTTTCACCCAGAAAATACAAAAAGATTTTACACTTTAAACTTTAGCCTACCCCTTATCAATGTCTAACGGTTGGTTGCTAGTTTCATGGAAAGTGAAGATTGTTCAAATGATTATGAGTACCACCTCTTTTATTGATTGAGCCATGTGTTGAGTTTATGTTCAAAAAAAAAAAAAAAAAAAAAAAAAAAAAAATTGTGTTGAAAGTATGGAAATAATAGCCAATGTGCTATGATCGAAGAATAATTGACATGGCAAAGCAAAGAGCTGTGGAAAGTGAAAAAGAAGAAAGCAAAGCTATAATCATTTATCTGGTTCGTGGAATGTTTGATAGCTAGCAACATGGGTATTAGACTTGATTTCATTTTTATTTTTACACCAATTTCATTAAACATTCCCATGCCTTATCCATACCCTTAACCCTTAGCCTATCATTGTAACCCGAATAAAAGCCCTCTTTAGATGTTTTTACTTGGTGCTCACGCCACGTCGGTGGAGTTTTGTTTCTTGTACAAGCTTATGGTAATAATCTAATCATGGTGAGCAATGAGTGTGATTTATCTTGTTACTCCACTAAAATGAGTGATTGAGTGAATTATATTCCATTATTTTTCGTGAGGTGTTTTGAAATGTTAATCATGCAAGAAAATCATTGGATATTGTCAAACATCTTGATGTTTCACCTTTATAAGCATAATTGATGAATCTTCTCTCGTATTTATACTTGGTTGATTTGCATCACATTTTTCATAATCACGATCTTGTCCCAGTGGATGTTTGTTCTAGATTTGCTTGAGGGCAAGCAAAGTTTAAGTGTGGGGGAATTTGATAACACTCAGATTGTGCATGTTTTTAGTAGCATTGTGTGTACTTTTATATCTGTTATTTGGTTATATTTGTGTGATTTTAGCACTTAATCGTATCTAGAGATGTCTGTCTAGTATTTATAACCAAGTGCAGAGAAATGGAGGAAAATGTGGAAATATGCAGTTAATCGAAGATTCCCATCTCAGTTAAACTAAATCCCAAGTACCTTTGAAGACTTTAGTGATTGAAGAACCAAGTTCTACAAGTCAGAGTAACGAGAGAAAGATCGAGTTTCATGTCTCAGAAGATCCAACCGGATCCGGTTACACCTTCAGCCGGATCGGTTGGCATTTGGTCGGAATACATGTTTTTGCCATGACCGACCGATCGGTCGCAACCCGCAACCGGATCGGTCGGTGTGTTATTATTGAAGACCAACCGGATCGGTTGGTCGTATGACCGATCCGGTTGGAGAAGCTGCAGTTGTCAAATCTTCATCATTAAGCTTCCCTTTGCATCCAAACGATTCTAGGTCCTTCTTGGTGTATTCTAGTCCATTCCTTACTCCTTGGAGGCCAAGTCAAGCATTTAACACCCTAGGCCTTGGAATTAGTATAAATAGAGGCTAATTGTGAGCATATTAGACACACTTCAATTACAAAGCTCTCTACTCATCAAACCAAGCCTTAACCTCCGAAATTCGTCCTTAGAAAGCCGTAAAAGTTTGGAGTTCCGAAGTTCCACCTTGGAAGCCAAAACACTAAGAAGTCCACCACGATCCTTTGGGAATCATTACTTCATCATTTGTAATCTTATTCCAAGCATTGTAAGACTTTTAATCATGTTTTCTAATGATCAAAGTTATGAGTTTATGTTCATGTTTGCTATGAGTGGCTAGTTTCTTTATACACTTGCTTAAATGATGTTGATTATTATATGATTAGTTAGTGATTGTGTTAACATGTTTTAATTCAATTTCAAGTTGATTCTAAGATCCAATTGTGCTAAAGTTTCATAGTGACATTTGTTAATCAAGTTTGGCTAATTGGTAACTATCGTTGGGGTCGAAAGAACTTCGTATTATTCAACTAGTCATAATCATTTTGTCTATGGATGATTGTTTTACCCATTATTCTTGATTATACAAAGGAACTAAGGTGTAGTTGTAATAGAAACGCTTTTGATTATCAAATTGGATTGGTTGGAAACATCTAAATGGTCGTAAGATTAGTTGTTGAAAATTAATTGTAGCCTTTTGTCTATGATCGGGTACCTTTTGTATTGACCATTTCTTAAGCAATTTGATGAACAAGTGGATGTTTTTGTGTTTAAGTTTATGAAAGTAGACTTATGAAACTTGAATTGATCTTGAATTGATTGGTTAAACTTAAAGCTTGTTTTTATGAACTAAAATCTTGTGAAGGTTTATCTTATAAGAACAATAGATTAGTTTTCAACTAATTATCACAACCAACATGTTAAGTAGTTAATACAATCACATTAATCTATGATATGATACTAGTTTAAGCAAGTGTAGTTTTAATCATCTCGAATTTCATTATACCTATTTGCTTTGTTATATGTTTTGATCGACTCGTTAATTCAAACTTGTGCTCGATTCACTCAAATCCTCGCGAACGATCCCGACTTACCTTCATAATCTTGCTATAACGGACGAGTATACTTGCTCGTATGTGTTATTGGTAATATTGGTAATTCACCTTTATAAATTTAAAACTTGCACCTACCGGCACATCACCATCCATAAGCTTGTTCTTGAACTTAGTGCCATTATCACATCTAATACCTCTAACCTTGAGTCTCAATTGATTTTCAAGAGCTATTATGAGAGTCATGAATAGCATCAAAAGTATCATCCTTAAAACCCAAAAGAAAACCCAATCGAATCTCGCAATCATCTGTAACAACCAAACAAGACTTTTTCTTATTTAGGCTTGCCACATAGACAGTCCAAATAAATCCATATGTAATGACTCAATGGTTCTCTAATACTTCTTTCCTCAAGCTTCTTGCAAGAAGCTTTGTGTTGTTTACCCTTCTTGCATGCCAAGCATGATTGATCATTCTTGTAAGTTTTTGAAGGTAAACCTCTAACTAGATTGCCTTTGACCGTTTGTTGATATTCTTGAAATTAACATGGCCCAATCTTCTATGCCATTGATGTGCCTCTTCAGATGTTGCTTTAGCCACCAAACATGTGGCTCTTCCATAAGAATGTAGACTCTTCATGTCTAAGCTATACACATCATTAGTCCTTGGTACTCTAAGTACTACCATGTCATCATCATCAAGTTTAAAATCGAGGAAAGGATGAGACATTCGTGTCGTGAATAACACATGATGCTTTTATCACAAATTTGAGAGACCGATAGCAAGTTGAATTTAAGCTCCTTCACATATCTAACATTCTCAAAGTCGATAAGCCCTGCTTTGATAGTTCCTTTTCCAGTAATCTTTCCTCCATTGGGATCATTCCCAAATGCAACTCTTCCTCCACTAATATTTCTAAAATCAGACAAGTGGCAAAAAAATGGTGCAAATGAATTAGATGATGGGTTTAAACAAGTGGCAAAAAAATGTGGGAAAGGCAAAGCGAGTGGAAGTGTGAATGATAGGCCAAAGGCTGTGGAGGGTGTAGTCCTGAATAAACCAAAACCTAAGTTTTACTATCGTCCTAAGTCTAACAAAACTGATCATAATGACGCTTCTACATCAAAAAATGTTGCGTCTACCTCGAACACAACTAAGGAAAGTGATGTTATTAAGGGGACTACCAGGAAACATTACGAGTTAAAAACCCACAACTCATTTGCATCTTTGGGTACTGGTGATGAAATGGTTAACATAAATGATGATGGAAGTGATGATGAGGTTGAACATGTGTATGACGAAACGGGTACTTTCATGCAACCAATTGAAACAAAAGACAACTCAGTGGGGGCAAGCACTCCCGTTCAAGATATTGTCAATGTTAGTGCGGCGTCTTGGAACATACGGGGTTTGAACCGCACCCCTAAGCAAAAAGAGGTTCGACAAGTAGTGAACGAAAACCACTTGAGTATTTGCGCTATCCTAGAATCGCATGTGGATATTTCATGTTTGGAGCGAATTTGTACAAAAGTTTTTTGGAAGTGGAACTGGACATCTAATGGAGCGCTTTGTGACAAAGGCTCTCGCATCATACTTGGGTGGGATCCGGATAAAGTTGATGTCATGATTATTTCTCAAACCGACCAAGTTATGCACACTCAGATTGTGTTTAGGAAGACCGTAAGATGCTTTTCTGCTCCTTTATTTATGCTGCTAATGCTCTCAAGACGCGGCGTATTTTATGGCAGAATTTAGAGGTGCATAAATCGTTTGTAAGGGGAAAACCATGGGTTCTTATGGGCGACTTTAATGCCTCTTTGAATTTGGAAGATAGCTATTCGAGCTCGTCTAGGATTAGCATAGCTATGCGAGAATTTAAGGAGTGTGTTTGTAGTATTGAAGTGATGGACGTTAATGCTTCGGGTCTTCACTACACTTGGAACCAAAAACCGAAGGGAGGTGATGGCATATTAAAGAAGATTGGTCGTATTATGTGTAATATTGAGTTTATGGACAACTTTTTAGGGTCATATGCTATCTTCCAGCCTTATAGATTATCCGATCACTCACCTACTGTGCTCAAGATACCCAATATTTGTAAGCCTAAACCTAAGCCTTTTAAATTTACAAACCCTTTGGTATATAAATCGGGGTTTATTGAGGTCGTGAACTGTGAATGGGGTAAACATGTGAGGGTCACAAAATGTTCCAGAATGTTACTAAGATGAAGAAGTGAAAGCTCCTTTTCGTAAACTTTTGAAAGACCAAGGAAACCTACACGACCGTGTCATACGTCTAAGGCATGAATTAGACGAAGCTCAAAAAGCTTTAGATATTAACCCATCAAACCAGGTTCTGCGAGAGGAGGTGGCCTTGTATTTAAACGCTTTTAACGAAGCCGTGTTGGATGAGGAACGTTTGTTAAAACAAAAATCCAAGATAGAGTGGTTGGCTGTGGGGGACTCGAACTCTTCATATTTCCACAAAACGGTCAAAAGCCGGGTCCAAAGGAGCCGTATAGATTTCATTCGTGATATGATTAATGTTGACCAAGAGGGTGCTGCTGTTCCTCATGCGTTTTTTCAACAATATGAATTGTTCTTGGGGGTCGAAGGCCTGTACCTGATACCTTAAATAACCCAGCTTTGTTTACTAAAAAGTTAAATGTTGGAATCGGTGAGAATATGGTAAGGCACAGAACTAATGCGGAAATAAAACTAGCCATGTTTTCTATTGGTGATAATCGGGCGCCTGGTCCCGATGGTTATTCGTCTGCTTTTTTCAAGAAAAGCTTGGAGGTTATTGGAAATGACGTGTGTTAAGCGGTTGGGGATTTCTTCGCCAATGGTAAGCTTTTAAAAGAGATTAACCACACCGTTCTTGCTTTAATCCCCAAAGTGAGCACTCCTTTACGCATTTATGATTATAGACCTATTTCTTGTTGCAATGTCATTTATAAGTGCATCAGTAAGGTCATCACAAATCATATAAAAGAAGGATTGGGTAGCATTGTTAGTGATAACCAATCGGCGTTTGTTCCGGGTAGAAGGATTTCTGATAATATTCTGATTACTTAAGAACTAATGCATGATTATCATAGAGATAGAGGCCCCCCCCCCCCGTTGTGCTTTCAAAATTGATATTCAAAAGGCATACGATACGGTGGATTGGAAATTTCTTAAAACAATTTTGATTGGTTTTGGTTTTCATATGAAGATGGCCGGTCTCGTGGATAATGGAATGTGTGACTAGTACTTCATTTTCTCTATGTATTAATGGAGAGCTTCATGGTTTTTTCAAAGGTAGAAGAGGGTTACGCCAAGGTGACCCGATGTCCCCATATTTATTCACGATGGTAATGGAGGTTCTAACTCTTTTATTGAATCAAAAGGTGGAAGAATCTGATGGGTTTAGGTACCATAATCACTGCGAAAAACAGAAAATTGTCAATGTTTTTTTTTTTTTGCAGATGACGTTTTTCTCTTTGCTTATGGTAATCTTGCTTCGGCGATGGTCCTAATGGAGGCACTGGAAGACTTTTAGGTGGTTTTGGGGCTGATTCCAAATATTCCAAAGAGCATGGCATACATTTGTAATGTCCTCAACCATGTTAAATTATCCATTCTTAACGTTATGCCATTTGAAGAAGGAGTGCTTCCTGTGAAGTACTTAGGAGTGCCTCTTATTTCTTTTAGACTTCTCTACAAAGATTATAAGGTCCTTGTCGAGAAAGTCCAGAATTGTATTGGTGATTGGAAGAACAAGTCCTTATCCTTCGTGGGAAGGCTTCAATTGATTCAATCGGTTTTGTCGCCTATGCATTTATATTGGGCTTCATTTTTTATTCTACCAACTCGCATTATTCGAGATTTGGAGCAACTTATCGTGGCTTTCTATGGTGTCAAGGCGAAATGAAAAAGGTAAAGCAAAAGTAGCATGGGAATCCATTTGTTATCCTAAACTGAGGTGGCCTTGGCATAATAAGGTTAGATACGTTTAATATCTCATTAATGACTACACATATATGGAGCATTATTTCTAATAAAGAGTCGTTATGGGTTCGTTGGATTCACTCGTATAAGCTTATGGGTAGAAGCTTTTGGGATGTGCCAACTAAAGCGGGAATGAGTTGGGGGTGGCGTAAATTAATCCATATCAGGGATAAAATTAGAGACCATATGTGGTATCATCTTGGGGATGTTAAGAAGGCTTTTGTGTGGTTTGACAAATGGTGCAATGAATGTCCTCTTGGAGCCTTAAAATCAGTTCGACAAATTACGCGTGCGGGTTTTGATATGAAGAATAAAGTGGCGGATATTATTGAGGATAGGATGTGGAAATGGCAACCAGGTTGAATACAAATTCACGCCCCTATTCTTACACCAAACCAAGAAGATAAAGTGCTATGGCGGGATACAAATGGTAATTTAAAGGATTTCTCAGTTAGTACGGTATGGGATACAATTCGGCCAAGAAATGAGGTAGTTTCATGGCTTCACGTGGTCTGGTTTTCTCAATGTATTCCTCGACATGCTTTCTTACTTTGGCTTATCATTTTGAAGAAGCTTAAAACACAAGATTTATTGAGGCAATGGGACGTTAGTAATGACACTAATTTAAACCTGCTTCAATGTCCCTTATGTGATACTCAACCGGACTCTCATGAACACCTATTTTTCGATTGTGCTTATTCTTCACAGGTGTGGTCGTTTATGAGGAATTTTGCGTTTATGGATAATATTTGTCCTCGTATGGAGAGCATTGTTGCTGCTTTAACTCCTGTTTCTCACAAGAGCATTGTTGCGGCGTCGGCTTATTTTATTTGGCAAGAGCGAAACAATCGCATTTTCAAGAAAAGGTCGCGCAAGGTAGAGCAGTTAAGAGATGATATAATATATATGGTTAGGCTCAAGTTAATGTCCCTCCGTTTCAAAAATTCTGCAAGTGTTATGCGTTGCTTGGACCAGTGGCAAATTCCAAAGTTATATTATGACTAATGGCGTGTAAACATCATCACAGGTCATTGTATGTTTGGTTCTCAATAGGGTTGTTTGGGACATGCATGTATAGGGATACATGCATCGGGTTTTCCTTTCTTCTATATTATGTTGGAGGAATTACATAAGAGCACTAGGTGTCACGACAAGGCTTAGCCTCTTCGTCGTGCCACCTCAGCGCCACATCAATATCCCACTTTTCCACAATTAACCACAACCTCTTCATTTGGAGCCCACCACTATCACTTTATTTATTTTATTCAATTTCTAAATAAACTAAATTCATTTTATTAAAAATAAAAATACAATTTATACTAAAAAAAAAAGTTATAAATTAAAAAAAAAACAAAAAAAAAAGAAAAGAAAAAACCGTCCCTTCTTCTTCTTCCCTTCTTCTTCCCAAAAGCCTCACACACACTACACACACACCTCAGATTCACACATATTTACACACACACATATATTACACACATACACAATATAAACCGCTCCAACATCTCTTGGGTCCCACCTTGCAGGTTTCTCCTTCGTCGTCTGCACGGCGGGGGAAGCCACGGCGCCCGACGGTGAGGGGGGGGGGCGGGGTCAAGATTTCCCACGGTGGACGGCGAGCCCCTAAGGCGAAGCCACACCGTGTGCTCTAAGGCTGTTAAAGGTTTGACATGTCAAACCTAGTTGGTGTAGTTTTCACGCTTGTTTAGAGCGTTTAGGTTAATATGGTACACATCCATATTCCTTTGTACGTTAACATTATATTTTGGTGTTAATATATTTACCGGGGTAAAACCCTTTACCCAAAAAACAAAAGTAGCATTATATGTATATGTGGTTCACTTTTGAATAGGACAAACATATAATTTTGAATATGAATATTGTGTTGTTATTGATGCAATATGACTACAATTGAGAACATATATAAAGGGATATGGTTGGGCGATATTAACCAATCCAACTCATCCACCTGATCAACATGTCAATCATAATAAATGATTTGCCAATCATAATAAATGTATATCAATCACATCTAACACTCCCCCGCAGTCGAAGCGGGAGGACACTGGACACTGAGACTGAAGCGAAACTCTTCAAATAAAGGTTATGGTAGTCCTTATTAAAGATATATGCATGCAGAGTAGTAAAAAAAACAAAACATAACATAATAAAAGCATAACTTTAGTCGACTCATAACAAAACCGTACCAACAATCTATTTTAGTCGACTCGTACCAACGGTCGGCTAAATTGACTGGTAATCTTATTATACCAACGGTCAACATTAGGGACTGGTAACAACGGTCAACTTTAGTCGACTGGTAACAAAGCCGTACGAACAGTCGACTAACAAACAAACAATATAATTTTTATTTTTTTTACACAACAGAAAGATGAGAAAACAAAAGTTGGTTCTAAATTAAAACTCCAACCCCCAAAGAACCTTCCGAACAAACGGGGTGTGTTTTTCTCTAGAAAGACATAAAGATCCACTATTTTATTTAAGGGAGCCCTCCGAACCTCCGGCGAGTAGCCGGTGGCCGGAGGCAGCGGCGGAAGAGGTGTAGTTTAGAGTTTTAGGATCGGTAATGGATGGACTCGTGATACCATGTAAGATATACACCAAATATGAATATTGTGTTGTTATTGATGCAATATGACTACAATTGAGAACATATATAAAGGGATATGGTTGGGCTATATTAAGCAATCCAACTCATCCATCTAATCAACATGTCAATCATAATAAATGTATATCAATCACATCTAACAAATTTAGATGCAATAAGAGCATCCACTATGGTGGTTTATAAAAAGGTCTAAGAAAAGATGAAGAGGTCTATCATATTATTAACCATAGTGGAAATTTGTTTCATGCTTATGTGGAATGAAAAGGTCTAATATCTTGAACCTCTTCTAAATTTAATGCTTTTGTGTTTAATAAGATTTTATAAAGCTTTAAGTAGTTTATCCATAGTGAAAAAAGGTTTATAACATGAAAAAGGTTTATGAATTTATGATTTTCGATGACTAGGCACTATTATAAACCTTTATAAAGGTTTACCATAGTAGATGCCCTAAGTTACAGAATCAAACGTAGCTGATGAGGATTTTAACATTAAAAGCCATGCTATTATATAACTTGGGTGAAGTGATGCTTCCTACTTAAAAACATCCCAGTTATCTCATACATTTGTTATAAACATTTTAACACTTTAATGTTAATGACCCAAAACGTAGTTGAGTGAGCGATGTGTAAATTTTTACATAAACGAATTCAGATAAGTAAACGTTAACCATCTTTTCTAAGAAATCGCAGGTTCTTTAATACATTGCTTGAACATTTACAAAAACTGTTGCCTTTAGGTTTCTTGTGATAAACACATAAACTAGTTGTTTCTAAAGAACAATTTGATGTTCCATGTAACAAATCTTTCTTTCACTAACTTGTATGTGAATTATCTCTTTCATATCCTTTGGAATATCTTATATTCATCGAGTGATGTACATATTTTCGGAGGAAATTTAATTAGTCAACATCTCATGTTCTTTACTCATCTAGGTTACAAATACTAGTTATTCATTCTATAAATTGATTTTATTTATGTTGCATAAATTGCAGTGACCAATTGTAAACCAAACATCCTGTGCGATATTACTGGTGAATATCATTTTTATTGCTTGAAAGTATAGAAAATGAGAATATAAACTACCGTTTCTTATTTGTTTTCTCTAGTTGTAAGTTTTGCTATACAAATGTGTTTTGTGAAAATCCCAAAACATGAGTGCAACAATAAGTTAGGGCCAAAGCAAAGTATCATAATACATAATGTAATTCCTTCACGACTGAACAGGTAAACTCTTAGAGAAAATCACAGGTTTTTTTTTAATATATTTTCATGTTATCCAAATTGTCACCTTCATGTTTCATGCTCTAACTCTTGAGTCATATCTTTCTTTTCATGTACCTGAAATAGTTTTGTAGAATATATAATTAATACAGTGAAATATGCCAACCTTGTATCTCTAACATCCTATCCCACATAGGTTGCAGAATGAAGTTGTTGGTAACTAATATACCATAGTGTGCGTAAATCAAATGTTATTAGACTAGTATTATGTTTTCAGTTGTATGATCAACCTCATGCTTCTGAAGTTTGCAAGCTAATAATACAAAGCATGGTGTGATTCATACAGCTCAAAATTAATATAAAATCTTAACTTTTTTATTTTTTGGTTTTTTTGTTCTTTTTATGGAGAATGATTAATGTATGTAAAATTGTTTCTTGATATATAGTTTTAATGTTCTTTTATTGCAACGAATAGCAAATGGAAGTGAAGTAAATTAACCATTTACGTAAGACTTCATAGAAAATAGAAATTATCAATTTGTTGCCGTTGGGGATGTTATATGGCAAATGCAAAAGCAAGAATATGCCTTCTTCAATTTAAATCGACAGGAAATCCTGACGTCGTACACTCTTTTAGGGTGCTGACTAACGCTTCCCCAAAGACCTAGCTCAACGCATTGAACACACTTTCAAGCGACTTTTTAGTAAGGAGTTGAGATCGAACTCATAACCTATTCCTCCTAATTTATTTGACCGGTCAATTGTTCATTTGCGATGAAGTTATTGATACAAAAGCAAGAATATGTCTGTCGACAATGGGTATATCCTAATCTTTATCAAAATACAAAAATATTATGGTAAGATGTTTGTAAAGAACCAAAACACACTTATCGTCCAACACAAGAACCAAAATGTGTCTCATTCAATAATTCATACACACATTGAAACGATTTATATAGTAACATTTTACACTTTATGACTATAATTAGCTTAAAGGATTTCCAAGTTGCTTATTTTTAGATCTTTTGACATAAGCATGTTTGTCAACAACTTTTCCTAGCTACTTGCAAACCTAAATTTGTACATTTGAGCATTCAAGACATGCTTACTGATTGGCATAATAAGTTTTCTAAACAATCTAGGGCGGAAAAAAGTATGAAAACATAGATACACTCCAACTTTCATGACCAAAAATGTAATCCCACATTGGTTGAAGAAAGAAATTGTTTGTAACTAATATGATGCAGTCTAAGTGAGACTCATGTGTCTAGCATAGTAAAAAGTTTTCAGATCATCTGGTATCTTGCAAGTTAAAAAATATGTGAGATACATTCGTATTAACTCTTGACTTCTTGTTTTTGTTTCTTTTACTCTAAAACATGCTATGGTGGTACCACTTTAATCTTCAATTTCACATAGGTCCATACTAAACAATGCTCTATATTTCCAACTATTTCTACAACCACGGGAGGATTTAAATAAAACTATTGTGTGATTGCCAAAAAGACTGAGAATATTATTAGTCTTATTTCTCAGCAGAAACCAACTAAGCCACGCGCTACTAAAAGTTTTGGACCACGACTTCTAACAGATTTTGCATATCTTTCGAGCTAATCTTAAGATGAGCTACACTTTGATGGCTTGAAGAAAACTAGTTAACAATGTCAAAGTAGGCAAGTAATTTAAATTTAGAGTAAACTAGTCTCGAATTCTCGATGACATTGTGGTTATAATCCATGCAATTTAAATTTGGGCTACTAGACATAGGCCCAATAAATTTGGTTAAAATGATACATGTTTTTATGTCCACGCCTATTCTTCTTTTATGTCTTGTACTCTTTTCATATGCTTATAAATATTTCCATGTCAACTCCTTATGAAAACAAAAAAATCGTACATGTTATTTGAAGTATATAAAAGATTGTCTAGCTGCTTAAGAAGAGATGTTGACATAAGTACTTTTATTAACGTACTTGAGATTTTAGCATGAGTCGCATTATTCAATTCGGTTCCGTAATGTGATCGATTTTGAGATACACATACATTTGTAAGAGTGAAGAGAGAATAAACCGATTTGGTGTTAAGTTGACAATATTGATGGGACGATGGTCGTGACGACCACTAAATTGCTCTTAATATATTTTCAAGTAACTCAGTTAATCAATTTTAATTTTTATGTATACTAAAACTAATTATTCAAGGACTGTTACAAGACGAAAAACTATCTCAAGCATTTGCAAGAAAAATGAATATTCCCTAGTTACATGCAAATCCATATATGTACAAGTTTTTAAACAAACCTAAACAAGTATCACAATATAACAAGGAAATGTATTCAAGACCTAAACTCGTTACAAGTATCACAAATAGATTTCTATATCAACGAATTCAAATAAGTAAATGCTAATCCTTTATTCTTTGAAAAAAAACATCACGGGTTCTTGTATCCAAGTTGTTGCCTTTATGTTTCGTGTTATAAACACATAAACTAGTTGGTAATAAACTTCAATTTGATGTTCCATGTAACAAATTTTTCTTACCATTTTTTTAATGAAAATAATTTTGTATCCTTTTATCCTAACACTTTATCAAACATTGGCTGGCTAAAGATATAAGTTGTTGGTTACTTATATACAATAAGTGTATGCTTGCGTTGGATGTATTGAGACTAGTATTATGTTTGCGGACTTTTCAAATGTCATGTTGAATCTAATTCAAAATGACGGTGAGTTCTGAAACTCATATTAACTCCGAACTTTTTCCTTTAATATGGTACTCTAAAACATGTTTTGGCGGAGACCGCTTTATTTTTAATTTCACGCAGGTTGTAAAGGAAAACAAATGATGAAAGCTAATAAAGAACAATAGAAATGTAAAAGTGCATCTTAATTCTTTTGATTAAAATGCCCAAAATCTATACACATACAATACAACCCAATACTAGTTTAAATGCAGACTATCCATATCGAGTATGAGTGGTCACCTCCAAGATGCTCAAACTGTAAGGTATTTGGTCATGTTGTTAATGAGTGTCTTAAGAAACCTATCTCAGATGTTATTAGGAACACGAATGCGCCAAGGAAAGTTGTTTGTGGGGTTCAAATTGGTTCAAAGTCACAGTTTGTTTATAAACCTAAGGCACCAAGGAAACCAAAGGAAACTAACAATATATACATACTTTAACCGAACACATGAGCACGTAATTCATTTAGCCGAATCTCAATTTTAAACTTGAATAGCTTACAGTTCATATTAGAGCAACTAGTCTCATGACCCGGCCGATGGCCGGGCTAGTGTCATAAATTGTTTAATATTATTATGTAAATTTAACTTTGTTTCTCACTGTACAAATTTTAAGGCAGAGTATAACAATTTTATGCAAAATGTAAAACGATCGACTGCTGAAAATCAATTCAATCTAGAAGTTCCTTAAAAGAGGATAGACTCAAGGAGTAATAACTTTACAAAACTTCTACGCATCTGTTTCTGGTATTTCTTGCTTAAAGCATTCAGTAGTATTCAGCGGTTGTATACTTCAAGAAGATTTCCAGATATTCGGTCAAGAGGAAGAAGAGTCTTTTATTGGGAACTTGATCCAATAGCGTCGGGAAGATTCAACACAATCTCAGAATATGCTGCACCACCACCATCAAATGTGAAGAACATCAGTCACAACTCAAAGCCAGCATATAAATAATTTGCTTTCAATATAATTATCAATTAGTAGATGTTGTGATATCGACTCATTTGCTTATGAATGGCTCGATCTAAGTTGTGCTTTATCTCACGATGGTCAAATAAAATAAATGAGATATAAGTTCCGTTTCAACATATACCTATAAAAGAAGTATACTTGAACCCCGCGAAGTTTACCTGTTACAATATCAAGAAGCCAGTAAGGGTTGTAGAATCCGAAACCAGTAAGGAGGTTTCCAGGTGCCATGTCACCGAATGCAGCATAGCCAAAGCATCCACAAAACATGTAGAAGATTGTTGTTGTCACTACGCTTATCAAAGTTGCTCGCTTCATGGTTTTGTGCTCCGCTGGTGGCGATTTGATTGTATCCTGCATATTATTACAGAAAAGATATTAGAACTTCAACTATATTTTTATTTCGGACTGATGACGGGAACTTAATAAAAAAAAAAAATTACCTGGATTTCAATAATAATGAGAGAATAATAAGCAAAAGCAATGGCTCCAAGTGCTTGAAAGCTCCTCCATATTTTCTGAGTTTGAGTCACCTTCCCAATGCTAATACCAGTGACTTTCAGATATCACATCGAATAACTTCTAAGTTGAAATAAAACACCTATATTAATAGTAATAAATATAAAACTTATACTTTTGCTCCAACTTCTTTATGTTCTGAAAAGTCTTTTACACTTTAACTTTGTTATTTAAGTTTTACCAACAACCAACATGTGTTAGTCTTAACTTTTGAAATTAACTACTTACTCATTTGACTAAAAATAGCCAGTGGTTATGACTAACCAAAGACATTAAGATCTTTATAAGCTTTTGACATATAAACTTACCAATAACTTTAGAAATCCCAAGGCCAAGACCAATAGAGGAATAAGTATGTATGGTGTTCCTGATACTCCACATTTGTTGTCATGTCCTTTTTCATGGAAGCAACTTGATCTTTTTATTGCTCTGTATATATAAAATCATCAAGAGAATGTAATATTAGTAACACATTAGCTAATAGCTAATTTTGACATTAAGAAAGAGCAAATTAATTTGAGCGAAGTTTACCTGTTACAACCTTCCTACCCATCTTTCCATCTCTAGTGATCTTTTACGGTGATTATGTGTGTGGATTAAAGAATGGTTAAAGGTCAACAAATTATACCACTGCATTCGAAGATAGGAGCTCATTTTCTACATCACGTATTGGAAAAAAGAAAGGGACAGTGTGTTCAAGAACAATCATCTTCTCAAGAAATGACTTGCTTTCGAGAACACAGTGATAATGGGTCAAAAGTCAGGCCGTTCGGGTTGACCTGCAAACATTCTTTTGCCCATTTTGTTGTGGATACTTTAAAGCGTTAAATATGATTTACAAAGACATGTTTTTATAATGATATTTTTTTAAAATAAAAAATGTAAGGAGGCTATAAACGTTAAAAATAAGGTACTTTAGTTGCATAAAAATATATACACAAGCATTTATTCCATTTGTCCTGTTACAGTCATTGTGATTCTTTTTGTACATCTGAGCAAACGAAGATGATTTCATCTCCTTTTGGTCAATTTGTAGCAAAGAACCTTTCAAAACCGCTTTCAAATAAAATATTAAGAATCTGGTTACAAAAGAACTAAAATGAGTCGCAAATGACAAAACCATCTTTAAGTTTGTATGTTATGCACAAAAAGGCCTTAAAACACACTTTAGGCAACTTTCAAAATTCATCCCGTTTGACCTGTTGGCAATTAAGCTAAAAAGGTAAATTAACCAGATAGGGATTAACAATCAATTCATAGCATATATCACGTCATTCATAAGTTGATAAGTAAAGAGGTCACTTATCTAAGAGTTGAGTTCGATTGTCTCATGAGCACTAATACTTCTTGTTTTCCGTTAGCATTGCCCGTGAAAACCCCGCATAAGCCCATAGTTTAGTTTTCATCTTTTGTCCCTCTTTAGGTTCCTAGTGCTTATTCCATAGCTCAATTAAGCTCGCTTATCACCCCTTAGTTCTGTAATGTGAGATTTTTAGTGGTGTTCTTTAGCTTTTGAATTGCTCTTTTGCTTATTAGTTGCTTTTAGAATCGGTTTAGGAATAATTTAGGTTTGCTAATTAGTTTTAAGCTTATTTTAGTTAGTATTCTAGCTTATTAGTTGCTTATTCCTAGGGTCTGTTTCGTTATTGCTTATTCGACCCCAACTTTTTGTCCAATTGGCTTGATAATCGCTCCTTTTAGAAGGTCCGATAAGTTTTACTATTTCGACTTTTGATTTTCTAGCTTATTAGTTGCTAATTCTGTTCAACTGTTTTTTTTTTTATGTTGAAGCGGTGGATATGACCTTATTTTCTCAAATAGAAAAAGCAAAATAAAAAATAATAGCAAAAATCAGAATTAAACCTCACCAATCAAATGCGCATAATCGATAGCGGATTGAATTTCCGTCTGTGATGCTCCATTCTCTACGATGCATCGCCTCTTTCCTCAACCCATAGGGAATTTCCTACATGATTGCCTTTGACCCGATCTGTTTTGAAGTAGAGCACCTATAACACGAACAGATTTGCAAGGATCAATTCATAGCATATATCGGGTCATTCATAAGTTGATAAGTAAAGAGGTCACTTATCTAAGAGTTGAGTTCGATTGTGCAAGCAGCACTAATACTTCTGTTTTCCGTTAGCATTGCCGTGAAAACCCCGCATAAGCCCATAGTTTAGTTTTCATCTTTTTGTCCCTCTTTAGGTTCCTAGTGCTTATTCCATAGCTTAATTAAGCTCCTTATCACCCCTTAGCAGATGTAATGAGATTTTTAGTGGTGTTCTTTAGCTTTTGAATTGCTCTTTTGCTTATTAGTTGCTTTTAGAATCGGTTTAGGAATAATTTAGGTTTGCTATTTAGTTTTAAGCTTATTTTAGTTAGTATTCTAGCTTATTAGTTGCTTATTCCTAGGGTCTGCTTTCGTTATTGCTTATTCGACCCCACTTTTTGTCCAATTGGCTTGATAATCGCTCCTTTTAGAAGGTCCGATAAGTTTTACTATTTCGACTTTTGATTTTCTAGCTTATTAGTTGCTAATTCTATCTTGTTCAACTGTTTTTTTTATGTTGAAGCGGTGGATATGACCTTATTTTCTCAAATAGAAAAAGCAAAAATAAAAAAATAATAGCAAAAAATCGAGTTAAACCTCACCAATCAAATGCGCATAATTGATAGCGGATGAATTTCCGTCTGTGATGCTCCATTTCTACGATGCATCGCCTCTTTCCTCAACCCATAGGGAATTTCCTACATGATTGCCTTTGACCCGATCTGTTTTGAAGTAGAGCACCTATAACACGAGCAGTTGCAAGGATCAATTCATAGCATATATCGGTCATTCGTAAGTTGATAAGTAAAGAGGTCACTTATCTAAGAGTTGAGTTCGATTGTCTGTGCAGCACTAATACTTCATGCTTTTCCGGCCGTGAAAACCCCGCATAAGCCCATAGTTTAGTTTTCATCTTTTGTCCTCTTTAGGTTCCTAGTGCTTATTCCATAGCTTAATTAAGCTCGCTTATCACCCCTTAGTTAATAAAGAGAATTTTAGTGGTGTTCTTTAGCTTTTGAATTGCTCTTTTGCTTATTAGTTGCTTTTAGAATCGGTTTAGGAATAATTTAGGTTTGCTAATTAGTTTTAAGCTTTTTTAGTTAGTATTCTAGCTTATTAGTTGCTTATTCCCTAGGGTCTGTTTCGTTATTGCTTATTCGACCCCACTTTTTGTCCAATTGGCTTGATAATCGCTCCTTTTAGAAGGTCTAATAAGTTTTACTATTTCGACTTTTGATTTTCTAGCTTATTAGTTGCTAATTCTTTGTTGCTTTTTTTGTTGTTGAAGCGGTGGATATGACCTTATTTTCTCAAATAGAAAAAGCAAAAATAAAAAAATAATAGCAAAAAATCGAATTAAACCTCACCAATCAAATGCGCATAATCGATAGCGGATGAATTTCCGTCTGTGATGCTCCATTCTCTGCGATGCATCGCCTCTTTCCTCAACCCATAGGGAATTTCCTACATGATTGCCTTTGACCCAACTGCTTTGAAGTAGAGCACCTATAACACTAGCAGTTGCAAGGATTAGCATAGCCAAAACCGCGGCTTATATCATGTATAGTAGTTCAACCGAATAGAAAACTAAGTTTCACTTGCCTTGATTCGTTTGACGATCCCGATCTAGCGTGCTCGCAATCGGGATATAATAAAGTTAGAACAGACCTACTCAAGTGGAATATCAATTTTATTTCCATCAACGTAAGCGGCGTTTGAAAAGTTGTAAATATATTGCTCGATATTATATCCGATATTTTTATGTATGTGCAAGACACCTAATTTCTGATCTCATAAGTCGGGTTATTTAAAAAACTAAAAATTCCACTAATGAAAGTTACCTTGTTGATAATACTTGTGGGACCATCATCTTTCCATGAAGCCTAATGTCGCTTTGTTTATGTCGCTACAACCGGATGTCCATGCTTTTGAGGAGGTTTCGCCGAGGTAGCTGCAGTAGAGTAGCCCCATCATTAAGTCTACCACCTTCAAATGTACAGAATTAGGCAGCAAGGGTTAAGTGGTGTACACTATAAAAGAAAAGAGAAAAAAAGTAACCGACAGTATCACCTGCGAAAAGAAAAATCGTACGTGGCTTTTACATAAACAGCCCACATCACCTCACTACTTCATTTGGTGCGTGTCTTGCCTAAAACAAACGCATAACGACAGATTATCTGCAATTCTTTTTCCCATTTCCAAAGAGTAAAACTAAAGAAAGAAATAAACGTTTAAATAGCTCTAAGCAACTCACAAAAGGTTAAATTGGATTGTCCCTGAATTCAAGTGATTGGCCACTTTTACACCTTCATCATTATCTTCTAGACTTACTATAACTATCATCTGATATGCAATTATGGCACCATCCATCGAGAACACTCGCACCGGTCATATCCTTCATGTGGGGTCACTTATCTTATCACCTCCATTTTCCTACTAACCTCCAATAAGATCAAGTACAAATTAGATGCACATTTTTCAAGAATATGAAACCAATGGTTGTTTACTTCCACCAAGATGGTATATTAGTAAAACATCTCAAGATATTCTGTATACTTTAACTTTATTATGTTTTCGAGGTTAGAATGCTCATCACATATTGTAAACATTTTTGGTAAGTTTTCAGAGTGAAAATAAAACTGTTAGTATTGACTGATACTTAAGCCATAACTATATATTACAACATGAAAGAAGCAAACATTTGCGTACTTTTTTGGCCTCAAAGGACATCTAGAAGCAGTGCAGTACCATCATTCCATCAATCCTCAGGATCCGATTTCAGTTGACATGGAATGTGAATGTCTGAGGTGTATTGTATAGGACACATGTTTCTCCAAAAAATTCTCCTGACACGGCCCTTCATATGATCTGCAATTTTCAATGTCAAAATGAATTTCACTGGTTTCATGGATGGCAGAAAGTGATATTTCAGTAAGTTTGAATACATTATTCCCGTAACATAAAGAGTAATGGCGCATAAATACATAGCCAAACACAGAACAAAGATTAATGGTGCATAAAGAGCATGATGAATCTGTTAAATGCTATTCATGCTCGATGACTTGATCATGTATGTGAGAGTGAAGACTGATGCAATAATATTTAGTTTAGTTATACCAAGACTTATGTGTTAGGATTAATTTCTCCTATTTCTAATTTGCTACAAGAATAAAGGAACAGTAATGTTCTCAATTGCATACTTCCATTTTATTCACTCTTTATCAAATCCCGGTCAATCATCGCTTATTTTGTTAAAAGAAAATACAAAACTTATTAATAACATATGCAGAACAGGGTGAGATCAGTTTTACCTCCAATGTTCTAAGTAGGTTTCCCAACATTCTACGATTTAGTTCCCATAGGGTCTCTGGTATGTGCTACCTGACTCGGTTTCAGGCTGGTATAGGATATTCTTTCTTTCATGTGTAGGCAGATCACATCAAACGCATTTTGGCATCATGGGGAAATCAACAGAGATCCCAATACGTGGGATGAACCTGAAAGCTGCAAAACAAATATTATCAAAGAAAAATGAATTCATAAAATACAATCAAGGAAACATTGTAGCTATATATAATGGATTCTTAATAGTATGAATTCTTCAAGTTTCTGAATCTACGTATATAATGGCATTTGGCACCCTTACTTGATTCCCTTTCATTAGTTCATTCAACAATAAATTAACCACAACTATCATCAGTTCATCTAACTATCACTTAAACTATTTATCCATAGGAACTGTATAATAAAAATTAAAAAACAGATAGGTCATGAGTTTAAAAATAAAAACATGAGTTCCTATCCCACTCACAAACTCATGATTCTATGCTAACATCTAAACATAATAAATCAAATGCTACAATCACAAACAGATAATAGAATAATGAGTTAATGATTTGGAAATCAAAATAAAAAAACAAATTTGACCGAAATTACCTTTTCCGAGTATTCCAGCACGCAGCGGGTGTGATTTTTTGGGCATACGATCCATGGATGAAAAAAACCATAATTCCATGATCAAAACTGGCGGTTGGTTGATTTTGATTGATGAAATCAAGAGGGTTTGGGAGCGGGTGAGGATTTGGAGTCATCACCATGATTTGGTGATTTTCAAATAATTAATCGAGACTTGTTTTAGGATCAAGGTATGTTCAGTTTAATTTTGGGCAATACAAATGCAATTGATTGTGATCCTGAAAATAAGGGATTGGGGGTTTCGGTTGTGAAGGAGTGTGTTCTTGGCTGAAGATCTGGGGAAGGAGTGTGTTTTATTAAAGATGGAGCGTGTAAAAAAATAGGTGCCATTGCCACGTAATTAATTTTGGACATGCTGGCATTTAGGCATGCCAAGTGGCATATGTGACTCAGCATGTTCCTCTATTATATATGTGGGGGGATTAAAACATATGACTTATGTTATCAAAGCAGTATACAATAAAAGATTGCATAGCTGCTTAATTTTAGATATTAACATATGTGCTTAAAAATATTTTATTTATATAATGACTTATTCAATTCATCCTATCCCACATAGTGTTGGAATTATATAACATGACATTCAAATAAATAACCACAAAACATCAAAGTATTCAAGCGGAAGCGTATAGAATTTATTAATGAACAATTAATTAACATAAAATAATATGCGTACCTTTTCTTGATTCTAGCCGAACAAGAATCAATTCCACAAACTAGCAATTAGGATGAACCCAATTAGGGTTTGAGTGCTAGTCGACTTAATAAAGTCGAATAGTGTTAATCACCAAAATCCAAAGTAGGATTTCTCTACGATCATGTACGCGCGTATTGTTAGCGATTTAATTAGAATGCTAGTTCAAATCACGATTAAAGCATACAACAAACAATATTTAGCTTTAATATAATAAATATATATCAAACCCATTAAGTTGCACTGTCAAATACATATGCAATAGGTAAATAAAAGCATGAAAGCTATGCACATGACAACATGACATGCGTATGAAAATTCATGCATGATATGTATATCGATTCACAAAGATATCATCATGATTCAATACATAAGATATCTAGTGAAAAAAGTTAGTGTCAACCGTATTTTTTTTTTATCTGTACGAATAGAATCAAAAGACCAAAAGGGTGTGTATATATATAGCATTAAACCTTGTCTAACAAGTCATTGCAAGCACCTCCTTAAGTTTCAAAACTCGACACTCAACCCCTTCCTTTTTCTTAGTTCGACCATATAAATATTTTGTGATATAATTAAATCTCATACGCAACGCGTGCAATCCCATAGGTCTCGAGTTCGATCCTAACACACATCTATTAATATTTTGTCCATTAAACCAACAGCTCCCACTTGGACATATCTTAATAATGTGATCACATCGTTAGCGTCTAGCAACACTTGATGCCTCTAGCACGACTCGAGTAAGGTCTCCCGAAAAACCTTTTAATAATTTCTCATTATTATTATCCTTTTGTTTCTAATACCATGTTAAATAAATATATGGAATTAAGTCATTCTTTATTCAATCATTCTGCTTTCGTTATTAGTGATTGAGCAAGATTACCAAATCTTCCGAACATATTCGGGGAGAACTTTGCGTGGCCACTAAACATCTTGTCAACCCTACGAGGGCCCAGAAGATTAAACTCCAAAATAAATTTGAAGGAACAAATTCTATCTTGACTATAACCCATGAACTTTGCAACACTTAGGGAAACAACCCTTATAACTACCGGCCAGATAGCGTTAAGTTGTTCCACGTAGTGCACTACATTTATGACACTTATCCGGTATCTCAAGTCGAGGATAACTATTCATAATTTACTTATAACAATATCCACAAAGTAAATTATGTAGTTGGGATAAGTCCTATATTCAATTCATTGAAAATCATCTGAAATTGGTATGCATTCTCATCAATATACTTTCAAGTATATTCTACCATATCTCTCAGATTTGTCTTAGTTTAATGATACTCCCATATCATTAATTGACAACGGACGATTTAGAATAAATAAATTTATTCACGGATTAAACATGCAAATATAGGATACAATATATTATAAAATCAAACATACCTAGTATTTGATTTATTATAACAATTGTTTAACATCCTTTATCCAAATACCAAATAGATCAATGCATGAAAATTCCAGTTGATGAATTATGCCTCAAGTAATGACAATCATACTTGTTGACAAGGCATAAATCAACCAACTTGATCTATCGTAATTTTGAGAATACTTATTTCAAGAATTCAATTAATGAAGTCCTTGTATGTGTGCATTCAACAATCCACATAATAATTCATAAAGTGTGTGACATCCTCTATCACCAATTTATGACAATTAAACTTCCAAACATTTTTAAGTTTAAAGTATTCTTATTCTTGTAATGTATAATGCAACTGCGCTCTTAGTAGCATAACTAGTTCACATGGCCATTAACAAGGATGAAATCCTATCATGACTAGTATTGAGTGTCATCTCAATTAAACCAGCATCATTGTATACAAACAACAATATGCTCATTAAAACTCCGTAAACTTTAATATCTTATTGTGTAATGTTTGATGCTTTCCTAACTTTTAAGTTTAAAGCTGATGACAATTTGCACAACATTTGACATATTGTTCATCCATAGAATTTAGGAGCAATTCCAGTCGAGGATGTAATTCTTCGAATATTCATTACACAAGTTATCTAATAACTTTAGTTAGATATCAATGTTGTCAAATCACTTCTTATTCAAGAATGATACAACAATTTTAATACACAACATGATGTACATGATGAATCTACAGTCAACCTTAGAATTGCTCACGTTCTATCTTGTCAAAAGATATTTATCAATTTCCCAAATGATATATCATGTTTTATTAGAATCATTTATTTTACTGCACATGCTTATTAACAATAAACATATATTTCAAGGTTGTATGTTTTAATTCTTAAATCTTACAAGTGAAGTTTCATTCCAATCTAAGACTTTAACATTTAGCTTACAAGGAATGTTACTTACTATGTGTTATATAACATATAAGATTTAAGAAACTTAACATAATACTCCCACTAGCTTTCAGAAATACTTAAAATTTATCTTATTTTAATTATAAATCGAAAATGGGATTTAATAATTAAACATAAGAATAATTTCATAGATGCATGCATTTATCCATTCATGAATTATTTGCACTTCAGACACTTTCAAAGATTATATGAATTCAAAAATCTTTCAATTACTTACCGCCCTCGCTCAAGTAATTTCTCAAGAAAGAGTTTTGATATTCCATTGTCATATTTCATATTAATGAAATCCAAAGATGACAATTATCATCTTTATATATATTTAATGTGTCTTGAAAGAATATTCAATCATAATTAATTGCTTAAGTATGATTAATAATCTTGTCATAAGACATGCATTAAATATGTGTATGATATTGTCCATATGATTTCTACATAGAAATTTAAGCCACTAGGGTTTATCATCTCTTTGAAACTCATTTCCATTCTCTAGTCTAACTATTAAGATAAACCAAATTTCCAAAATTGATTATCTTTATGGATGATCTTTAACATTCATAGTATGAGTTATTTACCCAATTCAATATTTGGTAATCTATCATAATGATTATCGTGTTTACTATAATCCCAGAACTCATATTTCTCAAAGATATAAGTCAAATATCCGAAATATCTTTGCAGATTTATGAATGAAAATTCCATCATCATGAGGTCTATCAATTACATGTCTAACCTTATCATGATATTTACTAGTGTGTTTTAGAAGATTATGTATCTTGTAATTTTATCTTTCAAGATAAAAAAAAAACTCTCACTTGCCTTTTGTAATATATAGACTATCTATATATACTTTAGCAATTTAGAGCAAAACTACATTGTTCTATTTTTGGGACATTTCAAATACACATTGATAATTCCTTACTTAAGTTTGTTAACAACCTATTCATAAGTAGTTTAATGATTCGTAATCTTCAATTTTAAAACTTAATGTGATTCATCACATTCCATAATGAAATGGTGTTTTATTAATCTTCTAGGTTGAGTCATATTGAGTATATTCAATCCATACTCAATATTCTAACCTTGTTACTTTTAAGAAAGAAGTTATGGTTATCATGAATCAAAAATCAAATAGAGTTTGATTCTCCTAACCGAACATACCATCAACTTGTGGTATTCATTAGAATTTAATATTGTAAGACAATCTAACAATATATAAGATAAACATATTTCTTTTGGCTTACCTATTTACCAACTAAGTCAACTTAATGGTATAATAGACTTTCCTAGCCAATTACATGCTTTATAACACAAGTACCTTTAACCAAGTCACTTCATATCCATGTCTCAACAAGAAACATAAACTGTTATAATCCCATTATCGTTATAAATCATTGATCACCTCAATAACTTTTTGTATATGTCTTAATTAAAAACATAACAAGTTAACGTCTTACTTTATTATAAGTCTTAAAAGACTTTATGTTTATGTCTTTACATCGAATCATAAACATGTTTAACTAAAGTAATTATGAACACAACTCTTGGTTTCAATAGTAATTTCAAGTTAATTTATTTTACTTCATAATAATGTAGGACTACATTATTTTTCATTTATGTCATTCCAAAATACATAAATAAACAAATTGAAGTAGGATTAGATTACTTTATTTAATTTTTTATGTCATTCTAATAATACATAAATATTTAATTTAAAGTAGTCTTATATATCATTTTGACACATGTTCTAAATACTTGTCTAATTTAGAAACTGCAAATATGTCCATGCAAGGTCTGACTTCATATAGAGATTTACTTTGTTGTTGCAATCTCGCCAAGTCTCACATGACGTAAATTGCAACACCAAGTGTTTCTTGAATTAGATATGTTCAAGTTATATTAGAACGTTAGTCTCTTTCCTTGCAGTCAAGAGAATCCGTTAAATCATATACTTATATGTTGTACCTTGCACACAATATAGATTTCTCCCACTTGTGCATGGAACAACATCATGTAGCAGATAAACAACACGACATATGTTTGTTTATGTGACTAATATGATTGTGTCATTGATATTAGCATAACTAGTAGATGTAGAACCACTTCATTGTCTAATAAGGAAACGTACATGACTATCCTTGAAAACATAAGTGTCTACAAGTGGAAAGTAATTATCTTAAGACATTCTAGAGATAATCTGGGTTACTACCAAGATGACAAAGCTTGTAACTCCAATCGAATAAGAGATCATTACATTAATTCCTTATTCGTTAATAAGAACACAACACTCCCATCGGATTTGACAACATTGTAAGTGTTTCATTAACCGATGAAAGAAAATAGTGTATTATTTACTTCCTACACATTTGAGAAAGTCCATACATAACAATTACTTATGTACTTAAAAGAATGTATTCTACTATGTACATGATGAATTATTCATCAATGCTATTAACTTGAAATAATTGGACATGCAATTTCTTTCTTAATAGTTCTAATATTCCAACAATTGTAAGTAGTATTTTAAATGGTCAAAGCACAACAACTAGATAAAATATGCTAGTTTGTCTTTTACCAATTATACGAAAGAATTAGTCTAGCTTCTAATTTAATAACTCGTAAATATGCAATTTTCTTAACTATTAAAATTTGCTTATGAGTTATGTATTTAGAATTTAGACAATTTAATTTGTCCTATCATACCTTTCTCATTCATGAAAAGGAATATGATTGAATCTCACTCTTTCGCGTGAAAAGAGGACTAGGTTTATTCTTTTAGTAACGTTGACTCTACTAAAACCATTACGGTGTAGATCAATTTTACCAATACGTGAATAACTCACGCTACGGTTTAATGTTGCATTAATACATTTAAAGAATTAGCAAAATTCAATTTTAGTATTTTCGATAATTAAACTTTTCAAGAAAATAAAATACCCAAGGTAATATTCATATAACCATAGAATTTTCTCGAAAACTAGGATCCAAATTATCGAAAACTAGTAACGAAAGCACATAATAGGGTAATCTGTCGAACATTAATTGGCAAACAATTTCCAACTCCTAGATCATTATGGGATTTATATTTTCCAACGCTATTGCAAATATAAACATGTTTCATCCCATCTTATGCCATTGAGTCCATGTCTCACTTCCTACTCAACTTAAGTGTCTAACTTAAAGAACTGCAAATATGTCCATGTAAGGTCTGACTTTACATAGAGATTTACCTCTCCATCACAATCTCGCCAAGTAATGTCATGACGAATTGCAACTTCAAGTGTTCCTTTAATTAGATGGCATATTCTTAATTTAAAGGATACTAGTTTTGATTTTATGGTCAAATCAAATATGTACAAAGATGTCATGCATTCATCTTGTAGCATAATTTTAATAAAAACTTTTATTACCAATTCATAAAGATCAAATTATCAAAGTTTTGATTGAGGTATTGGGTTCACCAATCAAGGAATTTAGTTTTAATTATCATCCATTATACCGTACTTTTGCATAAGTGTAAACACTTAGTGTTTGGATAATTACCACCAAGTGGCGATGGAATTAAAACTAATTCGCCTTAAGATGAGCTTGTACTTTTATGGCTTACTAAGTAGCTCCATTCGAACTTACAGAGGCAAGAGGACCGTGCGCAAAAGCATAACCTTAGACATCCTTTCGTGTGACTGTGCGCGACTTCTTAAATAACTCCTTTATAGTTCATTCTAATGGGTGAGCCGTTTAGTCTTGTACCAAAGTCACCAATCAATTAAACTATTGAAAACTTAACTCTTCCAAAACAAATCAATTTTACCATTGTTTAGTTCAGATTATTTTTCTATTCAAAATTACCATTTGCTTAAACCGCCGCACATAATAAACAAACAAGTAATACCAATAAAAAATAAACTACTAAAAACAATGCACATAATAAACAATTTATACGTAAACAAGTAGCCACATGCAACTTATTCGATAAAACCCTATTAATAATCAATATCTAGGTTAAATTAATGTATATATTAATTAGGGCTTTCACTCTCTCAATTGAGAGTGAGCCACATACATCGACGAATTGATTGCGTAAACCCATAATTAATGATATACCAAATTGCATATAATTGATTCATTAATATATATAATTGGGGTCTTCCCCAATTCAAGATTTATCGTAATAACATGTCTCAACAATTAAACAATTATCAAAGCAACTTATCCATGACTAACATGCATGTATAATCATGGATATCATAACAATTTATACAAATAAGTCACAAGATCGCATATAAAAATTCCATGACACATAACAAATTATTCACGAATTAATCACGTAATCAATATTAATTCGAGGTTTTAATAAGGTTAGCAAACAATTTTCAAAACCCTAAAAAATTTATACATGTGTCGATCTAAAAAAAAATAGGGGAACGCCCCATTAATTAAAAAAATCAACCAAAACATAAATAAAACATAAACCCTAGATTAACATATCAAACAACATACAAGTATTTGTTTTATTACGCGTTTATGTAATTAATTACTCATTAAAACCAATGACTCGTGATGCCACCGTTGGAATTATATAACATGACATTCAAATAAATAACCACAAAACATCAAAGTATTCAAGCGGGCGTATAGAATTTATTAATGAACAATTAATTAACATAAAATAATATATGCATCTTTTCTTGATTCTAGCGAACAAGAATCAATTCCACAAACTAGCAATTAGGATGAACCCTAATTAGGGTTTGAGTGCTAGTCGACTTAATAAAGTCGAATAGTGTTAATCACCAAAATCCAAAGTAGGATTTCTCTACGATCATGTACGCGCGTATTGTTAGCGATTTAATTAAAATGCTAGTTCAAATCACGATTAAAGCATACAACAAACAATATTTAGCTTTAATATAATAAATATATATCAAACCCATTAAGTTGCACCTGTCAAATACAGCAATAGGTAAATAAAAGCATGAAAGCTATGCACATGACAACATGACATGCGTATGAAAAATTCATGCATGATATGTATATGAGATTCACAAAGATATCATCATGATTCAATACATAAGATATCTAGTGAAAAAAGTTAGTGTCAATCGTATTTTTTTTTATCGTACGAATAGAATCAAAAGACCAAAAGGGTGTGTATATATATAGCATTAAACCTTGTCTAACAAGTCATTGCAAGCACCTCCTTAAGTTTCAAAACTCGACACTCAACCCTTCTTTTTCTTAGTTCGACCATATAAATATTTTGTGATATAATTAAATCTCATACATAACGCGTGCAATCCCATAGGTCTCGAGTTCGATCCTAACACACATCTATTAATATTTTGTCCATTAAACCAACACATAGATTGAAAAAAGAAATTATGGATTACTAATATATGGTAGTGTGTATGGGTAAAGAAGTCTAGACTCTAGAAGAGTATTATGTTTCCAGATAATCTTCATTCCTGGCTGCAAACATTTTTTTTTTTTTTTTTTTTTTTTAAATCTTATTTCTGTTACATGTTTTGCTAATCCCCATTTTTTTACCACACAACCAGCACCACCACCCTTTTTTACCATCAGCCTAATATAGATATGCTTATTCATGACTCCTTTTTTATTATTATTATTTATTTACTTTTTCATACTAAGTTTTATAAATTTAGTGTAAATTCATTTCTATAGTCATAAGATTTCTTAGATCTCTAACAATAGTGAATCAGGTAAAGAATGATATCACAATGTAAAAAAATATGTTAAAGTCATGTTCCGGGCTAATGATGCTATGATGACTTTTACCTGGTGCATCCTCGGATCAGTTTGTAAACCGAGAAGAAGCTATTCTCTTCTCATCTTTTCTTTATATATAGTTTGTGATGAGCATATTCTCGATGGGCTTTTGTACACAACAATAAAATCATACTTTACAAAACACAGATCTGCTACCATGATAGTGTGGGCTACTAGTTGATTGTATCAACATCCATTGGCTTGTCTCCTGAACCTGCACCAGGTGCCCCATCTCCCGAGTCATTGTCATCTTCAGTGAGCTCTCCATCATTTGATTGCTCCTCTGAAACCAGATCCACATCTTCTAGCTTAGCGAATTCCGCACAGAGCTCTTTGTGGTCCAAACGATACAACCACCTATGCATACTCATGCAAGCATGAAACTTTGTTTGGTGACACTTTATTTGATCAAAATATAAACAGTAGGTACTTCAAAAAATAGTATTAACTTAACAATAAATATTCTAGCACTAAATATCTAAAGTCCTCTAATGATAAAAAAGATGGGATCAATCCTGCACTAGAAAGAAATGGTTTACTTTGACTTTTAAGGTCAAACAGACTATTCTTCAACTCCAAGAACAGCTATAAATCCGTAAGAAAGTTTTATGATGCTGTAATTTATTATCAGTTCCTATAGTAAGAGTTAAATTTAAGCTCTATATAGATTTTAGTAGTATCGAATGCATCTTAAAATCGAATATGAAAAGTAAATATGACCTAAAAGTCAACATATACCCATATTGCACTGAACTATTGAAAATCTAAAGAAATCCATAAAATTAATAAAACAAAATGATATGTTACTATTCATTTGTTGGATTTATACATATTCAATGGACTAAGTAGATAGAGGTATGTATATTGTATCATTGCAATGATGAATAAATTTTACTATTCATTTGTTGGATTTATACATATTTAGTGGTTTCTAATATTGTTTCTATGCCTGCTCCCGACCTTCATGAGTCTCGTGAGGATTTGCTTGTGTGGCGTGATAGTAATGGCGGTTTCATCAATTTTCGGTTGCTATTCCTTGGAATTCCTTGGGGTTAGAGCGGTTGTTGTGGATTGGTATCATGTTGTGTGGTTTTCCCATTATATCCTCCTCATTCTATTCACCTTGGCTAGTGAATCGGGAAAATTGAAGACGAAAACCGGATGAGGCGGTGCGATGTTGGCCCTAATGTTGACTTAATTCTTCCGAGATGCCCTTGTGTAATACGGTCCCGATTCTCATTCTCACATGTTTTTGATTGCTCTTATTCTTCTCGTGTTCGGGTTCTTTGTGGTATGGATTCTAATCCTCCTCGGATGGATGATATTTTGGGGCTCCTTATCCCTATATCCAAGGGAAGATCTGCTCATAGTATCATTGCTCGTATTGTGTTGGCTGCTACGGCTTACTTTTTATGGATGGAACGGAATATGAGATTGTTTAAGAAGAAGTTTTCGACGGCGGATCAGATTGTCCAAGCTATTTGTTCTACAGTCCGTTTAAAGTTGGTTACTTTCAAATTTAAGAAGATGACTACCAGATCTTTGTTGCTACTGGATCGGTTGAAGTTTCCCACTACGAGTCTTTCTCATGATGGGAGTGCCGGGTAAGGGCAGCACTCTTTTTTTCCTTCTCAGGGTATTTTCCATTGGGTTTTTCTCGAAAAGGATTTTTAAGAAGGCGGCTGCTGGTATGGTGGGATGCTCGCCTGGTTTCAAGATGCTTTCTTGCTAGAGTTCGCCAATTTAGTATTTATTCCTAGTTATAGTGATTTGTAATTTTTAGCTAGGTTTGTTTTGTGTTTATGGCCTGTCATGAACACTAGTTTATCAAGCACATTTGCTTGAGGTTAATGCGGTACTTCAGCCGCATTCCATTTGTACTTAAATTTGATTTTTTGGTTAATATATTTACCGGGGTAACTCCCTTTACCAAAAATAAATTTTGATAATTCCCATGCATAACATTGCGCTGGAAATGCACAAGTCCTACCGGTAATACGAAAACATCACCCTTTTGCGAGACCTTTTCGATAAAGTCATAAAACGGTTATCGGGGTTAGAAATGACAAATTCGACTTGTAAGGTCCCTTCAAGAACTGTAAGGACATCCTTTAAAATATCTAGCTAGTGAAGTATACATAATTTTGTTGGTTACTTATATACCATAAGTGTATGTGTAGTAAATGTATTGACAATAGTATTATGTCTTGAGATATCTCCCTGTGCTAGGTTGAAAAATCTAGTTTGACTCATATGACCTCTTAGCTAATTTTTTTTCTTCTAAGTTGGTACTCTAAAAATGTTTAATCTTTAATTTTTATTTTAATTTGGTAATCAGAAACATGTTTAAAGAAAAAATATTTGAAAGCTAATAAAGAAACAATAGAAATGTAAAATGTATCTAAATTCTTTTGATTAAAATGTAACGTGCAAAAGAAATACACGCATGATCTAGTTCGACAATCAACAACCAACATAATTTATTTTACTAGATAATTCATACACTTATAATAACCATATATGAAATAAACATATTTTGAAAAGAATACAATTATTATGAGGATTTTGTAAAGCCATGGATTTAGAAGTCTTGACCACAACTTTCTATAACCGTGGCATAGCTAAAAGGAGTCACAAATGATGACTTAGCTTAAGTAATTACTTAACTAGTTTTAACTAGGAAGCAATTAAAAACAAGGAAAACTTTTAAAATTATAATGAAGTTGTCGCTCACGCAATTTAACCATTCTAAGAACATCTAGTTGAAAAATAGAGTTGAATACCAAAGAATGACATGGAGGTCGTTGTTCTGGTTGGATCCTACCGATTCGACTTTGTCTTCGGTTTATGTATTTTACTCACGTATCTTCACATGATCTTTGATTTTAACAATACTCGTAAGATATACCAATCTATACCCCGTTAAATATGGATATCAAGGCATTCACAAGTCTCAACCTCTTAAGAGACTGCTTTTGCATTCACAGTCTCACCTCTTACGTGGTGAAATGACTGTTTTGTTGAGTTTATGATATATAAAATACAATAAAACATAAAGACATCAAGAGTACACAATGGAAGACTTAAGATCATAACAAATAAATTAATTAACGAAAGTATGCGTAACGTACCTCTTGCGAATATCAAATCCCTCGAGCAAAGCAAAACAACCCTCGAGCAAAGCAAACCAAAGAAGTACTTATTGGTGTAAGAATAATGTCTTACAACCACGTTCTTGTACACGAATTAACCAAACGAATCAAGCGATTGCTAGATCTAACACAAGTCCTCGTTTAAGAAAAACGAAACCAAACTCCCTTACTTGGGGTGTTCGGCCGAATAATGGAAAAGAGAGAGAGAGAGAGATCTAGGGTTAATTCAATGCACAAGTGTATGAAACCCTAGAACCTAACCCTCCTTATATACTAGTAGGTAAACTTAGGGAACAAGTTAGGAGATTAGGCCTGTAAAGGATTATGGCCGCCATGATGTAAAGCCCAAAGCCAAACCCATAACTTTTCAAGTTTTCCATTTCTAGTCCTTCTTTTCCATTTAACGGTCGTTAGTCATTTTTCCGTTAAATACTTAACGATCGTTAACCGGACTTAATGTGTAATAATTAATCGTAAACATAAACATTAATTATTAACTTTAATTCTCATTCGCTAATGTGTGCAATCCGTGGTCACGAGTTCGAATCCGGACATTCACATGTTTGTAAATATATACATTTCCAACAGCCCCACTGGATATGTTTACAAAACGTGAAATGACATTGGTTAGCATCTAGCAACACGCCAATGCCCCGGTACAACTCGTGTATGGTTTTCTGGAGAAAACCAAGTTTGATGATTCATCATCATATTCATCCTTTATTTCTAATACCATGTTAATAAGAATATGGATCTTACTCATTTCTTAATTAACTATTCTGTTTCTCGCTTTATATGATTGATTAAGATTACCAATTCTTCCGAAGAAGACCTTGGGTATGGCCATACAAACATCTTAACAATCCTACGAGGGCCCAAGAGTATTATACTTCAAAATAAATTTGAAGGAAACAAATCCCATTTTGACTACAAGCGGATTCATAAAATTCGCAACACTTCGAAAACAACCCTTATAACTACCGATTCGTGTAGCGTTAGATTGCTTCACAAAATGCACTACATCCATGACATATCTCTTGTATCTCAAGTCGAGGATAAATATCCATGATATACTTAATGACAAAGATCCATAAAGTATCATCATGTGGGTGGGATAAGTCCTATATTCAATTCATTGAATATCATCCGAAATTAGTCATGCTACGCATCAATATACTTTCAAGTATATTCTAACTAATACTCGATTTGTCTTAATTCAATATCATTCCCATGTTATTGATTGACAACGGACTATTTAGAATAACTTAAGTTATTCAAGGATTTAAACATGCAAATATAGGACAACATCATAATAAATGAATAATAAACATAACAAAATACTTTATTTCATTTCAATAATAATGTTTACAATATCCTTTTATCTAAAATACTTAGTCACGATGGGCATGAAACTACTAGCTAAACGAAGTCCAAACTTATCGACAAATGATTAAGTTTTTCACCGTGGCAAGGCCTTCGTTAACGGATCCGCTAGGTTATCATCCGTGTGAACTTTGAGCAACTCAATTTCACCTATCTCGACTTGCTCTCGAACATAGTGATATTGTCTAGGATAGTGTCCGGTGCCCTTCATGACTCTGTGTTCATGGGCAAAAGTAATTGAAGCTGAATTGTCACAATATACTTTAATAGGATTTTCAATCGATGGCATAACACCAAGCCCGAAACAAACTTCCTTATCCAAACAGCTTCCATGGCGACCTCGACGCCGCTATGTACTCACTTTCAGTAGCGAGACATCGCAAGTGTTGTCTGCTTCTTACTCTTCCAATCCACAAGACCTCCATTGATGACAAAATGTAACCCGCTTGAGACTTCGTATCATCTTTGTCACACTTCCGGGATGCATCGCAAGAATCGTAATGTATAGCCTCGCTCGGATTTCCTCCATACACTATGAACATATCTCTTGTAGCCCTAAGGTACTTGAGAATATGCTTAACAATGATCGATGAATTTCACCCGGATTCGTTGATACCGATCGGTCAAGTTTTGAGCAAACGCCACATCGGGCCTTGTGCATCGCATCGCGTACATGATAGATCCCACACCAAGCATAAGGAACTTTCTTCATACACGCCACCTCTGCGGTGTTGAAGCACGCCTTGGTCGCTCAAACCATGATTCACTTGCATTGGCAAAATCCTTCTTGGAATTTTGCATATTGAATCTCTTCAATATTTTGTCAATGTAAGCACTTTGGCTTAAACCAATTAGCCGCCTTGATCTATCCGGTAGATCTTGATTCCGAGTATATATGTTGCTTCCCTAAGTCTTTCATCGAAAAACATTTACCAAGATAGGCTTTCACCTCATTTAGACTTGGTATATGATTTCCATGATTAATATGTCATCGACATACGAATAAGGAAAGTAACACGACTCCCACTAGCTTTGTGATATACACATGGCTCATCAAGATTCTGAGTAAATCCAAAACTTTTGATTTCTCCATCGAATCTTTTATTCCATTGCCTTGATGCTTGCTTTAGTCCATAAATGGACCTCTTAAGCTTGCATACACGGTTAGGAAATAATGGATTCACAAACCCTTCCGGCTGCGCCATATAGATGTCTTCATCTAGACGGCCATTCAGAAAAGCAATTTTGACATCCATTTGCCAAATCTCATAGTCATAGTGTGCAGCTATAGCTATGAGAATCCTAATAGCTCTTATGTCCGCTACAGGAGAGAATGTCTCCTCGTAGTCAACGCCATAGGTTTGAGTAAAACCTTTAGCCACTAGACGAGCCTTGTAGGTGTGTACATTGCCATCCATGTCGGTTTTCTTTTGAAGATCCACTTACTCCCAACGACCTTAGCCTTGGGAGGAAGGTCAACTTCAATCCGACATCATTATCTTTCATGGATTGCATTTCCTCATTCATAGCAATCGCCATTTATCCTTTTCGGGATCACCATGGCAGCCTTATAGTTAGCGTGTTCATTAAGATCCCCAACCATATTTTCCTCCACCTCTACGTTAAGACATAGACGGTCAGTGCACGTATAGTCCTTTCGGACTCACGAATGGGAACAACTTCGTGAGGAGCACCTAAGCTTTGTGTTCTTCTTGAAGTTGGCTAGTGGTTTCGAAGGTGTTGTATCTTCTTGATCATATTCCGATCATATACTCTCCCATCGAGTTCTTGAGATATGAGATTCCTTTCAAGGAAATCTCCATACCTAGCCACGATGACTTTGTTCTCACTGGGTAGTAAAAGTAGTAACCCATAGTTTCCTTAGGGTATCCTACAAAGATACACTTAATGATCCGGCTTGGAGCTTATCGGTGTGTCACGCTTAACAAACGCTCACATCCCTGCACCTTTAAGTAAGAAAAGTTGGGAGCTTTTCCGGTCCATATTTCATATGGAGTTTTAACAACCTTCTTAGTTGGAACCATATTCAAAATGCGAATAGCGTTTCAAGGGCATAATCCCAAAAGTAAAAGGTAGAGTCGTAAGTTCAAACATTGATCGTACCATGTCAAGTAAGGTACGATTTCTCCTTTCGATACACCATTTTGTTGTGGAGTATAAGGAGATGTGAGTCTTGGATAATTCCACACTCGCCTAAGTAATCTTTGAACTCTTGACTTATATACTCACCACCTCTATCGGATCGAAGAGCTTTAATCTTCTTTCCAAGTTGTAATTCTACTTCACTTTTGAAAACCTTAAATGTTTCAAAGACTTCATGTTTATGTTTAAGTAAATAAACATAACCATAACGATCGAAATCATCCGTAAAGGTTAAAAGTAGACAAGACCACGCTTTGACACATGTCTAAGTGGACCACACACATCGGTGTGTATCAATCCAAGTAGATCGAAGCCCTTTCCACTTGTGGTGAAAAGGTTTCCTTGTCATCTTCCCAAAGAATGCAAGACTCGCATTTGTCAAATGATTCATCATTGACCGCTTGTAAAGCCCATCGTGTTGCAGCTTTTCCATGCGTTTCTTGCCAATATGGGCAAGGCGACAATGCCAAAGATAAGAAGAGTCACAGTTCGACTTGCTCTTCTTATTGCTAATGCTATACAATGAATTATTTTCATTGGATATACAACCATCCATATCAATTTCAAACACACCAAGCATAGGAATTGCATTAAAGTAAAAAACATTATTTAAAGAAACTGAAATTCCATAACTTGTAAAAGTGTGCACAAAACCAATATCTTTTAACAAAGAAATCAAATGACACCCCTAACAATGGAGGGTGCATAATGACAATTATTTAGTTCTAAAATTAAGCCCAAGGCAACACTAAATCAAAAGTCCCTATGGCTTCGATAATGTGACGCTTTCCATTTCCAACGTACAAGTATCTCTCTCCACAGTCACTTCTTCGCCTCTAAGTCCTGCGATGTATTACGGATGTGAGTACCACATCCGTATCATATATCCAGAATTTAACTTATGAGGAAAAGAAAATAATTCAAACATAAAAATACCGATGAGCTAGGCACCATCTTATTTTTATTCAAGGCACTCATTCGAGATAAACCGGATAGCCCGCTTCCGGTGACCGGTGAGTTGCAGTGGTGGCAAGACAAATCCTTCTTAGGATTCTCCTTTTCTTTCGTGGTTCTTCTTAGGAGTGGTGGGATGACAACTTGTTTCCCTTTCCTTTTCCTTTCCTTTCTTATCTCGCTTGCGGCTTAGGCTTATTCACCCTACCACCCAGATAGCGAGCACAAAGCAGTGTAGGAGCCTTCTTTGGCAATCTCTTCTCGTAGTCTACAAGCATTGCATGTAACTCATTCACCGCCTTCCCGTGCAATGCATGTTAAAATTGCGGACAAAATCACCAAATCGTTCCCGATTAAGGGAATGATTGATGAGTCCGACACATACATCGCTCGAGTAACCACACCGAAGCTTCTCCAATTGGTCCAAGTGATGTTTCATCTCAAGGACGTGGTCGGAGACATTTGCCAACCTCCCCTGCAATTGTGAACCTTTTCAATTAGTTCATACAGTTCGGTTGCCGGTGGCTTCTCAAACATACGTTTGAGTTCATCTAGCATGCTCATAGGCGGATAGTGCTCAAATTGTTTTTGCAATTGAGCGACATCCCGAAAGCATTAGACACGCCACATCATTATGCTTCTCATATTCAACACGATATGCCTCTTGTTCAAGAGCGATTGCCGTGTCGAGGAGCATTAAGCAGAGGTGTAGTCAAAATTTCAACCCTTTGGCAACACGAAGGATGATCCTAAGTGAACGATGCCAATCATTGAAATTAGGGCCAGTCGACTTGTCCTTCCAATCATATCTTTGAAAGCGGCACTCAAGAAGCTCATAGTGTTATCGATTGAGCCATCTACGTAAAAAGTTCAAAAACCATAATTAGTATTTTGATAATTTTCCTTTTCAATAAACAATTAAATACCCAAGGTTCATATTCATATAACCAATTAATATTTATTGAAAACTAGGATCCAAATTGTCATAATCTCATCACATCATTGATCCGTTAGTGATGAACCTTATACATAATGGTAGAGCATTTGCTCAATTGCCAATTTCAATTGCAATTCCTAGATTTATGGGATTTACATATAGCCAATATCAATCGCCATGTAAACATGTTTTATCCCATCTTATGCCTTGAGTTTTCAGTTTTCACCGCCTAACTCAATTAAGTTGTCCAACTTAAGAAACTGCAAAATCGTCCATGCCCGTTCTCACGACACGTGGACATTTTACCCTTTGATTAAGATCTAAGTCACGTTCTCACGCAAATAGAAAGTAATCTTAGGTGTTTCCGTTTCGTTGGATGGCATATAACTTAAATTAAAGGGTAATAGTTTTGATGTTAAATCAAATATGTACAAAGATGTCATGCATTCATCTTTGTAGCATAGTTTTTATTAAAACATTTATATCTTGTTTTAATGTATAAGCTTTTCATCATCAAACTTTAATTGAGGTATTGGGATCACCAATCAAGGAATTAGTGTTAATTATCATCCATTATACCGTACTTTTGCATAAGTGTAAACACTTAGTGTTTCGGATAATTACCACCTAAGTGGCGCATGGAATCAACACGACCGCCCTTAAGATGAGCTTGCACATTTAATGACTTACTAAGTAGCTCCACTCGAACTTACTGGGGCGGAGGACTGTGCACGTGCTAAAGCACAACCTTAGACATCCATTCAAAGGTGTCATGCGCACTTCTTTAAACCCCTTTTATTAGTTCATTCTCATGGGTGAGCCTTTCACCATTTGTACCAAAGTCATCAATCAATTAAACGATTATGATTACTATTCTTAAAATACATGTTTCACCATTGTTTAGGTCGGTTTATTTTTCTTGTAAAATACCCTTGTTACAAAACACAAACAAGCAAGTATTTATAAAAATAAACAAATAAACAATGAATACATAACAAATAAAAGTCATGCATATCAAATAGCCACATGCAAACGGTTTTGATAAATCTTATTAATAACCAATTTTAGATCATCAATATGCATATATTTAATTAAGACTTCCACCCGTTTTCATCTATGTACAAGGTGAACCACATGCATCGATTCATCGATTATGTAAGTCAAAACTAAATATATACCACATAGCACATAATTGATTAAATTAATAATTATTGAGGTCTTCCCAATTTAAGATCTATCATAATTTAATGTATATCACTTAAAACATGAAAGACATACAAAAAGCAGATCCATGATAAAACATGCAGGTAATTATCATGGATATAAATTACACTTAACAATTAATGCAATTAAACAGAGTTACGCATATACACATAAAGTTGCATGCATCTTAGGGTTTCTAATCCAATTAAAACAATAGTTTACAAAACCCTAATTAGGGCACCAAAAAAACGCCCCCCCTCAAAATTAGGGTTTAGGTTTTGCAAACCCTAGATCTAAGCATACAAATAATAACACATTCATGTTTATTTTAATTATGTGTTTCAGTAATTAATTACTTGTTATACAAGGCTCGTGATGCCACTGTTGAGTTTATGATATATAAAATACAATAAAACATAAAGACATCAAGAGTACACAGCGGAAGACTTAAGATCATAACAAATAAATTAATTAAGCGAAAGTATGCGTAACGCACCTCTTGCGAATATCAAATCCCTCGAGCAAAGCAAAACAACCCTCGAGCAAAGCAAACCAAAGAAGTACTTATTGGTGTAAGAATAATGTCTTACAACCACGCTCTTGTACACACGAATTAACCAAACGAATCAAGCGATTGCTAGATCTAACACAAGTCCTCGTTTAAGAAAAACGAAACCAAACTCCCTTACTTGGGGTGTTCGGCGAATAATGGAAAGAGAGAGAGAGGAGATCTAGGGTTAATTCAATGCACAAGTGTATGAAACCCTAGAACCTAACCCTCCTTATATACTAGTAGGTAAACTTAGGGAACAAGTTAGGAGATTAGGCCTTGTAAAGCCCTATGGCCGGCCATGATGGAAAGCCCAAAGCCAAACCCATAACTTTTCCAAGTTTTCCATTTCTAGTCCTTCTTTTCCATTTAACGGTCGTTAGTCATTTTTCCGTTAAATACTTAACGATCGTTAACCGGACTTAATGTGTAATAATTAATCGTAAACATAAACATTAATTATTAACTTTAATTCTCATTCGCTAATGTGTGCAATCCCGTGGTCACGAGTTCGAATCCGGACATTCACATGTTTGTAAATATATACATTTCCAACTCGAAATGTGGTTTACTGATGAATGTTTATGTAACTCCTATTCTATTTCGAGGTGTTGCGGTCAATTATCGTTGGCCTATTGTGTGTGCAACAACGAGCAGAAGATAGACCTTGCACACCGTCACTTGTTACCATGTTGGGTGGAGAAGGTTCTCTGCCTTCTCCCAAACAACCTGGCTTCTTTATTCAAGGAAGTGACATCTACTCCACTTCACGTCTTCATACACCATCATCGGTTAATGGAGTAACATTAACTCAGATGGATGGTAGATAATAAAAAGATTTGGTTTACTCATGTTAAAGGTCTTTGTATGTATCTATGTAACTTTTTTCAATTATAGCATTTGATGTTGCTACATGTAGTTCTTTTCAAGCACTGTATCTCATAATCTCATTTGAATAATACATTAAGGTTTTTTCATTAGCTTATTTGAACAAATCAAACAGCTCCGACCAACGACTAAATTTGCCATTAGAACCTTGTATAATGGAAGTTTAATGATGGGTGTCATCACTCATCACCACTCCATCAATATACCAGATTACCAATCTTCAACAAATCAATATTGCAAAGTAGCTCTTGTTAGTTTAATAAGATCAGCCAGTACCAGTTTGGTCCCGTACTTGTCTTGTTTGGTATTAGGTTTTACTTTTTTACTATATTGTATGCTACTGGTTTTAAGTGAATTTGATTAAGTTTTCCTCTGTTTTCTGATGGACTTATGTCTCTATCTGCGTATATGTCCCTGTTTTATGTGTATTTATGCAACTACACGCGTGGAATACTACGGATATGTATTGTCTGTGTTGTGATTACCTTTAATATTGTTAAATTTATACAAAGCAATGATCTAATCAACCAAGAACATCAAGATTTCATTCAACCAACCTCCATTTTATTTTATTCACAACATCACCATCCATTTCAAATATGGATACTAGTTTTGAGTTCAAACCTTACACGTAAATGTAAAACAAATTACAACTAAGAACTAATCTCACTTGAGAGAGAGATTTTACACACGGTAAAACTTATCAAAACCGATACAATGAGATAGAATAAGACATTATATAGCTAGATTTTGGTAGATCAGCCTCTTGTCACTTTGAGTCCTTATCTTTAAGTCCGTACAACTTTAGTCCTTGATCTTTAAACCTTTATCAAATGCGCACCGCACAATAAAACAAAGAACAACAACTACCTAATATTGACATGTTAAGCCTTTAGCTTATATTTCCAACATTTCCCAAGCTAAGGCTTATAAATCCTTCAAGTTCAACTGTTCACAAAACTTTCTATGTTCATGAACACTCAACCCTTTTGTAAAAAATCAACAATATTGTCTTCATATTTGACCTTAATAGTTTTGCTTACACTATCTGCTATCTTTTCTCTGATAAAGAACAAGTCAATCTCAAAAAATTTTGATCTTTCATGTAGCACACGATTTGCAGCAATCTGCATTGCACTACTATTATCACAAAACATCTCGAGGTATAACAACCTGCAACTTAAGATCATTGCAGATCTTTAAAATCCACATAATCTCACAAGTAACACTACATATGGCTCTAAATTCTACATCTACATAAGATCTAGTCAACACAAACTGTTTCTTACTTTTCCAGGAAACAAAATTGTCTTCCAGATATACATCAAATCCAATAACATATTTTCTACTTATTTTACACTTTGCCCAATGAGAGTCCACAAAAACTTTCATATTACAATGACCACTTTTCCCAAATGTTATCCATTTGCCTAGTGACTCTTTCAAATACCTTAAAACTCTAAATGTAAGTTTTAAATGAGATCGTGATAGGACTATGCATAACCTGACTTAAGCAGTGAACTGCATAAGACAGATCGGGCCTAGTCAAACTTAGGTAAATAAGTTTTGGTAATTATTTATACCAAGCAAAGGTTCATCTTTGATAGCACTCTTTTGTTTACTCTTTTCAGAAACATTAAGAGTCTTGCTTGGTTTGCATGCAAGTATACCAAACTCAGCAAGTAATTCTAAACAATACTATCTTTGTGTTAAACACAATTAATTCCCAGAAAATACTTCAATTGACCTAAGTCTTTAATAAGAAATTTAGTTCTTAAAAACAGCTTAACTTTTTCAATTTATGCAACATTGTTGTTGGTCCCTAACGTATGAAATGAGTCGATATGAAAATGCAAACAATAATAAGAACTTTGAATAACTAATCGTCTAACTGTTGAAATGATTCATTACATCAAGTATTTATACTAAACGAAAGGGTACGTCCAAATGATACAACGGTTCAGTGGTAACCGTTTGTAACCGTTTCCTAGTAACCGTTTTTGGCGGTTAATTAACTACCTATCCATAACCGTTTTATGGTTATGTAACTAACTATAACCGCTTGGCGGTTGAGATCTTTATAGCGAGCAAGTTTGGTCCTTCGAGTTTAGAAGCAATGGCGAGATTATAGTTTACAATCTCCTCCTTAATCTTGATCGTTGCTTCGTCCTAAGTCTTGAACTCCGAGCATTTGTCGCATAGTCACGAACTTGAGTCTTGGTAAAGCTTTCGTTAAGATATCTGCTCTTTGTAGTTCTCCACTTACGTGTTCCACTTTGATATGACCATTCTCTACGCATTCACGAATGAAATGATAGCGAATGTCTATGTGCTTGCTCCTTCCATGAAAAACTGGGTTCTTTACGAGTGCTATAGCTGATACGTTGTCAACTCTAAGCGTTATCTTCTTTTCTTCTAATCCAGTTAATTCACTGAGTAATCATTTTAGCCATAAGGCTTGACATGCTGCTGCAGTAGCCGCCATGAATTCTGATTCACATGATGAGAGTGCTACTGTCGGTTGCTTCTGAGTACACCAAGTAATGGGTGACTCTCCAAAGTAAAATACTATTCCTAGTAGTTCCTTTTCCTTGATCCGTATTGATTCCATAACCACTGTCATCAGTATCCCGTAATCTTGCGCCTCCTTCTTTCTTGTATATTATTCCATGGTCCTTTGTTCCTTTGATGTATCGGATTACTTGTTTCACTGCCTTGGTGATGATCCTTTGGTCTTGCATAAATCTGCTTTGAGTAGTCCGAATCGAGTAACTAAGATCCGGTCTTGTATGTAGTAAGTATCTCGAGACTTCCAATTAAGCTTTGTAGTAAGTTGCGTCAACTGGTTTCCATCTTCCGCCTTGACCAACTTAGTGCCGGATCCATCGGTGTCTTCGTATCATTATTGTCCGTCATGCTTGTCTCTTTTAAGATCTTGTTAATGTATCCTGTTTGCTTGATCGTAATCTCTCCTCCTGTCCGTGTAACTTCTATCCCAAGGTAATATGCTAGCAAACCTAAGTCGCTCATTTCGAATATATCTTCCATATGGGATTTGAACAAGTCTACTTCCTTCTTTGGGGTGCCCGTGATTATCAAATCATCTACATATACTCCAACAATAAGTGTAGAAGTCTTGCTTCTCTTTGTGTAGACTGCCTGTTCGAGATTACATTTCTTAAAGTCTAAGGACTTCAAGGTTTGGTCAAGCTTCACGTTCCAAGCTCTAGGTGCTTGTCTTAAGCCATAAAACGCTTTAGTTAGCTTGTAGACTTTTCCTAGGTTTCCTTGTTGAATGAACCTTCAGGTTGTGTAACATAGACTTCTTCCTTTAGTTCTCCATGTAAAATGTCGATTTTACATCTAAGTGGTGTACTTGCCATCCATGATATGTCGCTAGTGCTAATATCAATCGAATCTCTATCCTAGCAAGTGGTGCAAACACTTCATCAAGTCTATTCCTTGTTCTTGTACATAACCTTTTGCTACTAATCTTGCTTTATACTTTATGATCCTTCCTTGTGCATCTCTCTTGGTTTTATAAACCCATTTGAGTCCTATTGCCTTCGACATCGGCAATGTGGTGAGGTCCATGTGTTATTTTTGTTAATTGAATCTAATTCAATTTCCATGGCCTCAATCCACTTCTCATCTTTTGATGCTTCCTTGTAATTACGGGTTCTTCTTACGTGAAAAATAAGCTTGGTGCTTCTACTTCACGTGCGGTTTGGTAAATTTCCGTAATATTCTTTAAACCTTGTATAGGTCTATGATCAAATCTAGGATCCGAGCTTTCTAATGAACTTATAGTAGCTCCTTCTTCATCTTCTCGAGTTAGGGTTGTAAGTGTATGATGGTGGTGTGATTGGTGAGGTGGATCCGTATAGGTTCTTGTTCATGATACGTGTTATCGTTGTTTTCTATGTTGACTGGTGTAGGATTATCATAGTCAACTCCATCTATTACAAAGCTAGTCCAAAACTTATCCTCTGTACATGTATCCTCTTCATTATTCCAATCCCACGGTTTCATTTCCATAAACTTCAAATCCTTACTACCATGTTTCTTCTTTCCTACTGGATCATATAGCCTACATGCTTTTGATCCTTCTTCAACTCCTAAGTAAATCATTGGAATGCTTCTATCATCTAGCTTCTTCAAGTGAGGTATCGTTATCTTAGCATACGCTGTGCATCTGAATATTCTTAGGTATTCTAGGTTTGGTTTTCTGTTGTAGAGGGCTTCATATGGTGTTTTATCTACCGTGGCTTTCGAGGTACCCCGTTGAGTATGTAGATGGCGTGCTGACCGCTTCCGCCCAAAAAGTTAAGGGTAACTTCATCGCTTTCATCATACTCCTAGTAGTTGATAACACTGCTCTATTTCTCTCTCTACTACACCATTTCGTCATGGTGAGTATGGTGTTGTCAATTGTCTTTCTATTCCATTCTCCTTACAAGATTTGGTGAATTCATGTGATGTAAATTCACCTCCTCTATTAGTTCTTAGCATCTTTATTTTCAACTTCAACTTTGATTCAATCACGCCTAAATTCCTTAAATGTGTTGAATGCTTGATCTTCGAGTTAGAAAGTAAGCCCACATGAAACGTGTGCAATCATCTACTAATAAGAAGATGAGCTTCTTTCCAGAGTGTGTTGCTGGACTTATGGGACCACAAAGATCTCCATATACTAAGTCCAACGGGTTCTTTGATCTGAATTTAGCTTGGTTTAGAAAAGGTGTTCTGATGTGTTTTCCTAATAAACATGCATCACAGATTTGTCCTGCATGATTTATTCTTGGTATCCCATCCACTAGACCTTTTCTTGTCATCTTGTCTATCGCGTCAAAGTTCAGGTGACCTAATCTAGCATGCCATAACCATGCTTGGTCATCTACATTTGCTAATAGACATATAGGTGCTACTTTATGTAATCTAATACTGTAAAGTCGATTTTTAGATCGTTCTACTTTCATCAACAACTTCTTATTCTTATCATACAAAGTCAGTAAATTTTCATTCATGATGATCTTGCAACCTATTTCAGTAAGTTGTCCTAGACTAAGTATGTTGCTCTCGAGGTTTTGAATGTAGTAAACATCTGAAATCATCTTCTGTTGTAGGTTTCTACATCCTAATAGTATTGAACCTCTACCCTTTATCTCTACATACAATCCATCTCCAAAACGAACGCGTCCGGTGATGTTTTCGTCAATATCCTTAAAATGGCCTTTGGTACCCGTCATATGGTTACTTGCACCATTATCTAAATACCATATGCTAGCATCTATTGTAGCATATTTTCGGGGGTGTACTTGTTCTTCATTTAACAAGATTTCTTCAGTTTCGTGTGTTGCCATTAGTAATGATGGTTCATCGTCTTCTAAGATAAGGTTTGATTGTTCCTGAGTTGTTGGTGTACTTTTACAATTTCTCTTGAAATGTCTGGCTTTCCCGTAATTGTAACATTTCAAGTTCTTTTTATCCCACTCACCTTTATTCTTATTGTGAGTTGAGTTTCCTTCATTCGAGTTGTCTCTATTTCCCTTATTTTGCCAATTTCCTCGTGAATAGTTTGATCTACCTCTATATTTGGTAAATCGTTTCTTATTTCTAGAGTGTTCGGCTTGTGCGAATAATAGGTTATCTTGGCTTTCTACTTGTCCTCCCTTTTGAAGTTTTATTCTCTCCTCGAATGCCTTGAGTTTTCAAGCTATCTCATCTAATGTTATGTCATCGAGGTCATTCATCTGTTCTATGGATGCTACTATTTGAATGAACCTATCTCGTGTGGAATCTAATAGTTTTCGTACTAAAAGTGATTCATCCAATGCTTTTCCTAATTCTTTTGCCTTTGTGGCATAGCCGTTCAGTTTGGCTGTAAATGCATCCACCGTTTCATCCTCCTTCATTTGAAGGGTATGAAATCCAATCATCAGTGATTGTAACCGTGCTTGTTGCACTTTCTCTTCTCCAACGTGTCTCTTTTTTAATGAATCCCATAATTCCTTTGTTGTTTTGCAACTTGCTACTTGTAAGATCACATCTTCGGTCAATGCTTGATATAAGAAGGCAGTTGTTGTCTTATCCTTCTTAACATCTACTTGTGTATCATCCTTAGGTTCTATTGCTTCCCATAAACCTTGTGCTTCTAGTATCACCTTAATTTGTATAGTCCAAACTGTGTAGCTTGTGGTTTTGAGTTTAGGGCATTGATACTGTGTCATAGGGGTTACGGGTTTTGGTGCAGTGTTACTGCCACTCGCATCGTCACCAGGCATTTTGATGGTACTTATGATCTTCACTTTCTACTTTCTATGGGGATTCTTACTAAGTATGGTATTCTTAATACTACGAGAACAGAAATAGTTATCCGGGAATCTAATAGTACGGGGATCAATATATAGTTCTCGGGATTTCCTAGTAATGTAAAATAACGATCTATACTATTTAAAGCATAAGAGAAATCCAAGTTTGAATTTGTGACGTCGTTGTTGTGTTTTAAACACAGTCGTATTCCCACTTGTGTCGGTACTTGAGTTTAATACCAACCACATTCTTTCTTTCCCAATTTCAATAAACCAATTCGCTTACACCTTTGTTGATGTCGAATTGTCTTTAATGACCACACTTTCACCACGTTGTCTTTCCTTCTTCTTTTGTGTCGAGTTATCAATGTCTTGCCTTCGAACTCTTGGTCTTGGCTATTCTTTTCGAACACAAATATCTCCAAATACCTTTCGGTATTTCACTAAGAAAACAAGTCGATTTACTTGATTTTATTCTTTACCAAAATGAATGGTAGTATCCTTCGTTGCTTGTCCGCGTTCCACAACACTTTCCTTTTCTTTGTTGTTCCACACCGAGTATGCTTCACCAAAAAATACCTTTCGGTATTCTTTCCAACAACAAAACACAATTGATCATATTGCGTTTCTTGTTTAATATCTTGTGTTGCTAGCGTCTTTCTTCCAAAAACAATCTTTGATTGTTTTTCTCTTAACCGGTCTAACTTCTATCTCCAAGCAACGCCTCTTTTTCTCTTCTTGTATATACCGTATAATATACAAGGTATCCTAACGCGTTTCCTTTTCTTCTTGTCACGTTAAAGTTGTAACAAGGTATCCCTTTTCTCTTCTGTTGCTGCGTACGGACTTCACAACAGGTATCCGACACCACAATGGAATGGGTGTCCTCTCTGTTTGCAATTTCGACACAAAGATAAGTCGTATACTACTTATCTTATGTCTTGGTTATCCAAAAAACAACGTCTCCAACTTTGAAAACGTCACGTCTTTCTTCTCTTCTGAAACATAAGTTTCTGTTTTTTTCTTCTTAAACCAAAAGACCAGCGCTTGTGTTTCTGGTTTTGGTTTCCTTTCTTCTTCGTTGAGTTCCTGGTTTTTTTGTGTCTCGTTGACAGATTTCTGATGATGGTTGATGGTGTAACGAGATGTATAGTAAGGCTCTTGATGCCAAATGTTGGTCCCTAACGTATGAAATGAGTCGATATGAAAATGCAAACAATAATAAGAACTTTGAATAACTAATCGTCTAACTGTTGAAATGATTCATTACATCAAGTACTTATACTAAACGAAAGGGTACGTCCAAATGATACAACGGTTCAGTGGTAACCGTTTTCTAGTAACCATTTTTGGCGGTTAATTAACTACCTATCCATAACCGTTTTATGGTTATGTAACTACCTAAAACTGCTTGGCAGTTGAGATCTTTATAGCGAGCAAGTTTGGTCCTTCGAGTTTAGAAGCAATGGCAAGATTATAGTTTACAATTGTTACCAATGATAACAATGTCATCTACATAAACCAGTATAAACAAAAGAACATTATTTTCAGACTTTGTAAACAAAGAAAAATCATTTTTACTTTGACAAAAACCATTTTCTTTTAGAACACAAGTTAATTTTTCATTCCATTTTCTGGGTGCTTATTTCAACCCATATAATGACTTAGTTAACTTGCAAACTCTTTTAACATCTTTATCAAAATAACCTTGTAGTGACTGCATATACACATCTTCCATAAGTTCATCATACAAGAAGGCATTATTAATATCAGGCTGAAACAATGACAAACCATTTTGCATAGCAAGACTTATTATGCATCTAACAGTTACAATTTTAACCACATGAGAAAATATTTCTTCATAATCTACTCATTCTTTTTTTTAATATAGCCTTTGGCAACAAGTCTGACTTTGTATCTTTCTACATTTCAATCTGATTTATATTTAATTTTCCAGACACATTTATTTCTTATTTCCTTTCTGCCAATAGGAAGTTCAGTTACAACCCAAGTATTATTTCTATTAAGTGCTACCATTTCAAGATTTATAGCATCAATCCATCTGATATCTTTAATAGCTTGGTCATATGTTTAGGTTCAATTACTTTATTGAGACTAGTGGAAAACACATAATTTTCATTACTTAAATTACTATAGTTAGCAGTATTTTCAATACCATATCTGACTTTTCCATCTAAAACAAAATCACTCAGGTTAACTGGCATATTTGATTTTCTACTAGACTTTCTAGTATATGTTTTAAGGTTTGCTTATCTGTCTCGTGTTACAACATGTGTTACAATAGTATTTTGAAATATATCATTAAGTTCTTGATAATAATCATCATCACCCTAAGATAGTTTTTCATTTTCTTCAAGTGTTACATTCTCCAATTCATCATCGGTTGCTTCATCGAGACACTAGGATCCTCCAACCCATCCTTTACAAAGGTCATCGCTATCTCAAGACTCTCCAAGTGATGAATGGTCTTCTAAGTCTTAGCAAACTTTTCTCTCTTATCATCATAAGGATCATCCAAACTCCTAGGCCGTTGTTAAAAAATTTGATGTTGGTATTTTGAAACTCCAACTCATATTCTTTATTCACAGAACTATGTTTAAAATGAAAAACTGTTTCATAAAATTTCACATCCCTTGAATAAAAAACTTTATTTTTTTCCAAACTATATAACTTTTACCCTAAGCATAACCAATAAAAACACACTTTCTAACATATATGCAAACTTATCAAAATTATTTAAAACATTTGAAAAATACAAACACCCAAAAACTTTTAATAAAGAGAGATTTGGTTCACAATTATAGATCATTTCATAAGGTGATTTTCGAGACATCAAATAGCTAGGTGTCCTTTTAATTAAGTAAACAACAGTTAGAACACATTTAGACCACATGTTCAAAGGAATTCCCCCTGAAACATGAGGGCTCTAGCTACATTTAGCAAATGTCTGTGCTTTCTTTCTGCTAATCCATTTTGTTGTGGGGTATAAGAACATGAAGTTTGTTGATGAAAACCATTATCTTTACAAAACATATCCATATTTTAGTTCACAAACTCTGTTCCATTGTCACTTCTAAAAACCTTTACAGTTTTGCCAAATCGATTTTTAACCAGATTAAAGAGTAACAATGTGTGAAAACACCTCAGTTTTCCCCCTTAACAAGAACGCCTAAATAGCTCTAGAAAGGTAACCAACAATTGTCAGAAAATAATTATACCCTTCTTTACTTTGAACTTTGTAAGGACCCAAACATCTAAGTGAACAATCTGTCCAACCTCAGCGGTTTGATGTTCACTAAGAGGAAAGGGATCTCTGGTTTGTTTAGCCTTGCGACACACATCACAAGGATCATTTTTGGATTCACTATCAATTTTAAGTTTATGTTTTAGAATGCTCATGACTTGGTCAGAGGGATGACTAAGTTTGTTATTCCATATGCACTTAGATAAACAACAAACTTGAATGTTATGATTAGTTAACGTTTTACCTGTATTAAGAAAATACAGACCATTACTTTGATTATCAGTCCCCATCTGGGTCCTTACTGAATAACACAAACATCTTCATAAAAAATGACTTTATATTTGTTATCTTTGCTTAGTTTGTGCATAGATAACAAGCTAACTTGATATCCAGGCACAACTAAGACATCATTTATGATCAATTTATCTGTTAGTTTTAAGCTTCCAATGTAAGTAACTTAAGCTTTAGTACCATTAGGATGACCTACAGTCATATTTAATTTGGATACATCAACAATATTAAACATGGTTAAAATAGTGTAAGTCATATGTTAACTTGCAGCATAATCAATAATCCAACCAATGTATATATTATATGTGCTTATGTTGATATTATGATTAAAAAAAACCTTGAATTACAGAAACTTATAACATAGTTTATATCTGCAATCTTTTCAGGCATACTGATGCACCAATATTTTTCACTGATCAAAGCAATTAGCCTCTTATAACGTTCACATGTAAAGGAGTTAGATGAACTAGTAGGCTTATCCTTATGGCCTGAAAAAACATTGCTACTAGCATCGTTTTGATTAGTTATATTTTTCTTTTAAATGGATACCCAACTAACTCAAAACATTTGTCAGCAGTATGTCCATTCATTTTACAATGTGTGCAAAACAACTTTGGTCTATTTAACCTTCTAAACTGATTGTTATTATTAGTGTTCTTATTAGCAGACAAGTCTGAGTTTCTAGAATTGGGCCTAGAAACAAAAGCAGTGTTACAAAACTTAGAAGTATTTTGAGATGGATTACTCTTGTGAGACTCATCTCTGGACAAGATAGCAAAACACTTTTCACATCATGAATAGCATCTGTATTGAGGATTATACTCCTAATTAGAGCATAAACCTCATCTAATCCCATGAGAAATTGCATAAGTTTGATGAGTTTATTATGTTCTTTAAGTTTAGTTGAACCATTACAAGTACACTCAGACAAATTGACTAGGGATCCATATTGCCTTCACATAGCATAAACTTATGATAATATTCGAAGAGAGATATTCCAGATTGTGTGAATGAGTGAATGTTATAATGCATATCAAAGATTATGGATACATCTTGTTTATTATATGTTTCTTCTAGTTCATCCCAAACTTCTTTAGCATTTTTAGAGAATATTTGATCCATAAACACATCTTGTGAAACACATCCAAGAATCCAAGAAAGAACCACAAAATTACACCTATCCCATTGTTCTTGCAGAAACCTCAATTAGCCTTTTGATTTTACCATTTATAAAATCAAGTTTGTTTTTTGTGTGAATTGGTATAGTAAGAGCAGCAGACCGAACCTTACAATAAATTAATCAAGATGAACCTCACTTGATCCGGATCCAGAAGGTTTATCCTTATTAACCATAATGAAAGATAAAAACTAACCAAAAAACAAAAACAGATACACCTTATTACTACTTCAGTCACAGTTAACCACCAATTAATCAAAAACTCCAACAATCACAATCAATCCCTTAATCTATCCCTTCCACCAATTCTAAAATCATTGTAAAAGAAAATTTCCTAAAGAGGGTGTGAGAGGTGTTATAGTGCATGCAACTCCAAGCTATAATGATCATGCAAGAAGATCAATCAAGAACAATGCACAGCAGAATCAAAATCTTTTCACCTGAAAATCAATAAGAACGAGTTAGATTGAAGTAATGTACACTTATAACAACACAAATAACAACAGAATAATCAATTACTAACAAATCAAATCAATAAGACTCAAATCCTGGATTAGGGTTTGATACAATATGCCCTAATTTTGAAGACACTCAATCAACACGTGGATCTAAAAGATCTTAACCAATAACAACCGATTAACACTCGTTAATCAACCTCAACAACACCGGACTAAAAACCCATTATTTTTAGAAAAAATCTATGAATTGAAATTATCAATTGACCTTCAAGTGACACCCAAATCAAACGATTAACACCACGATCTAGTAAGATCTGATCTCCAAACAAGAAAATCCCAAAAAAGTTTTCAAACCCTAATTTTTTAAAAATCGATTTATGATCGAAAACTTTGTATCAAAACCAACTTGGCTCTAATACCATGTTAGATTTATACAAAGCAAGGATCTAATCAACCAAGAACATCAATATTTCATACAACCAACCTTCTATTTTATTTTTATTCACAACATGAGTCATCCAGTTCAAATGTGGTACTGGTTTTGAGTTTAAAACTTACACAGAAACAGAAAACAAATAACATCTAAGAACTAATATCACTTGAGAGAGAGAGATATTTTACACACAATAAAAATTATCGAAAACTGATTACAATGAGATAGACTAAGACATTATATAGCTTGTGATACGCGTACAACGCGCGTTCGGGGTCAAAGGAAACTTCCTTTTCTTCAAGCAACTATTTCAACCACCTAGGCAGTGAACCTAATCGCTGTAGTGTAGTATTAGGGTAAGCCTCGGGATTGATATCATTCTATAGGGGAATAGGAATGCTAGTGAGAAATTACTACTCTAAGGTTGCGGTTAAGAAAGATTATTTTTTTTATCTATTTTTATATTTTTAAGAAAATTGAAAGGTACGATCTCGGGTATTGGATTTGGGGTGGTACTTCACCGATTACTCTACTATCTATTTATCTAAGCTAAGGGTAATCTATGTCTAATTGATATGTGCTTGTATGATGATTAAAATGTGTCTACCTAGATACTATTACTCCTCGTTATCTTTTATTGATGGTTGAATTGTCACGCTCTTATTCTTAACGCTCAGTGTCTTCTAAGGTCGAGGGTATGCTTTTCTCCCTAACTCTTTGAGAATACCTTAAGGTTATTGCCTACAAAATCTCTAGGATTCATAAACTAAGTCTAAGGTTATCTTTGGATTTTTAGCCTACAATAACTCTAGGCGATTATAAACTAATGTTCACAAAGATTACTCAAGCATTAAAAACGCAACAATGTCCTATTGCAGTCCTAAGCCAATTACAATTAAGATAAGAGACAACCAATCAATAATTAATAACTAAGTTTCATGGATCTAGGCAAACACACAAGTAAATTAGCCGGACATGGTAAACATGCAAGCATACACACATACAATCGAAGACATAATGAAATCAATGAAGTAAATTACTTATCTTGTTGTAAAATAGGTATGAGAACCCTAAGATATCGCCCAAGACAAACCAAAATCGCTTTTAGGTTTTTACTCCACAAATCTACCTCTAAAAGTCTCAAAATCGAATTCTATATAGAGTTACAAACCGCGACGGTGTCACTTTAATTGTGGATCGCCGCCATTAGGGTTTCGCTTGGCCAAGTAAACTTTGGGACGGTGTCACGTTGTGGTTGTGACGCCATCGCCTTCAACTTCGACGCCGTCGAATCGGATCTAGGCCGCTCGAGTCGTGAAGCCCTACTTTCAAAGCTCGACCGTCAGTACAAAATATCAATTTCACCCGAGCCATCGCACTAGAGGGACGGCATCGCCTTTGTTTGTGACGTCGTCGAGTGCACTTCCAAAGCAGCTTGAGTGTCTTGATATTGACTTTAGCCATTTTCTTCACATACTCACGCCTTTTCGTCCAAATAAGCATCATTCCAGCATTTTGCCTTCAAGAGACCTAAAAAATGAAAATGAATGAAATTAAGCAGTAAAGGATATAAAAGTGGTCGATTAAGGGCTTAAATGACCCCTCAAAAGTGTACCTTTTAAATCCTTATCAGCTTGGTTTTGGTAGATCAGCTCTGTTGTCACTTTGAGTCCTTATCTTAAAGTCCGGACACAACTTAAGTCCTAGGTCTTTAAACCTTTTATCAAATGCTACCTGCACAATATAACAAAGAACAAACAACTATCCAATATAGACATAATGAGCCCTTAGCTTATATTTCGAACAAATATGTTCCCTGAAATGCTGGTCGCGGTTTAATTGATATTCTAGCAGTATTGTTATGATTTACTTTGTTCATTGATTATTGATAACAAGCGATGCGAATATCAAACCTTTTAGAAGTGAGACGACAATCTGCTGAAGTTAAAGGCATAGAAAAAAGGACTTCCATTTATTAACGAGGTATAATTGAAGACTCTAACACCAAGTTCGACCAATTCACACATGTGATAAAGATAGTTAAATAGGTGATTTTGATGCCGACACTTTTTTCTATATAAACTTGACTTGACTACATAAAACGGAATAAAACTCTGATATTTATTGATATGTGGAAAATTTTGCCTATACATAGAAACCCCATAGACACGGTGGCTAAGAAATGACCCGCTAACAATTGATTACATGGATGCCTATCATACTAGCCCTCATAAATAATGTGTTAACCAATGTTGCAAAAATTGGCCGAATCGGCCGATTAATCGTTAATCAGCCATATACCTTGTTGATTTTTGAGAATCGGTGGAAAAATCGGCCTAGGCAAAAAATCGGCCACTAATCAGTCAAAAATCGGCCGAATCGGTCGAATCTTCCAAATCGGTCAACTTGTAATAAATAATATTTTAGGCATTCTACTCAATTTAGGGATCGTTTATTTTACTTATAACACACAATGAGCCTCATAATCAAAATTGGAGCCTTTTATTGAAGTTTGGAAATATAATAGGCTTGGAATCAGTTAAGATCTTTAGCTTGGTCTCCAGAAATATCCAAAACTTACAGAAAATGAAAATCCGATTAATCACGGATTAATCCCGCCTTGACCGATTAATCGCTGCAGGGTGGTCGACCGCCCGACTACCGATTCACGATTTTTGCAACATTGGTGTTTACAACACAATTGCGGGTGAATGATGAATGAAATTCGGGCATTTAACTACACATAATAGTTATTTCACAAGTTTATGTTTGCTATAGTTTTGGGTAATATTACTTGAAATTGATGGTTTAGCCCAAAAACAGATCAATATACAACCCATTCTCACTAAATTTATTTTCCTTGATGCATAATACTAACTTTTACGAAAATAATGGTTGGAGTAAATGTATATCCCTTCCATATATATTACTCACATTAAGGAAGTGCATTTACTCTCGTTTGAACTCACATTTGGTCCTTGATCCTATCAGCGACCTTAGGAGTTCACTTGCAAACTTAATATGTGTATAATTTTGCCTCATGAGAGGGCATTTATATTGTCATTCAATTAAGTATAGTACTTTGTAATTCTTTGATTTCATCAAATAAGATTTACACGATTGAAAATTGCTTATAAACTGTTTTATACTCTCTCCGTCCCAAACTTAATTTCTTCTAACAAAAACGCTTAGTTTAAGAAAAACATAATTATTATTACTTTCTCTTTCTTACTTTTTGGAGAATAACAGTTTTACTATTAACCAATTAATTATTTTTTTTAAAGTTTGTTAACTCGATTAAACTTCTTTATCTAATTTTAGTAGTGTACAATTAAATTTAGAAAATCTCAAAAAACAAGCGTGGACTATTAATTTAGGATATAGGGAGCACATTCTTTAGTAATCCGGTCAAGGATTTGGAAACTAGAATTAGTGATAACAAGCAATGTGAATGTCAAAGCTTTTAGAAGCGAGAGTGTGAGACGGCAGCCTGTTGAAGTTAGCAGGCATAGAAAAAAGGGACATGCAGTTATTAACGATTTATGAATGAAGACTCTAACACCAAGGTCAATCAATTCACACATGTGATAAAGATTGTTAGATAGGTGGTTTTAATGCTCGCACTTTGTCTATATAAACTTGACTTGACCACATAAAACGAAATAAAACTCTCATATTGATTGATATGTGGAAAATTTTGCCTATACATAGAAACCCCATAGACACGCCGATTTAACCTGTTATCATAGGTTACAAATAAGAAAGTAACAAATTTAATCGGTTGCAACAACTTAAGTAACTCGATGATGCTTTGAAACTTTAGTAACTTAGAACAACTTTTTCGCAAACTTTAGTAAATTCTTTGTATATTAACCTATTATTTAGGCTACAAAAATCATTCTTTCCTTGTAAACCATTCACCGCATAAAAGGTTAAATATCAATGATTATTTTGACCACAAACATCATTCTTTCCTTATAAACAATTCACCGAATAAAAGCTTAAATATCAACCTAATATCACCCCGTGACCTCACACCAACACAAGACATTTACACAAATCATGATATTTAAATGAATTTTGCTAACAACAATCACAAACATATTTATAATCAATATAAAATAGAAAATTAAAAAAATAATTCTATCTATTACATAATCACCTACAATGTTCTTTTATGTTCATTTTTTGAACATAAAATTTGGTTGGGGCTGTTAAGTCCGGGAATGTATCACAAGATTCGCTTGTGAGTGATTCAATGGAAGCTAATGTGGTTGGCCATACCCCTATGAGAAAATTGGGGAGCTTGAAAAGCTTCTTATGGATGGGAAAGCTACTCTTGTTGATGATGCCGGGAATCCTATTAAAAGGTTGATTATATTCCCACTTCATCTACTAAGAGAGTTAATCCTTTTCTAAAGTGAGAGATATCGTGGTTTCGATTCTAATGATGAGGTGGTTGTTAACCCATTTGATGAGTCTCGCTAACTGCTCGGTGGTGGTGGCCATGAGTTTGAAGATGAGTATGATGACTATGCTAAGGTGTTCATGATCTTCCGTGGAATTTGATGCATTTAATGCCATGTATGGCACCAAGCTTCAAGGTCATAGGAAGTAATTTTTTCGCTTTGTCCTATGTTATCATTTGAGTAGTTGTTTGTTTTCTTGTTTAGAAAATAGGAAGTATCTTGTTATGTAAGCTTTATGCCTATGTAACGGTCGAGATATGGGATTTCACCATATCCATTGTACTTAAACGCTTATTTGGTTAATATATTTACCAGGTGCATGATTACTCCCTTTACCCAAAAATATGTTCATTTTTGAAGTCTTGCACAACACTACTTACACTCACCATCACGGCTTGGGTGAAATACTATGAGTAAACCTCGCGAACCTGTTTTTTCACATTGCTCAAAATATTGAAGCGCCACATCACAATAGTAGTAGCGTAAAGGGTGAAATTCATGGGCGTGCTTTGCACGGCATAAAAAGTACCAAGTCAATAAAACAAAAGCAATCGTGGTCACACTTTCATGCATGATTGTTTGCCAAGTCAAGCTCCACATCCCTTATTAGTCAAGCTCCACAAATGGTTGATGTATCAACAACTTGTACTCTTTGCTTCATTGGCTTCATGTTTAATGCTCCTCAAGGCAAGAATTAACCAATAGTTTGTTTCATCATTTTATTTAGACACAAGTATAAACTTGCTAAACTCACATTAGATTTCCAACAGTGAGAAACCTCATGGCAAATCAAAAGTTCAATACATATAATAATAATAATGTTACCCCATATATTACCTTCTTCTCTAATGCTATCGTCTTGCAGCTCATTAGACACCATAACTGTTTTCAAAACATCACAGATGGTGAAACCATTGTTTCGTGAAACGAAAGATTCGAGTTGGGCTTTTTAGCCGTGAAGTTCAAGAATCGATACCGGGATATGGTATAAGAACACATCACCTCTTACGGTTTTATGGGTTGCTAACCGTGAAACTCCACTTATCGATACCTCGTGAGTGGTTAAACAAAGAATGGAAACCCGTCCCTTGTTAATGGCGTGGTTCCATCACTGGTCATCCAACTCCTCGGCATCCGCACAAGTGTGAACCCCATAGCAAAACTCTTAGATACGGAAATTTTGTTATCACGGTGAAAATCTTCTCAACAAGGAAAATTACATTTGGCAAAGCTTTGATCACCCCGAGATACCTTGTTACTGTGAATGAAGTTTGGCAAGAACTTTGTAACAGAAGAGAATTATATATGACATCTTGGAGGAGCGCAGATGATCCTTCCCTGTGAGTACACATACCGGTTTTGAATGGTTAAGGTAAATACGCTCAACTATACATTTGGAAAAGCTCATTATTGTAACAAGAATTGGGTCAGATATCGGTATGTGTTTTGTCCACCCAAACATTAAGCCCGACCCTACCGTCCTAAGACAAAACCGACTGATTGTGAATCGAACGAGATGTATTACATGTTTACTTATGATAGCCCCAGTCCCGGTAAGATCGATAGCACTCCGGATGGCAAGGTTGAGACTTCTCTGCTGAATTTGCAAAGCCAAGAATGGATACTGTATGAGAACTTTCCCAGGGATCATTGTGATAGCTATGGACTATGTGGCCCATATGGAATATGTAGTAATTCTACAATTCCTAATTGTGTCTGCTTGAAAGGTTTTGAGCTTAAAAACCCGAAAGAACTGAATCCATATAATGGTACTAGTGGATGTCGACGGAGTAGAACCTTGGATTGCGGGCCTGAAGAAGGATTCCAGAAGTTTTCAAACGTGAAATTGCCAGACACGCAAAATGCCGATTATGATACCAATATGAACCTCCAGGAATGTGAGGTAGCTTGTAAGCGTAATTGCTCTTGCACTACGTATGCATTTCCAGACATCACTGCAGATGGAGTTGGATGTTTGCAATGGTTTGGTGATTTGGTTGATGTTCGAGCTGAGTGTACTCACAAAACGGACAAGATCTTTATGTTAGACTCGCAGCCTCTGAATTAGCAGGTAAGCCAGTACATAACTAATAATTAGGCAATTTTCTATTCATATGATGTTTGGTTCCATCTTGTTATTCAAATTTTTACATTTAAGTGTGCAATTCTTAATTATGTTGGATAAATATGATTTACAAACTAAAGGAACAACTGTTCATGGGAATTTAGCAGCAAAGACATATGTTGTTTATTGCTGTAAATTTGACAATGTTTGATTTGCTTTAACTTTGTAATATCTCTTAGATGTCCGTTCCAGCTACAGAAAAAAACGAGTAGTTATTGAAGTTAGTTTGTCAATATCAACTGGATCAATTTGTTGGGCCCGATATTGACACTCTACACTTGGAGTAAAAGGAAGAAGATATCGATGCGTAAAGAGAAGGCAAGTGATATCGATTCAATTCCAATATATATATATATATATATATATATATATATATATATATATATATATATATATATATATATATATATATATTAGATGTATGCTATAACAAGTAGGGTTGGATCATTGAAAACCGCTTGTCTCTCAACCGAGAGATCGGGGTTCGATCCTTACTCCCTACAAAGGTCGGAGGTCCTTTCTACCTTGGTAGAACCGAAGCGACCTCTACCTTAGGTAGGGGTAAGGTCGCTCACATCTTAACCTCCCCAAACACCGAAAACGGTATTGGGTACCCATAACCCGTGGAATACGACATTGGGAGTTACTTTTTTTTTTTTTAGATGTATGCTATACATCATGTAAATAATTAACTTATGATAAACATTTGACAACCACACGCCATATTTTCTAGGTAGGATCAGAACGATTCTTGATAGCGATCACAAAGGTAGCAAATGGAAGGAAGTATAGATGTTCCTTTGTATAGCTTTTCTATAGTTTCTAGGGCTACCGATAACTTTTCGCTGACAACAAGTCGGGAGAAGGTGGGTTTGGTCCAGTTTACAAGGTAAATAATATGAATAAGTACATGTTAAAAAGTTGGAGTGAACGGAGTGATAATCACCAAATATCTTTATACATTTACATTCAACAAAAAGCAAGTAGTAAATATGTCGCTCTGTGGTGTGCTAGAAGGACAAGAGATTGTCAGAAGCGGCTCTCAAAGTCTTCTCGGCAGGGGTTGACGAATTTGAGAATGAAGTCATGTGTATTGCGAAACTTCAGATCGGAATCTTGTGAAGCTCTTGGGATCTGCATTGAAGGCAATGAGACGATGTTACTTTATGAATACATGCCTAACAAAAGTCTGGACAGTTTCATATTTGGTTGGGCTTTCGATCAGATTTTTCAATCTTGTAAAAGAAAAATGATAATAATTGTAATTGCAAAGGGGTATAATGTTTATCACTAGTAATAAACTAAGTTGTTGCAAACTTATGCGATGGAATAAGAAAGTCATTACTGATTGGCACAAAGGTTCCACATAATTAACGGAATTGCTCGAGGTCTTCTTTATCTTCACCAAGATTCCCGGCTTAAAGTTGTGCATAGGTATTTAAAAGTCGGAACAATTTACTCGATCATCGACGATCGCCCAAAGATATCCGACTTGGTTTGGCCGTAATGTTTAAAGAACACGAAAGTGAAGCAAATACCAAGAGAGTAGTGGAACCTTGTAAGAATCCTAAAGTTTGTATAGTTTAATGCATTTATATAAATAGCGTATTTATTTCCATGGTGTTTTGTTCTATTCGAGGATATATATCTCCCAGTATGCAGTGAATGGTCTCTTCTCAGAAAGTCGATATATTCACTTTGGGGTTTTAGTGTTGGAGATTGTGAGCTGGAAGAAAAATAGAGGTTTTGTTCATGATAAACACCATGATCATCTTCTTGGACATGTAAGTGTGTTGAATATAATCATCCAATCATGAAAACATATGCAGATATACAAATATGCAAATTTCAAGATGATATGGCTACCAAGGTCCATAAACACACATTTGAGATCAAGTATGAGCATTAAATACAATAGAGGGTCAATTGCATATATACCCACTAAAACTTGCATATTTGCATATATACCCAAATCATGCTTAAATTGCATTGTAAATCATGCATTAAAAACTTGCATTATGGGGAAATATGCAAGTTTTTAAGTTTTAATGGGTATATATGTAATTCCCCCAATACATAAAGAGGATATGATATATATGTACGACCTTTCTGTTTTGAACTAATTTGTGTTTTTTATTTGGATTCATTTAGGCATGGAGACTTTGCAAAGAAGGAAAGTCTCTCGATTTACTGATGAGTGTTTAGGTAACTCCTATTCTGCTTCCGAGGTGTTGCGATCAAGACACGTTGGCCTATTGTGTGTGCAACACGAGTGAAGATAGACCTTGCACACGGTCATTGTTGCCATGTTGGGTGGAGAAGGTTCTCACCTTCTCCCAAACAACTCGGCTTCTTTATTCAAGGAAGTGAAATCTACCCACTTCACATCTTCATTAACTATCATCTCGTTAATGGAGTAACATTAACTCGATAGACGGTAGATAATAAAATATTTGGTTTATACATGTTAAAGGTCATTTTATAAGTCTATTTATGATATAAAGAATGTATATTTAGTGGATCATTGTGAACTTATCATATCAACAAAAATGTGTGTTTGTATGTATCTATGTAACTTTTTCGTTCTAGCATTTGATGTTGCTACATGTAGTTCGTATCAAGCAGTGTATCTCATAATCTCACTTGAATAATAAATTAAGGTTTTTTTTATTAACTTATTTTAACAAATCAAACAGTTCCGACCAACGACTAAATTTGCCGCTAGAACCTTGTATAATGGAAGTTGCACAAACATATGCTCACGATTTTCACACATGCGTACACCTTCAACAAATCAATATTGCAAAGTTAAATTTGATTAAGTTTTCCTCTGGTTTCTGATGGTCTTATGTCTCTATCTGTGTATATGTGCCTGTTTTATGTGTATTTATGTAACTACACGCTTGGAATACTATGTATTCTCTGTGTTGTGATTACCTTTAATGAGACACTTTATTTTGCTTACCAACAAATCCATGCTTACCAAAAGATAAATCCTCACCATTCATCTAGTTTGATCTAATGATGGGGATTAACCTAAGATTTAAAAGGTAAACTTAAGTACATGTTTTTTTTCTTGTCTTTTTTTCTTTCTTTTTTATTCAAATATTTTTTTTGTCTTTTATTTTTAAATTCACGTTTTTTTTATTTAATTCACGGTTTTTTTCTTTTGAACTCATTTTTTTTAAATTCACGCTTTTTTTTTAAAATTCTCGTTTTTTTATTTACGTTTTTTAGTTCGCATTTTATTCTTCGCCTTCACACGTTTCGTCTGTTTTCATACGTTTTCATCTGTTTTCGTTCGTTTTTGTCCGTTTTATACGTTTTCGCCCGTTTTCTTATGTTTTCGTCCGTTTTCATACAGTTTCGTCCATTTTCATTAGTTTTCTTTCATTTTCATACGTTTTCATTCATTTTTAGACGTGTTTTTACGCTTTCAAACGTATTCGTCTGTTTTCTTACGTTTTCATTTGTTTACATTTGTTTACATTTAGATTAAACAACATAAACAAGTTGATTTTGCTTTAAACACATAGTTATTTAGTGTACTTTTGTTTATTATTTAAGTTGTGATTAAATTTGTCTATTTAATGGATACATTGTGAGTATTTCAATAGGTTTTACAACGGGATTTAAAAATATCTATGGTTGATCAGTGAAGAAGCTCTGGTTAAACAAAGCACAACATCTTTATAAACAAGCTGAATAAGCTCAAACACATGTTACATCATAGGTGATATCACGTGTGGTATCACAAGTGATATCACCTGTGATATCACACGTGATATCACGGGTGATTTTCACAAGTGATATCATCTGTGATATCCCAAGTGATATCATATGTGATATCACACATGATTCAACAAAATAGAAGAAGCTGACATATTTGTGATGTCACCGGTGATATCAAATTCTCCTCCGAAAAGTTGAACATCATGAGAATCAGATACACGAAAAATTAGCAATAAAAGTGTGGTAGTTAGTAGTTATTCAAGAAATCACAAGTGATATTTAGAAATCACAAGCGATATTCAAAATATCACAAAATGATATTCTGAATATCACAGAAAATCAATTATGATAGTCCGAAACATATGAAAACGTAAGAAAATGTAAAAAAACAGACGAATAAATATGAAAACGGACGAAAACGTATGAAAGCGTGAAAACACGCCCGAAAATGAACGAAACGAAGAAACCGATGAAAACGGACGAAAACGATGAATAATGGACGAAAACGAAAAACATATAAAACGATGAAACGGACGAAAATGGACGAAAATAGATGAAAACGATGAAATGTATGAAACAGACGAAACGATGAAAGCTAAGAAAAAGAAATGCAAATTAAAAAGCGTTAAAACGTGAAAAAACGTTAATAAATAAAAAGTAAATTAGAAAAAAAAAAAAAAAAAAAGTGAAGAAAATAAAAGTGAACGGAAAAAAAGACAAAAGACAATAAAAAAAACATGAACTTAGATTTATCCATTAATTCTTAGGTTAATCACCACCATTAGATCAAATTAGATGAATGGTGGGGATTTATCCCTTGGTAAGCACCAAAATAAGAGTAAGCAAAAGAAAATTTCTCTACCTTTAATATGTTCCCTAACTCCAAGGGAATATAAACTTGATTGGACCACATAAAAAAAGGGACATCCATTTATTAAACTTTGACCACATAAAATGGAATGAAAATATTAAGGAAAAACTACTGGTAACTCTGATATTGATTGATATGTGGAAAATTTTGCTTATACATAGAAACCCCATAGACACGGTCGCTAAAAAATGTCCCGCTAGCAATTGATCACACTGATGTCTATCATACTAGCCCTCATAAATAATGCGTTAACAACACAACTGCGGGTGAATGACGATTGAAATCCGGGCATATAAGTGCACGTAATAATTATTTCACAAGTTTATGTTTGCCATAGTTTTGGTTAATAGTACTTGAAATTGTTGGTTAGCCCAAACCAGATCAATATACAATTCATTCTCCCCAAATTTATTTTCCTTGATGCATAATGCTAACTTTTATTGATGGATTTAGGTTGCCTACATGTACTCTTCTCATGATTCATATGTACGTACGTACTCAGTATATACTTTAATAGAAATGATAATTTATTCGCACTTTAGGAAGGTGTAGTAAAACTATATTTAGTCTTTAGTCTTTAACAAGGAAGTTAGGTTCTTGGAAGAATGATAAAAATTAAAACACTAGTCAATGAAGCACATAAAAAGGGAAAACTAAGTTGAGAAACTGAGAAATCGAAAGTTCAGTACATTCAATAATAATGTTACTCCCATATATTACCTTCTTCTCTCTAATGATATCATCTTGCAGTTCATTTGACACCATAACTGTTTTTCAAAACATCACAGATGGTGAATGAAAGATTTGAGTTGGGCTTCTTTAGCCCAGGAAGTTCGAAGAATAGATGCCTAGGGATATGGTATAAGAACACATCACCTCATACAGTTGTATGGGTTGCTGACCATGAAACTCCACTCACCAGCAACTTGGGCATGGTTAAATTGGACAGCCAAGGTATCATGTCTCTTATTGGTAGCTATACGGTTTTTTGTTCATCTAACACATATGCATTTGGCAAAAATATCAATCCCGCGGAACAACTATTGGATAGTGGCAACATGGCTATAAATTATGGAAACAATGTCATTTGACAAAGTTTTGATCACCCTAGAGATACCTTCATATCCGGAATGAAATTGGGCAAAAACCTCTTTACAAGATGTACGATGGAGAAGTGAAGACGATCATCCCCAGGTGAGTATTGTTGGGATTCGGCAATCAAGATAACCATTATCACTATGAGTACGTAGCGGATTAGATCTAGATTGATGTTTAAAGTTTAACACATAAAACAATTAGCACATTAATAACTAACCTTAAGTTACTAGAATTACTAAGACATGTAACGGTTCTTGAATCTTGAATCTTTGAATCAACTTGGATCGAAACACTAATAACCAAAGTAGGTTATCACACGAGAATATGCGTATGCTAGTACACGTCACGAACGAAGAACAACAAGCATGATTTTCTTCTTGGTTTATGAATAGCGATTGAACAACACTATTGGGAGATGTTTGCCGATCGGTTATGGGGACACAAGTGGGTATTCGGTTTTTGCTTTAGGGTTAGGAACAATAATTATCAATGACTAGTCAATAATGAATCACAAGGGTTCATTATATAGTCATTAAACTTGTTGGACAACATTGATCTCCTAATCCTTATAGGATTAGTAAATCACACGCCCCACCCTTACTAGAAGCTTCTTAGATTGTGTTTTAGTCCTTAACATAATTAATATATACATTAGATATTAATAACTTAACTTAGACTCCAAGCAATCAAAATTTTCCCTCTTTTGGTCCTTGTTAGACCGGCCTAACAAACAAACAACCCTCGGGTTTTGATTTTTAAACTAACAAGTCCCTTACTTGTAATTTAAATGTTAGTTAATTAGTTATAACGTCTAACGTTATAATTAATTGTCATTTAAACATTTCATGGCATAATATGATTATTATATAACGTTTAATATGTATTCCTCGATGTATACGTGTATTGCCCAATAGGCTGACGTATTCCCAGCCGTACAGTTTTTTGATTATACTAAAGAGCATAACCAATAAGTATACACTCAGATATTCAATGAATAAGGGTACATATTGTTGGTTTTATGGATATAAATTAGTAGACGTGAGTTATGATCGAACTCGAGACTATGGGATTGCACACTTTACGTATGAGAATTTAAAGTTAATAATTAAATATAAATGTTATATTTATTTATTTATTAAACAAAATAACTAACGGACGTTAAGTAATTAATGTAATGGATTAACGCTCGTTAAATGTTTATGGAAAAGGATTAAATTGCAAAAGTTGAGAAGGTTCCGGAATCCCTTTAGGGATACCAAACCGATCGGCCAAGGGAGCAAAACAAGGAAAGAAAAACCAACTTGTTCACCAAGTTTAGTTGGGTATATAAACAAGGCTAGGGGTTTTATTTTTCCAACTCTTGTGCTCATTAGCTAAACCCTAAAATTGTTTTGTGTGTTTTTCTTCTTCAAACCGGTCGAACACCTTTGTGGGTGTCGATCCACACTTTTTCCACAAACCAAGTTATTTGTTTGATAAAAACTAGCATTACTTTAATTCGGTTTAGTACATGTGTACAAGAACATAGTAATAACATACTTTTGTTATTATCTTGGATTGAATTACAAAACGGTGAGGGTAATTTTATAATCCTATAAACCCTAATTAGGGTTCATCCTAATTGCTAGTTTGTGGATTTGATTCTTGTTCGCTAGAATCAAGAAAAGGTACGATATTCTTTTATGTTAATTAATTGTTCATTAATAAATCCTATACGCTTCCGCTTGATTACTTTGATGTTTTGTGGTTATTTATTTGAATGTCATGTTATATAATTCCAACAGTGGCATCACGAGTCATTGGTTTTAATGAGTAATTAATTACTAAACGCGTAAAAAAAACGAATAATTGTATGTTGTTTGATATAGTTAATCTAGGGTTTGATTTTTTATTTTATTTATATGGGTCGATTTTTTTTGGGGCGTACCCCATTAATTTTTTTTAGTCAACACCTTAAAATTTTTTAGGGTTTGAAAATTGTTTGCTAACCTTATCGAAACCTAGAATTAATATATAAGTTACGTGATTAATTCATGAATAATTGTTATGTGACATGGAATTATTGATATGCGATCTTGTGACTATTTGTATAATTGTTATGATATATCCATGATGATACATGCATGTTTGTCATGGATAGTTGCTTTGATATTGTTTAATTGTTAAGAGATATTTTATCACATGTTTATTTATGATAAATCTTGAATTGGGGAAGACTCCAATTATATACATTAATGAATCAATTATTTGCAATTTTGTATATTATTAATTATGAGTTTACGCAATCGATTCGTCGATGTATGTGGCTCAATTTCAATTGGGAGAGTGAAAGCCCTAAATTAATATATACATTAATTTAACCTAGACATTGATTATTAATAGGGTTTTATCGAATAAGTTGCATGTGGCTACTTGTTTACACGTATAAATTGTTTATTATGTGCATTGTTTTTAGTAGTTTATTTTTTATTGGTATTACTTGTTTGTTTATTATGTGCGCATGTTTTAAGCAAAGGGTAATTTTGAATAGAAAATAATACGGACTAAACAATGGTGAAATTTGATTTGTTTTGGAAGAGTTAAGTTTTCAATAGTTTAATTGATTGATGATTTTGGTACTATGGTTGAACGCCCACCCATTAGAACGAACTATAAAGGGTTAATAAAGAAGTGCGCATAATAATCGAAAGGATGTCTAAGGTTATGCTTTTGCGCTTACTCGGTCCTCTCGCCTTGTGAGTTTGATTGGAGCTACTAAGTAAGCCATAAATGTACAAACTCATCTTAAGGGCTTAATTAGTTTTAATTCCATGCGCTACTTGGTGGTAATTACCCGAAACACTAAGTGTTTACACTTATGCAAAAGTACGTATAATGGACGATAATTAACACTAAATTCCTTGATTGGTGAACCCAATACCTCAATCAAAACTTTGATAATTTGATCTTTATGAATTGGTAATAAAAAGTTTTTTATTAAATTTATGCTACAAGATGAATGCATGACATCTTTGTACATATTTGATTTGACCACATAAAATCAAAACTAGTACCCTTATAAATTAAGTTATGTGCCATCTAATTAAAAGGAACACTTGAAGTTGCAATTTACTTCATGACAGTACTTGGCGAGATTGTGATGGATAGGTAAATCTTTATGTAAAGTCAGACCTTACATGAACATATTTGCAGTTCTTTAAGTTAGACACTTAAGTTGAGTAGGAAGTGAGAATTGGACTCAAGGCATAAGATGGGATGAAACATGTTTATATTTGCAATAGCGTTGGAAAATATAAATCCCATAATGATCTAGGAATTGGAAATTGTTTGCCAATTATTGTTCGACAGATTACCCTATTATGTGCTTTCGTTACTAGTCTTTCGTTACTAGCAGATCAACCGATGTAATGGAACTACGATAATTTGGATCCTAGTTTTCGAGAAAATTCTATGGTTATATGAATATTACCTTGGGTATTTTATTTTCTTGAAAAGTTTAATAATCGAAAATACTAAAATTGAATTTTGCTAATTCTTTAAATGTATTAATGCAACATTAAACCGTAAACGAGGTTATTCTCAGATTGGTAAATTGATCTACACCGTAAGGGTTTTTGGTAGAGTCAACTTTGCTAAAAGAATAAACCTAGTCCTCTTTTCATAAGAAAGAGTGAGATTCAATCCTATTCCTTTTCATGAATGAAGAAAGGTATGATAGGACAATTAGAATTGTCTAAATTTTAAATACATAACTCGTATGAAAATTTCAATAGTTGAGAAAATTGCATATTTTCTGAGTTATTAAATTAGAAGCTAGACTAATTACTGCATAATTGGTAAAAGACAAACTAGAATATTTTATGTAGTTGTTGTGTTTTGACCATTTAAAAGTACTACTTACAATTGTTGAAATAGTAGAACTATTAAGAAAGAAATTGCATACCCAATTTTTTAAGTTAATAGCATTGATGGATAGTTCATCATCTACGTAGTAGAATACACTCTTTTAGTACATAAGTAATTGTTATGCATGGACTTTCTCAAAGGTGTAGGGAAGTGAATAGAACGCTATTTTCTTTCACTTGTTAATGCAACACTTACAATGTTGTCAAATCCAGTGGGAGTATTTTGTTCTTATTACTGAATAAGGAATTAATGTAATGATCTCTAATTCAGTGGGAGTTACAAGCTTTGTCATCTTGGTAGTAACCCAGATTATCTCTAGAATATCTTAAGATAATTATTTTCCACTTGTAGAAACTTATGTTTTCAAGGATAGTCATGTACGTTTCCTTATTAGACAATGAAGTGGTTCTACATCTACTAGTTATGCTAATATCAATGACACAATCATATTAGTCACATAAACAAACATATGTCGTGTTGTTTATCTGCTACATGATGTTGTTCCATGCACAAGTGGGAGAAATCTATATTGTGTGCAAGGTACAACATATAAGTATATGATTTAACGGATTCTCTTGACTGCAAGGTAAGAGATCAACATTCTAATATAACTTGTAAATATTTAATTCAAGAAACATTCGGTGTTGCAATTTACGTCATGTCAGAACTTGGCGAGATTGCAATAACAAAGTAAATCTCTATGTGAAGTCAGACCTTGCATGGACATATTTACAGTTTCTAAATTAGACAAGTATTTAGAACATGTGTCAAAATGATATAAATAAGATTACTTTAAATTAGATACTTATGTATTATTAGAATGACATAAATGAAGTAATCTAATACTACTTCTATTTGTTTATTTATGTATTTTGGAATGGCATAAATGAAAAATAATCTGAAGTAAATAAATTAACTTGAAATTACTATTGAAACCAAGAGTTGTGTTCATAATTACTTTAGTTAAACATGTTTATGATTCATTGTAAAGACATAAACATGAAGTTTTTTAAGACTTATAATAAAGTAAGACGTTAACTTGTTATGTTTTTTAATTAAGACATATACAAGAAGTCATTGAGTTGATCAATGATTTATAACGTATAATGGGATTATAACAGTTTATGTTTTATTGATGAGACATAGATATGAAGTGACTTGGTTAAAAAGTACTTGTGTTAATAAAACATCATTTCATTATGGAATGTGATGAATCACATTAAGTTTTAAAATTGAAGATTCTGAATTTGTTAAACTACTTATGAATAGGTTATTAACAAACTTAAGTCAGGAATTATCAATGTGTATTTGCAATATCCAAAAAGAGAACAATGTAGTTTTGCTCTAATTGCTAAGTATATATAGATAGTCTATATATTACAAAAGGCAAGTGGGAGTTTTTTATCTTGAAAGAAAAAATTACAAGATACATAATCTTCTAAAACACACTAGTAAATATCATGATGAGGTTAGACATGTAAATGATAGACCTCAAGATGATGGAATTTTCATTCATAGATCTGCAAGGATATCTCGATATTTGATTTATATCTTTGAGAAGAAATATGAGTTCTGAGGATTATAGTAAACATGATAATCATTATGATGGATTACCAAATATTGAATTGGGTAAATTACTTATACTATGAATGTTAAAGATGTTGTCCATAAAGATAATCAATTTTGGAAATTTGGTTTATCTTAATAGTTAGACTAGAGAATGGAAATTAGTTTCTTCAAAGAGATGAAAAACCCTAGTGGTTTGAATTTCTATGTAGAAATCATATGGACAATATTGTACACATATTTAATGCATGTTTTAGGACAAGATTATTAATCATACTTAAGCAATTAATTGCGATTGAATTTTCTTTTCTAGACACATTAAATATATAAAAATAATAATGGTCATACTTGTTTTCATTAATATGAAATATGACAATGAAATATCAAAACTCTTTCTTGAAAAATTACTTGAGCGAGGACGGTAAGTAATTGAAAGGTTTTTTGAATTCATATAATCTTTGGTAGTGGACGAAGTGCAATAATTCATGAATGGATAAATGCATGCATCTATGAAATTATTCTTAGGTTTAATTATTAAATCATAGTTTCGATTTATAATTGAAATAAGATAAATTTTAAGTATTCATAAAAGATAGTGGGAGTATTATGTTAAGGTTTTAAATCTTATATGTTGTATAACATATAGGAAGTAACATTCCTTGTAAGCTAAATGTTAAGTCTTAGTTTGGAATAATACTTCACTTGTAAGATTTAAGAATTAAAACATACAACCTTGGAATATATGTTTATTATTAATAAACATGTGCAGTAAAAATAAATTATTCTAATAAAACATGATAAATCATTTGGGAAATGGATAAATATCTTTTGACAAGATAGAACGTGGATGAAATCTAAGTTTGACCTGTAGATTCATTATGTGCATCATGTTGTGTATTAAAATTGTTGTATCATTCTTGAATAAGAAGTGATTTGACAACATTGATATCTAACTAAAAGTTATTAGATAACTTGTGTAATGAATATTCTAATAGAATTACATCCTCAGCCTGGAATTGCTCCTAGATTCTATGGATGAACAATATGTCAAATGTTGTGCTAATTGTCATCAGCTTTAAACTTGAAAGTTAGGAAAGCATCAAACATTACACAATAAGATATTAAAGTTTACGGAGTTTTAATGAGCACATTATTGTTTGTATACAATGATGCAGGTTTAATTGAGATGACACTCAATACTAGTCGTGGTAGGATTTCATCCTTGTTAATGGCCATGTGAACTAGTTGTGCTAATAAGAGCACAATTGCATTATACATTAAAAGAATAAGAATACTGTAGAATATTAGTTTTCACATGCACATCAAACCATAACAACAAGGTGGCGTATAGATGGAATTCTAGAGAGAGAAAGTTAGAGGTTTAGGGAACTTAGTGAGAGAAAGTGAAAGATATTATTATGAGCTCCACTCTCTACCTTGGGAGGTAGAGTATTTATAGTCTTACATAAATCGCCACACATCGGGTCGTGGATTAGGCATACGGTGGGTAAAGACCCGTCCGTCCTCCACGATGTTACTTAACTAAATACTACTTAACTTAAAATAACTACGACTACGAGCTTTCTAACGATTACATATACTTGAGGTGACCGACTCTTTAATACCGGAATTTCTAATTCCTAACAATCTCCCCTAAGGAGGTCACCTCAATCATGTACCAAAATTACATTGAATACAAATAGATATTACATTAAAGAATTGTTCTTGCATTCTTGATGTAGTCCTTTGTTCCTAAGCTCGTAGTCATTGATTCTTCACATTGCATGTTTGGTTACTTCAAGTGGAGGTCTTTTACTGATCCACGTGATAATAAATATGAGCCAGCTTTTGAGATCATTAGCTATCAAGACTCTCTGACACATCCTTAGTGGTGTTGGTATTGTGTGAAGTTGTGACATTCGGACCGACATGCTCACATTCTGGATCAAGATATTTTCTTATCAGAGTAGCGGAAGCTTTAGTTGATTCATGATATTGGCGCAGCAGAAAGCGTAAGCATGGAGTGAAAATATCGAGTCATTGATGCACTAATCATGATTTCTTTTGAGTTGAATGAGTTAAGTGAGCATGCGGCTATGGATTGACCGCTTCATTACGATCACCGCAAACGTCAAGCGTACACGCATACAACAGATTAGCAATAAATCGCACGAAAGTGTCTTTGATCACTTCGTTGAATTGAGGTACACGCCCACGGTTCCCGCTGATCGATACAAGTCTTACTGTGATCGGTATAATTCAAGAATTTCCTTGATGTGGTTTCGCAATGCTCTAGTCGTTCTCAAACCGAACGTCTCAAAGAAGACAACACGGAGTGAGTGAACCAATAATTTTAAGTCCATCGATTGATGAAAATAGAATTGAAAACAATCGTGTATTGCTCTCGATGTGCTCGGTTGGTGCAAGTTTTAAAATTTATAATCACGAATTAACCAGATAACCTTTTAACACATACGAGCAAGTATACTCGTCCGCAATAGTAACGTTTTGGTAAGTCGAGATCGTCCCAAGGATTTTTGTTTTGAAATAGTTTTTATTAAAAGTTTCTAACAAGAAAGCTTGTCAAGGCTCTCTCGAATAAGTGTTCTAGTGAAAATACGAATCAAGAATAAAATATATACTTGTGTGAAGTCTCATAATCAACCATAGATAATGTTCATAAAGGTTTGGTGTATACTCTTAGTATGATGCACAAATCATAAGCAAATGATTCCCCAACCATGGTATTTGTTTGTAAAAATCATTCTAAGAACAAAAACATTTAGGTAATCCTTCGGTCCTTATCCCAATGATTATCCTATAAAATTCCATTTGTTTGCAACATGCTCTCATTAAATTTGTTCTTACGAATCTTTCGACCCTTCGTGATGAAAACGTTCCTAGTCTTGTTTTAATAAGCAAAACATGGTGGATGTCAATCACCATATCCCCATACTAGTTTGTCACAACACTTTTGGAATAAAACACAAGAGAAATCCTTTCGGTCCTTTTTCTTAAAACATGTTTTATTGACAAATCAATCCAAGACTAGTATTTTTCCAACAAACTCATTTAAACAAGATCATATATACATGCATCACATTTTGAGAACATTATTATGATTAATCACATTCCAACACACAAGTATAACACAAACTACTCCATGAAAATAATCATATCTAAACACAAGTCGTAATAAGGTAATTCAAACAATTCAAGAGAATAGATTTATAACAAAGTTCATAGAATACCTAATCTTTGTGATTACAAGAATTAGAAATCGTGGAATGTAGCAACCACGCGCCTCCAATCACCTAGGATCACCGCACAATTCAAACTACCAAACAATGGACAAGAATGGTTCCTTCCTTGCTTCGGACGTTTTCCAAGAACTACCAAGCTTTGGGTTGAAATAAATGGGTAAGTATGAGTTTTGGTGTAAACTAATACTCTATTTGTTGTGTCACACTTAGTATACAAGTACTAGGTCCTTTAAATAGCCAAAGCACTTGCTTAACCGCTCAAAAACGTTCTCTCCAAGTTAATATCAAGAAATGATCGGACTCAATGATTATGGGAGTTAAGACAACAATAAATGCGAATTGTGTAATCGCAGAGCCGTAAACCGGATCGGTTTCTCTCGTCGATCGAATCGGTCACAGCTTTGACCATTAGCCCACCGATCCGGTTGCGGGTTGCGACCGAACGCTGGGTTTTGCTCCTTTTGACTTTTGCCGACTTTTCCTTTACGCTTCATTCTATGCTTACGTTGATGATTTCCAAAGCCAAACTTGATCTTTCCTTGTGTAGATGCTTCAAATCACTACGCTTCCATATCATTGAGTCCACAAGCTTCCAATCTCAACTTCCTTCCTTAAGATGCTTCCAAATGTGCATAAAACTTCATTTCTTCAATATTCGCAATACCGCTACATATACATACACAAGACGATCTTTGCACTTTTGCAATAGTTATGAGTAAATATAGCCAAATATCATGCACAAAACCGACAATAACGCTACGAAAACATGTTCATTTTAGACGTTATCAAATTCCCCCACACTTAAGCTCTACTCGCCCTCGAGTAGGTCAAACATTTGCAAAGATTGATTTCAATGGTCCATAACACCATGTTTCAGAAAATGTAACAATTACCATAAAAGATAACTATTATTTTGCTTATAATATGAGAAAATCTTCTAAAAATGAACCAAACACTTAAGATAACATAACTAGGATACCTCACAAGTGGCTTTAATATTTCACTCAACACTCATATATTGGTGGGTATATCACTCAATGCCTAGTCATGATCAATGCTTTTTACCATAAGCTTGTACAAGTATCAAAACAAAGAAAATAAATTCATCAAAGAGGTCTTTATTCGGGTTATAACGATAAGGCTATGGGTTCATAATAGGTATGGATAAGGCATGGGATAGTTTATGAAATTGGTTTAAAATAAAAAATAAAATCAAGTCCAAACCTCCATGGTGCTAGTCATCATACAAACCACAATCCCGAAAACGATTATTACTCCTCTTCTCATATCAATCACCAAATATATATCACGCCTTAGCACATTGGCTAATCGATAACTCAAACATACTTCATCTTCCTTCATCTTCATAATAATGTAGCACATTGGCTATAATTGTCAATTTTTATTTTTTTTTTTTTTTTTTTTTTTTTTTTTTTAACTCCCCACACTTCGCATAAGCATCACCACAAAAATACAAAATAAGAAGTATGCATCCTTCGTCTTTGTCGAAATGGCACACACGAATGGCAAAGTGTAACTAATTCATAATCATCAAAAACAATCCAATCATTCCAAACAACTAGCAACAAACCATTAGACTTGATAAGGGTTGGCTAAGGTTTAAAGGTGTAAAATATTTTGTATTTTTCGGATTTATCAAAACGAAAAGGATTGGCTCAGAGGGTGTAACTAGGGGTATCTAGTGCTAAAAATGAGCACTAACAAAATGGGTCCATGTGGGTGGTTAACTAACCGATGTGGTCACTAATATATCATTAGATGTAAAATGGAAGGCCATTTGGGTTTTATTCCTAAAATGCCTCTTATCACTTGAAAATATTTAGATCACTCGAAAGTGATTTTAACCATAATGCATAACTAGTACAAGTTCTAGAATCGACATAATCACCGCACACTCATAGCAAATATAAAACAAAAGATGTTTCATACAAAAGAAACCTCACAAAAAATGTGGGAAAAAGGCTATTATGCATGCTAGAAAATGCTATCGAATCCAAAATGAATTATTTCGATAATTTGGTTCAAATCTAAAAATTTTCAAAACCTCATTTTACCATTGAAATCCCAAATTATGTATTTTAATTATCAATAACGCGAAAACTATTAGACCATCAAGGCTAATTTCTTCTAATCACTTGCATCCAAAAGTTATCTAAAAAATAAAATAAAAATGCGTATCATTTTCCTATTTTCTTCCCTCCCCATACTTAAGTTTTGCATTGTCCTCAATGTAATGAAAAATGAACTTCAAAGTAAAGAAAATGGGAAAAAGAAATAGTTAAAAGATACCACGGAATAAAATATGCAATAAGCACATTGGGTCATTAGCAAGCCTGTGAGTTATCCAACTCGAAATATTTGACCATCAAGAAGCTTCCAACATATCCATCCTGCAAACAAAACTGCAACACAAAATGCACAAAACAAACGAAACTACTAAAAACTAGATAAAACCAAAATATGCCAAACATCCTAAAGAAAATCAATCAAAAGATAGAAATAGTTTAAAACACATCATGACCATTGTTTTTGAAACCATAAGTTCACGAATGACCCATAATCACTCGTCATCCTCGCTCATTTCTTCTCCTTCTTCATCATCAAACTCATCATCATCATCACTTTCGGTTACATAGTTCTCGCCTATGATTTCGAACGAACTCTCCTCTTTTCTTCTCGCTTTTCACAAAACTTCGTAACAAGCGGGTTAATTGGAATTTCCTCCCCACCGAGCTTCCTACAACAATTCTCAGAGAAATCACAAAATAAGATCATATAAGAGTGTTAGAACAAACGAAAAGGTTAGAGAACCTCTACTAGACATTTCAAAATTTCACAAAAATCCTCTCGAAATCAGAACGGATTCGGTTGGATCACCAACCGAATCGGTTTCTATTTCAGCAACAACTGTTCGGTTGCCATGCGCAACCGAATCGGTTGTGCAGACTACATAAGGTATTTCACCTTCAAATCCTCAACATCTCGAATTTCTAACGCTCAAACCACTTCTAGATCGCATTCTATCATCCTCAATGATTTCCACATCCTAGAATTACTCTATCTTGCTTCCAAATCATCAAACATCTTAGAACTCATCTCAACATTCTTAAAAATCAATAGTTCTAATAGTGTAGCATCCATCACTCTTAAAAATCGAACATGCCATCCATCAAAATGAATCAATAGTTGTAACTTATCTCATCCTATAAGCATAACCCAATTAATTCAAAAATCTCATCATCTAAAATCCATTCATGGTGAATCAATCAATCAATCACTTATTGTAATGCACTCCTATATCAATCACTCACTCAATCCTAAAATATTACCACTTAATTCGGATTAGAACAAAACCCCAAATTGGTGACCTAAAATCCAATTCGAATCAAATGTTCTAAATAAACCTTAATTGAGTAAATTGAATGTAATTGCTTACTTGCTTGGGTGCCATGATGTTATCCTACAATTCAAACAACTTCCAATCGCTCTTCTTGGATGAATTTTTGCAAAACCCACCGGAAAATTAGTGTGTGTGTGTTTTGGAAAATGAATTTTATATTTTGGTGCAACCGGTTCATCAAGGACACAACCGATTCGGTATGCTTTTGCCAAATTTGCTTTTTACTTGTTTAACATGTTACTTAGGCATTTACCCTCCAAGCAACATATTTTTACTCAAAATTCTCGCTAAAAATTCACACAACATTTATTCACCAAATGAAATTTTGAACAATCATTCAATCCAAAAACTAGACTCATCATATAAATGAACTAATCCAAACTCAACTCAAAATCATAGTCATAATGTATTAAAACCAAATTACCTCAATCATAACATGAAAATAAATAAGAAACAAAAATCCTAATGCATCAAATCAAAACAAAATAAAATAAAATAAAGCATAAAATTCAAGCAAATGATTGCTTGTTATTATGGTCTTTCCTTTCCTCAAAATTCCTCAAAATATTCTTGCCTAAGAATATCCTCGCTTTGAAATTTTCCGTCAATTCACGGAATGTTTCAAAAGTTTTAAATTTCCTCATAAATCTTCGTCCATCCGGCATAATATATCAAACTTCACATGCCATGCCCCATCTCCGCTTTGCCTCTTGTAAGTCCCCAATCCTTCGGGTTTCCACTCCAAATTCTTAAGTTGCACCGTAAAGATCCTAAAAAGTCGGTCAACTTCTTGTAAACAAAAATGTTTTTGAATGGGTTATAAAAGCTTCGATCGCGAATGCACGCTCCATTTCGTCCTCAATATCGAAATAAGGTGGAGTTAAAGGTCCGTACATCGGATTACCATGGACATCACGTCCCACTTCAAAACAAGTTAAATCATCATTTGCATCTATCCATTCCAAATCTTCCATACCTTCCAAAATTGGTCCTCTTGGTCTTGGGTAGTATGTTTGCCTCGAAATTCCATCGTCAATAGTCATGGTACCTCTTCCCATGTCTATAATTGCTCCACAAGTTCGTAAAAATGGCCTCCCCAACAATAGTGGTAAACTCTTGTCCACCGGAATATCCAAGACAAGAAAATCTGCCAAATACGGTTGGTAGCCGATTTGCACTCTTACATTCTTAACTTCTCCCATTGCCTTTGCTTGAGTGTTATCCGCCATAGTGAGCTTAGAATGATTAGGTTGCGGATTACTTAGTCCCAAAGTTTTGAACAATGGATACGGCATCACGTTAACACTCGACCCGTGACGCCTAAAGCATAAACTGGTGTAGTTCCATTTACTTTGATTGGCAACACAAAATTACCCGGATCCTTTTCTTTCCTTGGCATGCCTTTAAACAAAATTCGATCTCGATCCTCATCCGTGAGATTCTTATCTTCCAACCTAGCCCTCGCTAGCATCAATGCATCCAACTTCTTTCTATAAAGCACATAGTCTTGGAGAACTTCAATAACCGGTTTCTTTTCATTGAGCTCTAGAAATTTTTGTTCTAGATTCTCTAAGATAGCTTCTTTTTGGCTTTCGGTTAAGGGTTTGATAGTAGTAGTAGGTGACAATGGTGTATAATCATTTTTGGTGGTGGAGGTTGTTGTTGGGGTTAATTTATTTGATGATGGTTTCTTTCGGTTTGCTTTCCCCATTTTCACCACTTCCACATTCTTCTCCTCCATATTTGCACACACTTCCACTAGCATCTCGTTGATCCCTTTTTCTTCTTCCAACTCGATTATGTTAATCCGCATCTCTCCCATACCAAAATCTACTTGACACTTAGTTGTGACAAGAAAATTTCTTCCAAAACAAACATTTGGCTCATCCGCATTACCTTCCTCTAGAACCACAAAATCAGTTTCAAACATATGCCCATGAATATTGACTTTCGATTTTGACCATCTTTCTCCCATACGCCTCATAATCCATACGAATATGACCGATCTCGTCAAGAACCTCTTCCAAGATATAATTCTCCATACGCCATATTAAGTCGTGCATCCCAAGCACGTACTCCTTCCACTTCACAAGGTGTTCCAAATCTCATCATCGGTGAATCATACATCGTTGACGGTGCTTGTGTAAACACTACCACTCTTTTGTTTTGGGTAGATGAACCTTGTTTTCACATACTTCTTCCATATCACCCGTGTCAATTCCCAATTCTTTCTTGCTTTCCTCCAGAATTCCTCCAATCTTTTCTAATGAACTTCCCGTATCCTTGAACATGTCATCCAAATTACGAAGGTATTCCGAGATTCCGCTCAAACTATCCATGTTACTAGACAACTTAACAAAACAAAACAAATCAAATCCCGAATGATTAGCGTTAACGTTAGTAAAACAAGAACAAACTATAAAAAACATATAATAAACAACTAAGACATCTAACAAAATTAAGAAAATCAAATAAAACTCAAAACCTCAAAATGATAAAACTCAAGATGAAACTCCAACCGGATTCGGTTGGATCACCAACCGAATCGGTTGGTTGAAAAATTTAAACAGAACACGAACCGGATCCGGTTGCGGGTGCATGACCGATCGGTTTGTTTGAAAATATTTTTTTTTTTTTTTTTAAACAAATTTAATAATAATAATTGAAAGCAAATAATCATATTAATGATGTACTAACTCTAGTTAATTAAATAAAACTCTTCATAAACTCATAATTAAATAACTCATTAACTCTAATTAAAACCAAAATTAAAACTAAACTAAAACTAAATAAACTACTAATAATTGCTATCATAAAATAAACTATAACTGAAAATAAGATATTCTTAACCATTACCATCAACTAAAAAATATTGAAATATATAAATCTAGATTAATTAAATGACAAACGTAAATAAAAGAAAATAAAATAAAGACAATAATTCTATGAACTGATTAAACCACACAATTACTCTAGAAATCAAAACACAATAAGCTAAAAATAGAAATAAAATTCAACCAAAGAAAAATTTTCATAGAATGTCTAACGGATTCGGTTGGCTAACCAACCGAATCGGTTAGTTTGTAACAAAACTTTTTTTTTTTTTTTTTACTAATTTCAAAGAAAAATTACAGAAAATCCCTCAGCGTGCGCCTAAAAACTTGGTGTGCTCCGGTTGGTGCAAGTTTTAAAAATTTATAATCACGAATTAACCAGATAACCTTTTAACACATACGAGCAAGTATACTCGTCCGCAATAGTAACGTTTTGGTAAGTCGAGATCGTCCCAAGGGATTTTTGTTTTGAAATAGTTTTATTAAAAGTTTCTAACAAGAAAGCTTGTCAAGGCTCTCTCGAATAAGTGTTCTAGTGAAAATCTGAATCAAGAATAAAATATATACTTGTGTGAAGTCTCATAATCAACCATAGATAATGTTCATAAAGGTTTGGTGTATACTCTTAGTATGATGCACAAATCATAAGCAAATGATTCCCCAACCATGGTATTTGTTTGTAAAAATCATTCTAAGAACAAAAACATTTAGGTAATCCTTTCGGTCCTTATCCCAATGATTATCCTATAAAATTCCATTTGTTTGCAACATGCTCTCATTAAATTTGTTCTACGAATCTTTCGACCCTTCGTGATGAAAACGTTCCTAGTCTTGTTTTAATAAGCAAAACATGGTGGATGTCAATCACCATATCCCCATACTAGTTTGTCACAACACTTTTTGGAATAAAACACAAGAGAAACCTTTCGGTCCTTTTTCTTAAAACATGTTTTATTGACAAATCAATCCAAGACTAGTATTTTCCAACAAACTCATTTAAACAAGATCATATATACATGCATCACATTTTGAGAACATTATTATGATTAATCACATTCCAACACACAAGTATAACACAAACTACTCCATGAAAATAATCATATCTAAACACAAGTCGTAATAAGGTAATTCAAACAATTCAAGAGAATAGATTTCATAACAAAGTTCATAGAATACCTAATCTTTTGTGATTACAAGAATTAGAAATCGTGGAATGTAGCAACCACGCCTCCAATCACCTAGGATCACCGCACAATTCCAAACTACCAAACAATGGACAAGAATGGTTCCTTCCTTGCTTCGGACGTTTTCAAAGAACTACCAAGCTTTTGGGTTGAAATAAATGGGTAAGTATGAGTTTTGGTGTAAACTAATACTCTATTTGTTGTGTCACACTTAGTATACAAGTACTAGGTCCTTTAAATAGCCAAAGCACTTGCTTAATCGCTCAAAAACGTTCTTCCAAGTTAATATCAAGAAATGATCGGACTCCAATGATTATGGGAGTTAAGACAACAATAAATGCGAATTGTGTAATGCAGAGCCGTAAACCGGATCGGTTTCTCTGTCGACCGAATCGGTCGCGGCTTTGACCATTAGCCCACCGGATCCGGTTGCGGGTTGCACCGAACGGCCGGTTTTGCTCCTTTGACTTTTGCCGACTTTTCCTTTACGCTCATTCTATGCTTACGTTGATGATTTCCAAAGCCAAACTTGATCTTTCCTTCTTGTAGATGCTTCAAATCACTACGCCCATATCATTGAGTCCACAAGCTTCCAATCTCAACTTCCTTCCTTAAGATGCTTCCAAATGTGCATAAAACTTCATTTCTTCAATATTCGCATACCGGCTACATATACATACACAAGACGCATCTTTGCACTTTTGCAATAGTTATGAGTAAATATAGCCAAATATCATGCACAAAACCGACAATAACGCTATCGAAAACATGTTCATTTTAGACGTTATCGACTCCATAGAAATTGTTTTTGCAATACAACGAAGGTTTTATTGAAAATCAATTATCAATCATAAAACACCTTTGGTTTGAAAAATGAGTACACGGTCGATGTGCTAAAGAAAAGAGTTGTTAAGCACAAAGACCGGTTTTTCAAAGGTATCCGTCAATCCATAACTCGAACCGTGATTGATTCAAGAGATTGAATCGCCCCATTGTTTTCGCTCAGGTTGTCACATGGTTGATCCATATAATAGATCTCACATGCCACCTACCGTGGAGCTTGTTTGATGTTGGCTCCGAAGGCTTTCCATCTTCATTGTGAATATGTATACACATTACTCGGATGTTACGGCAATACCACAAGGACAATGCGAGGACTCAAGATATAATCTCTCTTCCACATTGTGTGAAATGAGAGTCTTCATTGAAAGTGTCCTAATGAGATTTATTGATGATCTCGTGGCTCTAGACTCAATTTGTGCATATTTGGATCTTGTCTGGGAGACTAGGAGAGGGTCTCCTTCTTCAATATCAACAATCTCAAGAGAAAGTCGATAGATAATGTCGGTTCCCGTGAGAATGAAACAAGACCTTTAAGAGGAACTTGAGTGGTTTGGAAAGTTGAAGTGCGATCGTCACCGGGTCCATGACGCCTTGTCTTCAATGCCGATGTTACCATTAGTAGCATATGAATTGAACCCGGTTTCGCGCCTAATGGTTGAATAAATGGAGGCTATTTGTTTTCACCCTTTTCACATTCAATTCTTTTAATTCTTCAACCCCTTCAATGCTTACCGAGACTTCCTAGCAAGAACCTTGTTGGGTTTGTTCTAGTACTTGCTGCCTCGATCCGCACTCTTCCCATATCTCACTTTTCTCCTTTTATCATCATACCTAAGGACTTCTACACTAACTAGTGGATTGTCCTCGGTAGATCCCTCCGTTTCAGCGGATCATGGAACCAATACCTAACCTTATCATCCTTATATCACCGTATATAAAGTAAAGTTGGTCGGTCTATTTGGTATTGTTCATCCGCCATTGGAACCAATTGAAAACCATTTGAAAATCAATTCGGATACTTGTGATATATTATCAAAGAATTTTGTACTGAATTGTTTTTGATATTTTAGAACAGTGCTCCCCTCAACATGTGCATCAAATGTTTGAAATCGTTTTGCACACGGAGGCAAGAGGAAGAATTTTACTTCTTTGATTACCATTTTCTAAAAGATATCACCATCACTTCCTTGATCAAATCAAGTAGATAAAGCATTTTCGGGAAGGATGAGGTTTCCATAAATTTGCTCCCCTCAATATGTGCCTCGAGGTTTGAAAAGAGTTTTGCACATACTAGAGGAACCCGCATTGAGATAAATGATCACGTTTCAAATCATAGGTTTAAGATAGATGCTCCTCCTCAACATGTGCAATGAAAAATTTGAAATCGTTTGTCACATGTGGGAAGGACAAGCATGTACATCCTTATAAAACCATTTACCGAATAATCGGTTTAAATCAATTTAAATCACACATTCTCCCCGATCACAATTATCAAATCATTTGAGATTTGTGATCTCTTATAGATTTAAATTGATTTTGAAAGCTTTAAGGAGAATTGTGACTTGATAATGAAAGCGTTTTAAGCGATCACGGATCGGATTTTAAGACTTTAAACTCCATTGATACAACATGCATGTACATCTTTTGAAAAACAATTTAATGCCAAATAACTTTTTAATTTAATTGAAATCATTCTCCCCCTCAATCAATGACATATGTTGTTGATTGAGAGATAGAGATTTTGACAAATAAGTCCTGATGATTATAAAAAAATAGAGACCGAGTTATTTTTCAAAGCATTTAGTTTTCAGCAGATGAAAGTTAATAGAATCGAGCATGGAATTTTGAAAGCATGATAAAACATGGCTCGTTCTTTCTTTTAAAACCGGTTATTGCTCGAAAATGACAATAAACCATTTTTCTCTTTCTCCCAAAATATATATATATATATATATATATATATATATATATATATATATATTTTTTTTTGAAATTCGAACAACATCTAAAGTCCGTGTCATTCTTTGAATGACATCACAAAGACCGTAGATATTATCGAATCGAGAAAAACATGACAAAATGACAATATTTTTGAAGATTTTTGAATTTTTGATTTTTATGGATTTTGAAAGTTTTATAATTTTCTATTTGATTTTTGAGAGTTTTATAATTTTGTATTTTGTTTTTCGAATAAATATTTACAAGAGATAGATGAAGATAGACCTTTACTCCTCGTCTTCCTCCACGAAGACGTTTGAGAGTTTCGGTTGAAGGCTTTTCAAACCAAGGCGTGGAAGAATAAACTCAAACGTTCTCTTGGAAGAGCTTTGGTGAAGATGTCCGCTAAGCGATATTCGAGACCTCACAAAATATAGTTCCACCACACTTTTTCCACTTGTTCCCGATGAAATGATGTCAAATGTCGATATGCTTTGCTCTTGAGTGTTGAGCGTTGTTGCATGACGAGCAATAGCACTTTTATTATCACGATGCAGAGGATTTTGTTGAATTCAAAGCCATAGTCGATAATTGAGATCTCATCCATAAGATTTGAGCACAACAAGATGACATGGCTATGTATTCGACCTCTGTAGAGGAAATAGAAGTACTCATTTGCTTCTTTGAAGACCGACTCACAAGCTTATCACCCAAAAACCGAGCACCTCCGGATGTACTTGACGTGTATCTTGACAACTGCATGATCGGCATCGCATAGGCCGTTAGTGACATACCGGTGTCCTTCGGTACCATAGTCCCATATTGATGGTTCCTTGGAGATACCGAAGACCCGTTTAATCGCTTCAAGGTGCTTTTTAGTAAACTTAGCACGGTATCTAGCACACATGCAAGCGATGAACAAGATATCGGTCTACTAGGCGTGAGGTACATCGGGATCCAATCATACTACGATATTTCGTTTGGTCAATCATGATCCCTGAGTGGTCCTCATCTAGTTTGGTTCGATCAATCATGGGGGTGTCAACGGGGTCACTTGAATCAAATCCAAATTTCTTTAAGATCTCATTGCATATTTAGGCGATTATGAAAATGCCTCCGGGACTTTGTGAAATTTGTAATCCCAAGAAAATGACATTTGTCCCATCATTGACATTTGAAATTTTGAACTCATTTCATTAAAAACGATCACATTCCATTGGGTGCATCGAGGCAAAAATAATATCATCAACATAAATTTGAACATGAGTTAAATGTTTGCACGACTTCACGGTGAACAATGTAGGATCAAGCGCTCCTTTCTTGAATCCGGTTGATAGAAGAAACTTTGATTGTAACACCCCAGACCAGACAAGGTAAAGATATCCTGTCTGGTTTCATATCGAACTTTAAATACTATACAATAGCGAAAGCCTTACAAAATACTCAAGAGAAAACATAAATAACTAAACTTCAAAATAAATCTAAGATCTCTATAATCGAATCTCGCCTCGTCTCTACTCTCGACCCGGATCACTATCCCATAAGCTCATCTTGAATGCTTAAAATACGCCGCAGGAAAAGAAAATGCGGTGAGCTTACAAAGCCAGTGAGCATGATATAACGAAACAAAAACTAAACAAAACAAAATATACAAATGACGAAATCAAAATGAAATGATAATGAGGATCTTTTAGGATTCTGCAGAAACACAAATATGCAGAAATCCAAACAACCACGTAACAATTTAAACATCTCATAGCACATTAATGACACAAACACAAACACAAACACATCAGAACAACCAAACACTTAGCATATCAAGAGCAAATAAATTACATATAAACCAAACGAAAAGTCTAAGACTAACAGAAACACTTTCTAGAAAATAAACCTGGCATTGAACAAATTAATTAACCTTCACTTAACACATTTAAAACATTAAAGCAGCAGCGGAAATAGCAGTCCAAAACATGGCAGTCTCACAAACAAATAGAAACATAGTAGACAAACTATAATTAAATAGACCAAACAAAACATAGCATAACCATTAGCATTTATCAAAACAACTATCATAAACTAAACCAGTTCTAAGATCAAAATCCTAACATCACCAGAGTTTAAACATGGCAGGTCACATAGGCAATAAACACCAATGTATAAGCAAAGTTCACAAAATTAACTAATCAAACTATACATATTAAGCTTAAAAATACTAACTATCACACTAACACATTCATCCCACAGTTCAAAGAATTCACATAACGATAAACTAACATGACATCAGATGACAGCATATGAATCATATTTAAACATATTAATCATAACCTAGCATTGTAAACGGTAATCACATAAACATACAAAAGCATACACATATAATATAACATATAATAAGCCGAGCACATAATCATAAGCATTTGAACATACCTAATCAAAATCATAATACTTAACATAGTAATAACAATTAAAGATTTAGTTAACTACCACGAGCCCAGAACATATCATATAAAAAACATCATAACTATATAGATAAATCTCAAAATAATTCGGAGTAGCTAGCTCCCAGAGTTTTATGAAGATGCGTATTGCACACGACATCATTCATCTAAACAAATCATATTGGACAACGGATCGGATCTAGGATGCATCCATCGCCCACAAACATACATTAATAATTTAATATAACATGATTGAGCTCGTAGCAAATATAAGATAAGGGACGTGGAGAACTTCACTCTCGCCCTAGAGTCATGTCGAGAGCATCATCGACACGGACATGGAACCCCATGACTAGGTATTATTTGGCTCGGGTGTCAAACTAACTTAGGTCAAACCGAATTTCAATTATAACACACGTCTTAATCAAACACAAGGTTCAGCAAGGAACATATCAATAACTCATATCATAAGGTTCATATTCAAATATAATAAGGTTCAACAATTACACATATCAAAGTCTTCCTAACGTAAAGTTCAAATCAGGTATCTCATAGTTCCATAAAACATAAGTTTAGATAAGCAACACATCACAAAATCAGGAAAAGGGTTCATAGCAAAGGCATCGGGAATCCTAATAAGTAAAACGGGAAAACTAACGAAAAGAACATCTTAAGGAACCTTTACTAAAAAGGTCAGAATATCAGTACGATAACATAAGTGTCTTAAGGTAAGACAGAATATCCGTACCTTAAAGCAAATGAGAGGAAAGCAAACGAATGTAGGAATATGAAGATGTAACGTCGCGTCTCCTTCAACAAATATACACGGATTATGATTTATTTAATATGTATTAGCATCATTAATGTTATAACGGATTTATCGCATTAATACTTTTAGATTTGTCAGAATATACCCATTTTAGTGACAGACGGAATTACAATATTTTTAGAGTATTCCCCATTAATTAACCAACTTCCTATTTAGGTTCTAGGGTTTCCCATACTCTTTAAATATTACTAAATACGCATTAAATTCACATGTTACTTCTTTTAATGATTTTCACTTTGACCTAAAACGTAAATGATAACAAACTGAAGTTATCTCAACTCATGCGTGTCTCTACAAAAATTAACTCACACTTGTCGAACCCATAATTACTCAGAATTACAAATTACACCCTTGACATCTTTAATTTCACAATCTAACCTTATATTATCAGATTTTACTATTTCAGCCTAAAGGTTTTAGAATTTACAAAACGTACCCTTTTAAGTTAAATACAATTTGAATGGCCCTCTAAATATCCAAAATTACATGTTTAACCCCCACACTTATTTTTATACGTTTAGTACCTTTATTTTACTGTTCACAATAATAACCTTTAAGTTTCATAATTTACAAAACCAACCCAAAACTTTTATTAAGAACCGAATATACATAATTCAAGTACAAACCCTAAACCTAGGTTTAACCCATCATTAATCCATCATTACTACTGCATTTATTACCCTTAATGATAACAAGAAAACCCTAGTTCAAAAAACCCTAATCGTCCCTTTTTAAATCCTTTCCTTTTTCATACGCGATCTAATAATAAAACTCCAAACAATTCACACAAGCTTCGAATTCATGAACATGTATTTTATACAGGTCGTACATCATATAAGAGTCTTCAGAAAATTAATATCATGGTCCCAAAAATTATTATACGCTCATTCGTTATTTTTATACGCTTTTAGGGTTTTAATTCCAAATAATTCCATACGAATTATTAAACATGCATGGCTAATTTTTACGTGTTCTATATGACTTTTAGGACTGAAAGTAACATTAGGAACATACCCTTGATGAGCTTTGGTCGTTAGAACAAAAGAAACCAAAAAGTTCCACTCGCCGAAACCCTAAACAACCTAAAAACTAACCACGATCGAAAAAGCACCTCAGAGCTTCGAACACGATTTTTCCCACCTTCTTCACCTTCAAACTCGTCCAAGAAAAATAGCTTCAGGCCTTGGAAACTGGAAGTCGAATTTTATAGGGTTTTGGAGTCGGTTTAGGCTTAATCGAGTATTAGGGATATAATGAACCGTATATTATGTATTTATATGATTTTCCAATTTTCATGTGGGCTTTATATTGTAATGGACTTATAATAAATAAAATCTTAATTTTATAAACTTGTATTGGGCTTTTAATTAATTAAATTCTTTTAATAAACTAATATATATATTCGGCTATATATACATAAAATACAAATAATGATTTTACAAAATTATAATCTATAAAATTAACTTTATAAATTCATTCAAAATTTATTTGGATCATACGTGATATTTCTTAAAAATTTTCTGAATTTACATAGCTTATTTGGTATCCTTTTAAATTTAATTATTCTTACTTTTGATCATAAGGGTATTTTGGTCTTTTTGTGAATTTTAGAAATTCAGGTATTACATTGACAGTGTATCATACCATGCCCTTGGAGCTTGTTTTAAACCGTAAAGAGCCTTCTTCAGACGATAAACGTGAGTAGGATGCTCTTGATTCACAAATCCTTCGGGTTGGGCGGCGAGAGCGACTTCTTTAAGATCTCCGCTCGTAAATGCCGTTTCACATCCATCCGATAGACTACCATTTTCTTACTAGCAGATTAGCGAAAGATTACGATTGCCTCGATTCGAGCAACAGAGCAAAAGATTCTTCAAAATCAATGCCCTCCTCTTGACGGTATCCTTTAGCAACTAATCGAGCCTTGTTCTTCAACACATCACCATGCTCATCAAGTTTTACTTTGAAGATCCATTTAAGAGCTATAATCATAGCACGATCTGGAGCAGTACTAACTCCCATACATCAAGACGATCAAACTCATGAATTTCATCTTGCATGGCATTGAACCACTATCTTCATTCATGGTAGTTTTAACATCTTTGGTTCGATCTTAGATAGTACGGAGTTGAAGAAGCACCATAAGGCATCGGTTGCAAGTTGTTTCGGGTTGATACAGACGAGAGGATTACCAATGATGTTGTCTAATGGATGATCGTGAGTCCATTTTCCGAGGTGTTCGTGTGGCGGTTGTTGAGGGATGAAGTAGCTGAGTCGATGTCTCCGAAGAAGATGGTTTTGATGATGATTCAGAGCAAATATGTTTTCAAATGGAGCATCTTCGTGGAGTAGCAAAGGGATTAACTTCATCATTGATGCGTAAACATTTCCATGATGTACATTTGAAGGATGATGATTTGTTGATGAGATCAAGGATCGTGACAGTGCTTCTTGACTTAAGGATATTGAGACCGAAGGATTGACTTCATTCAGGGAATATGAGCATCCTCTGTTGTGAGGATCAACACCTCATTAGTAATTGAATCATACTGTTCATCAAACATAGGATCAAATAATTTCTTTAAGTCATCTTCGGATGGAGGTACATATGGAGTTTCTTGAGAAGAGTTTGGAACAAGAGATGAACCAATGGGACTGTTTTGAAGTGCGGGTCTCGAGCTGGAGTGTCCAGAGCCATTTGACCGATCGACTCATCAAACGTAACGTGAATTATTTCCATGATATTTCGGGTTCTTTTGTTGTAGATTCGGTATCCCTTTTGTTTGATGCATATCCTACAAATACTCCAATGTCGACTTTAGCCCTAAGTTTGCCTAAGTCTTGACCCTCATTGGTTGGATAACACAATGCACCAAACACACGAAGGAAAGAGATTAGGTTTTCTTTGTGGACAAGTTCATATGGAGTTTTTCCATGTACGGTGTGAATTAGGAACCATTTTGTGTGTAGCATGCATGGCGATTGCTTCACCCTGAGAAACATTGGAACCTTTGAGTAAATCAAGATTGTTCTAGCGGCTTCAACAAGAGTTCGATTTAGTCTTTCAACTACACTGCTCATTGAGGAGTTCGTGGAACACTTCTTTGATGGTGATTCCAACGCTTTCATAGAATTCATTAAGTTGTTTGTTGACAAACTCGGCCCATTGTCTGCTCGATAATTGCGGCGGTTTGTTAAGTCGAACTGCGGTTGTTTGATGAGTTTGATGATGATATCGGAGTTTCATCCTTTGTCCTTAAGAACTTGACCCGGTGAATCTAGAGTAATCGTCAACCACAACTAACACATATTTCTTCCCAAAGATATTCTCGCACCTCATTGGTCCACATAAATCCATATGAATCATATGAAGAACTTCGTGACGAGTTAGTAGGTTTGGGTTTATGGGCATACTTCTTGCTTTTTCCCAATTGACATGCCGAACAAAGATGATCCTTTTCATACTTTAGTCTAGGTAAACCTACAACTAAGTCCTTTACGGAAAGATCGTTCATGGTGCCAAGTTCAAGTGATTGAGACAGCGATGCCATAACCATGACTTTGTTTTGAAGCCTTTGATAACAAGCGATTGGAGAATCCTCATCATGTCATCGATAGAGATGGTGTAAAGATTTGACCCACGAGTTCCTTTTAACGTGTCCTTACCATTAAGATTTCTAACAAAGCGGTATGTTTTCTCAAGGCAACTTCTAGATCGTAATCACGTAATTGACCAACAGAGAATAGATTATGACCCAAACCTTCCACATAGTAAACTCTAGAGATGACACTATCACCAACAACGTAATCTCCATAACCCATAATAGCACCGAAATGATCATTACCAAATCTAATAATCCGATGAATTTGCTCACAAAGTTCATGAGCCGCGACCGGTCTCAAATCATATGCTTGGAACGGCTGAGTCCGTGCACCACCTAAGCGATTTGAGCGATCTGCGGTTGAACACGCACAAGAATGGATAAGCTGGATAATTGGGATCCCATGCAAGAATGGGTTCCACTTGGTTAGTAACAATGTTTGGAACACCCACATCGTAAATAGAAGCATTCATATCGAAAGTGAGGCAATGGAATCATTGTGAATAGATACGATACTAGTGTCAAGATTAGCCACATACTGCGGTGTGATCACTTCTTAAGGGAATAGTTCTACCAAGAGGGCATCCATTTACTAGTGGGCATTATCGATTAGTCTTATGACCAACGGTATCCAATAAAAGCCTATCTTCTTGAATGTTCTTCCCGTGGGTTTCCTTTGCTTTCTAACTTTCTTTCGTTTATGCCTTTTAGCCTTTTTAGCATGAATTTTGCATTAACACTATTAACTGGACAATTAATATCATTAATCGGAACATTAACACCACATTCATGATTAGAAAGCAATTCAAGCGGACATAAGTACAAGGTTTGCAAATAGTATCGAATTCAATTAATTACAAGATGCGCCTATTGCTAATACTAGAATCAACACGATTCATTTTATTCAATTCAAGCTTAAAGTTCCTAGATTGTTCTTCTACTCTCTTCCAAAGGCACATTCTTAGCTTGAGAGGTCCTATCATTCCTTGTATTGTCTTGAGACTTTGACCTTCTCCTTTTAATGTCACCGATTACTCCTATAGAGGAATGGGAACATTAGTTGGTTTAACTACTCTTTGCATCACTGTTTAGATGTGGGATCCGAACTACATGCAGTGCACTATGGTTCACAATTTTAGAACTAGAGGTACCGAGATTTGTACTCCTAGAAGGCACACTTGAGTTCTCTTTCTTAGCATCGATGTGGATCTAGAATCCCAACTACTCAAGGGCACACTACGGTTCACATTCAAAACATTGGGAATCGAGTGCATATCATACTTGGCATTAGGTATCGAACATGGAATCAAAGGGTTAACTCTCTCACCTAATGTCTTTGGGCAAATTGTGATCAAGCATTCTAAGATTTCTTGAGATCGTCGGCATATAAGCATGCATGTCCAATTGCATTATCATGAGGTTTCTCTAGCTTATCCTCTTCAACAATCTCACGCAGCATTCTAAGCAATCCTTAAGAGATGAGAAATATGTTTGAATAGCTAGTTTGTTGTTCCTTAGATGAGGAGGGACATATGTCATGAATAAAGCATATTTATTACAAGAGTGAACCTTTGATACACCATTCTCCCCATTGGTCATTGGCATTTTCCCTTTTACGACTCTTGATTCTCAATTTCCTTTTGCAATGAAGCTATTTGTTCGTTATTCTTGTTACGAGTGACCTTAATTGATTCAAATAACTCATTGAAATGACGTTTAACCTTTTCATTTTCTTCTAGAAAACTTTCGTTTTCCTTTTGTAAAGCATTTACTAGGTTTTGAAGATGAAACGTTTGAGAATTCTGAGAATCTAAAGGAGGAGGCATTTGGGAGCCTGTCATATTGTTCGTTTGGCCCTTTAATTGAGAGATTTGGGCTTTCAACTTTCTGATCGTGTTGCCTTGAGCTTGAATCGCTCATCACGTTTGTTAATTTGAAAAGCGCATCAAACTCGGAGCATCCGAAGATGTCTTGATATTTGAAGTTTTGACATTTTCTTTGAGATGTTGATATTTTAGTTGTAAATTAAAATGCTCAACTTCTAGTTTAGAAAAATGTTTAACCAAATTGTCGTGATCATCCAGTTCAATTTTCTCGCTTAGTTTAGAATTAGTTTTTCAAGCTCAATGACACGATCATGGGAGACTTTCAGGCCACAGATAGTTCATGAAATTTGGAAGCATTAATAGAAATTTGAGCGATGAAAACACATCTTGAGCAACACATTCAAGTAATAAGATTCTCATTTAGTGTATGCAAGTTCTTTCTCTCAATCTCATTATATTTTAGTGCACGCTCATATTCACTAACTTCAACAACCATTGCATCAAATTCCTTTTCCATTCCCTTAATATCGGTTTCAATCCCCTTTTAAGACTCTCAAAGTGATCTTTTAGAAGTTTAAAGAATGGCATGACCTCGTTAAATAACATTCTTTCATTTGTTCAAACCCTTTCTCCTTGATTATACCAGTGGGTGTGATCCTTTTCTTGCAAGTTTTCTCAAAATCAACAAATAGTTGAAATATAACGTATTGGCTAATTAATGTCTTGCTTTTAGTGGCAATTGTTCTAGGTACAAGATGCATTGGTGTATTAGGAGGATACACGGTCGCTCTAGGCATTTTCCAAAGGGAGGGTTTGTTTCAACAATATTTTCCGGTTTCGCTTATCTAAATCCTTTTTCGGAAGACTTGCTCGGGAGTCAAGAATGTCTGAGGCTTAAACTTGTTCAAGGAAATCCAGTTTTCCTTCTTGTAGTCATGAGGAGAGATAATTATTCTTTTTTCTTTGCATTTAGGATCATTTTGTTTCTTATTCATCTTTTCCCTAGTGATTTCATTTGATTTCTTATCTTCCTCAGTGCACTCAACACAACTAGGTTTCTGTCTAGGCTTAAGGATTTCATTACCATCATAAAGCACCTTATGAGCATTTCTAGCCTGTTTAATTACCTCTGGATTTGGTTCCTCAACAAGAGGAATGCTATGCTTATCGCTTAAGACACGATGTTTGGTGACCATGTGAGCAGTCTGAATGGTGTTTCCTTGTATGTACAACTTGTTTTCAAGTTTGTTTTCAAAGTTTTCGATTAGAAAAGTCTCTCAAGAGTTTTGATTCCTTTGCATTAAATTCTTGCTTAAGCATTTTCACATTTTCTTGAAGTTCTTGTTTTGCTTAATTTGTTTAGAAAGTTTTTCTTGCAAGGAATTTAATTCTTGTTTCAATACTTCTTCTAAATTTACTTTTTCTAATTCTTGTACACTTGGTCATCCATTTCACCTTTCAGAGTGGTCAACTCAAATTTAGCACGTTGTTCATAAATAGCAACACGTTCTTTATAGGCATTTAGTTGTAAATTACAGACTCATCGTGGGCACATGCGGTGTATTCATCAAAACATAGTCATTGTTGACCGCAGAAGATGCATCACTTGGTACAACTTCACTTTCACTTTGTTTCACATATTGATCATATGGGACAATATCGATATTACCCATATTTTCAATATTTGATTCAATAGTTTCGATTGATTGTACTTTGTCATGCTTCATTGCACATCAAAGATCATCGTATAGTTTTAATACCTCCGAGATGAGCTTGTCATGGGATGGGCCACTAGTGGTGAAGAAGAGACCTGGGAGAAACCATTGGTGAAATGCTATCCATAAAAATTGTGTGTGCAGTAGGTCCATCATCCACATCGAGTTGTATGCATCACGGTCGGCGACTTGAAAGGCATTCGATGATTGTGACCTATCTCTGAATAGGCCGCTCATCCACATCTCGCATCATAGGTCTTGGCATTGCCCTCAAGAAGAAACAACAATTCCTCTTCATCTAAAGCAAAGACCATTGTCCCGAGCTTGCTGCAAAGATCTTATCTCTCAAGTAATCGGCATTCATGGACGCTGGAGATGTGCGGTTCCTTGCAATGTGTCCTCACCAACACAGTTATAACATTTGATTGGCTTAGCTTGACCTTGGTTACCATTCCTTCCTCGATTACGTTGCCAACATATCCTCTCCCGACCCACCTCTTCCCCGATCATACTGTCTTTCTGAATCGGTTGCACCACGATCCTTCCATCTTTAATGATGGCTTGATTGTGTGGGTTAGATCTTTATTATGAGGTTGTTGTTGGTTTGTGGGAGAGAATTCATGTTTTGACTAATGAGAAGAGCTAGTTGATTAATGAAGTTACCCACGCGTGCATCAACATCGACTTGTTTGAACATAGGATCGGGAATGAGTTTGTGATTACCATTACCCAAGTGGTATGACTTGTGATGATTTGGTTGTGATTCGATGTTTGAGTAGAAAGTTGTTGAGTCATTAGACGAGCTTGTCTCTCCCCGGTTGGTTTTGAACCGATTGAGAATCAATTTTTCAAACATAGCATGTCTCTCATTACGAAGGAGGAAGGCATAGAGTTGCTCATAGTTTGTATTCTTCAATCCTTTAGTGAGCTTCACAATGATGACAAACTTGTGCCATTCGGGATTCATGTTGTTCACAAATTTTGAGTTCAAATGAATGTTAGGCATAGTCATTCGATGTTCCTCATGTCATTCACTAACTTATGAAATCTCACATAGTACTCATAGACATTCTCATCCGGTTTCATCTTGAAGTGCTCAAATTCGTCATAGAGTTGGGATTCTCATGCCTTCCATAGTTAATTCAACCCGAGAAGCATCTTAACATTATCCCAAACCGCCTTTGCATCGTTGTTATGATTGATCGACTTGTAGATGTCTTTAGGAAGACCTTGAAGAACTATGTTTCAATCCACGATATCGCATCGAATCTCTTTATCCTTATCATCAAGCTCATCATACATTTTAGGTCCGTCCATTCCGTAAATAGAGTACCATCTTCATTAGTATCGAGTATGTCTCTAGTCGTCTCAACTCGATATGGTCCTTCATCAATGGATTTGAGAATGTTGACACCATTTTCCTTTCCAAGGCAATACAATCGATTCGTTGAGCCCAAGAATCGTAGTCGGATTCTGTCAAGCATGGGTGGGCGAGTATCTCGAGCCACCGCTTGAACATCCTCGACAACAAATGGAGATGATAGTAGAACGTTGGTAGACATGTTAACGAGACAATACGGGATTTTATAACTCTATGATTAAACCGAGAAATAGATTCTTTCACGGATTTTACTAAATCAAGAGAAACCGTAAACAATCACCCAAGTCGCTAGAAGATAATGCACCAAGTCGCTAACACTTAATTCACTACACCACTAAGTTGCTACAGTCCCAAGTCGCTAGACAAGTGCAAGTCGCTAAGTAGTAACTCGCTAAGCCTCAAGTCGCTAGCAAAATTTTGGCGAAGAATTGCTACTCAAGTCGCTAAAGATACAAGTCGCTAAAGAGCAACTCGCATGCACCAAGTCGCTACCACCAAGTCGCTACCCGTAGTGGTGTGTCCACTACTTGTATCAGAACTCGCTAGATCTAAGTCGCTAGGTCTAAACCGTAACTCGCTACAAATTTGTAAAGCAAGTCGCTACTGAAGAAACTAATCCGTGAGTTAAGTCGCTAGCATGAAAACCACATAAACATCACTTTTCAATCCAAAATAACCCAACCAAGATGATTTAAGCTTACCAAATGAAAACCTACACACTTGTGATGATTCTAAACATAAAAGTACTAACAAAATCCAAACTTTAACCCGAGAAATCAACCAAATGATGCAAAACCACTAAACTTTTCAAACTCAAAACCACCTAAAACCACTAGAAACCAAAGATGTGCAAGATATGATCTAACCATGGCTCTTGATACCAATTGTAGAATATTAGTTTTCACATGCACATCAAACCATAACAACAAGGTGGCATATAGATGGAATTCTAGAGAGAAAGTTAGAGGTTTAGGGAACTTAGTGAGAAAGTGAAAGATATTATTATGAGCTCCAACTCTACCTTGGGAGGTAGAGTATTTATAGTCTTACATAAATCGCCACACATCGGGCGTGGATCGTGCATACAGCTGGGTAAAGACCCGTCCGTCCTCCACGGTTTTACTTAACTAAATACTACTTAACTTAAAATAACTATGACTACGAGCTTTTAACGATTACATATACTTGAGGTGACCGACTCTTTAATACCTGGAATTTCTAATTCCTAACAATTACTTTAAACTCTAAAATGTTTGAAAGTTTAAATTGTTATAAATTGGTGAAAGAGGATGTCACACACTTTATGAATTATTATGTGGATTAGTGAATGCACACATACAAGGACTTCATTAATGAATTCTTGAAATAAGTATTCTCAAAATTACAATAGATCAGGTTGGTTGATTTATGCCTTGTCAACAAGTATGATTGTCATTACTTGAGGCATAATTCATCAACTGGAATTTTCATGTATTGATCTATTTAGTATTTGGATAAAGGGATGTTAAACAATTGTTATAATAAATCAAATACTTGGTATGTTTGATTTTATAATATATTGTATCATATATTTGCATGTTTAATCCGTGAATAAATTTATTTATTCTAAATCATTCGTTGTCAATTAATGATATGTGAGTATCATTAAACTAAGACAAATCTGAGAGATATGGTATAATATACTTGAAAGTATATTGAATGCATACCAATTTCAGATGATATTCAATGAATTGAATATAGGACTTATCCCAACTACATAGTTTACTTTGTGGATATTGTTATAAGTTAATTATGAATAGTTATCCTCGGACTTGAGATACCGGATAAGTGTCATGAATGTAGTGCACTTCGTGGAGCAACTTAACGCTATACGAATCGGTAGTTATAAGGGTTGTTTCAAGTGTTGCAAAGTTCATGGGTTATTCTTGTAGTCAAGATAGAATTTGTTCCTTCAAATTTATTTCGAGTTATCTTCTTGGCCCCTCGTAGGGTTGACAAAATGTTTGCATGGCGATGCCCAAAGTTCTCCCCTGAATATGTTCAGAAGATTTGGTAATCTTGTTCAATCACTAATAACGAGAAACAGAATGGTTGAATAAATAATGACTTAATTCCATATCTTTATTTAACATGGTATTAGAAACAAAAGTATAATAATAATGAGAAATCATTAAAAGGTTTTCCAGGAGCCTTGCTCGAGTTGTACTATAGGCATCGAAGTGTTGCTAGACGCTAACCAAATGTGATCACTCTATTAAGATATATCCAAGTGGGAGCTGTTGGTTTTATGGATATAAATTAGTAGACGTGAGTTAGGATCGAACTCGAGACTATGGGATTGCACACTTTACGTATGAGAATTTAAAGTTAATAATTAAATATAAATGTTATATTTATTTATTTATTAAAAGAAATAACTAACGGACGTTAAGTAATTAATGTAATGGATTAACGGTCGTTAAATGTTTATGGAAAAGGATTAAATTGCAAAAGTTGGGAAGGTTCCTAATCCCTTTAGGGATACCAAACCGATCGCCAAGGAGCAAAACAAGGAAAGAAAACCAACTTGTTCACCAAGTTTAGTTGGAGTATATAAACAAGGCTAGGGTTTTATTTTTCCAACTCTTGTGCTCATTAGCTAAACCCTAAAATTGTTTTGTGCGTGTTTTCTTCTCCAAACCGGTCGAACACCTTTGTGGGTGTCGATCCACACTTTTTCCACAAACCAAGTTATTTGTTTGATAAAAACTAGCATTACTTTAATTCGGTTTAGTACGTATGTACAAGAACATAGTAATAACATACTTTTGTTATTATCTTGGATTGAATTACAAAACGGTAAGGGGTAATTCTTATAATCATATAAACCCTAATTAGGGTTCATCCTAATTGCTAGTTTGTGGATTTGATTCTTGTTCGGCTAGAATCAAGAAAAGGTACACATATTCTTTTATGTTAATTAATTGTTCATTAATAAATCCTATACGCTTCCGCTTGATTACTTTGATGTTTTGTGGTTATTTATTTGAATGTCATGTTATATAATTCCAACACATATGTCCAAGTATATATTAGGAAAAATTATGCTATTGATACAAGGATTTGGCCGTATAATGGCATTGAGTTTGCTCGCCAGCCAAAACTATAAGCCTAACCCAGTTTATATATACAAAGTTGATATGGTTGCCAATGACAAGGAGATGTATTTCGAGTACATGTACAATAGCACCACATTCTCGTTTGAGATTCATAGCAACTCCTGATGGCAAGCTTAATATATGGTATTTAAACATGCGCAACGAAGAATGGCAGCAAGATCTCACCGATAATTATGACAAATATGGACTATTTGGAACATATGGAAGTTGCAGTATTGTCGCTTATCCTAACTGTTGGTGCTTTAAAGGGTTTGAATTTAAAAACCCCGAAGAACTGAGTCTTGATAATTGGACTAGAGGATGTCGACGGAGTAGATGCTTAGATTGTGCCATCTCCGTAAGTTCTTGGAACTTAGTTGTATTTGTGCTTTGGACGGGATGTTGTTGTTTGTAAAGTACACGCATCTCTTTATTTGTTTTGTTAAATCAGTTGTGGCCTTGACCAGGAGTTGCTTCTTTTCTCTAACACTGATGTAGTCATTGTTGTTTTTGTTTTTGTTAGTACTAATGATGTTGTTGGTGTTGGTTTTGGTTGTATGACTCTCAGGATTATTGCCATCTTAGTGTGTGGAGGTGGTAAAGGAGCAATAATAGATGTAGTTGGTGGTGGTGGAAGATCAGCAGCAACATGAACCTGTACGAAACCACTGTGTTGGGATTTTATAAACATGTTAACCATTCAACACTACGAGTACGTAGCGGAATATAGATCTAGTTAATGTAATCAAGTTAATACGTAATTAATAAACAATAGAATATAAAAGGAAACAAGAAAACTAACCCTCGTAGTCACCCGCAAGTTATCAACAAAGAAACCTAGTAATCAACGCGATTACCTCTACGAGTGCTCATACAAACACTTTAACACGAATAAGCCCAAATAAGTCAGTCGTGTCACGTTTAACCAAACAACCCTTGTAATAACGTGAACCCTCTCGAACCAAAACCAAAAGAACCCGCTGCTGTTTATGTCCGAGAACCAGGAACTAAACCAAAACAAATTTGGCCGAGATATTGGACGAGTTCTATCCGATGTCGGGTGAAGCTACCCGATATAATCTGCCTTCTTTGCCTGAGAACCAAAAGATCAGACACCATTTCTTGGCTGCCAATTTCGACCAGGAAACACCAAGAAACACCAAGAAACTGATAAGGTATAACCCTTGAACAAGCTTGGATCAATAGATGCAATTTATGATTAAAACCTAATCGATACTAACAAGAACCCTAGATCGGATGTTAGGGTTTCAATCGACTGATTATTATAGTTGTAAAACCCTAAAATCTAAACACGTGAGAAGACTATTTTGCCCCTCAAAAATTTAAACTTATAAAATACGTCAAGCTCGTCAAACACGCTCCTAACCTAACTCATAAATGTGTAATACGACAAGATAAATGAGATCGTTACAAATATGAATCACACGCTTAATATTTTTTACATGGGCAAGTTCTACTAATTATACAATCGCTACACAAAATACTTAGAGCCCATTTAACTTGTAAACTAGATTTGGACTTGGGCAGCCTTATTTTCCTCTTGGTTTGTCAAAACCGTGTTCCCCTCTTCTTTTTCATTATACGCCCATTTTATTTACACACTACAAAACCCTAACTTCATCTCCAACCAAAGTGGCGGCTCACTTGTGTTTCCCCATTGTTGTCGATACAAAGGGAGTCCAGGGAGACGTTTGGGATGCCAAGGGAGGCTGCAGGTCGTGGGGTTTCCTAGGGCGAAGGAGATGATTGTCTCGTTTTTTTTATCCTTGTTCTCTCCACTCGTACACTCAATGAAGGTAATGTTTCACACCACTTTCTTCTTATGTTTTCCCTTGATCTTGTCGTGGGTTACTCCTCCATCCAAGGGGCCTGATGTACGAAATCTCTTCATGTAATGATAAACTGAATGTGTAAAATCATAATATAAAACCCTATATATGTAAAACAAATATACTATTGACTATGTATTGATTCCGATTTTGACCGTCATAAATGACATGTTCTCTCTTATTTATGTCGACTTTCATGCTTTAAAACGAACGCACATGATTGGTATTAATTGAGTCGGATAACATAAAACTAGGGTTTCGCTTGGTTAATTAATGTGCATGGGTTGTTTAAAGAGTGTATATAATTTTGTAAGACAGAAAATATGGAATGATAAACTTACTATGACGATATTAAATCATGTTGTGTAGCTTACATGGGTCATGGGTGCGTTTGGGTAGGTTAAACATGTGCTTATATTGGTTTTGATAAACCCTAAAACTGGACAGCATCATATGTCGAACTTGTGCGTGTCATAGATCGAATTTTATAAGTACAATAATCTGGGTTTTTATGGGAAAAGTTTATTTTATGTCTTAGTTAAGTTTTCCAAGTGGTTTGGTCGAATTTGGAGTTGTCTAAGTCGTATTTTTGAATTTTACAAGATCAAGTGTCAAAGCTGAGAAAACGGTCTCGAAATTTAGTTGTATTGTTTGATTTTTCATTTTCAAACCATAAGGAATTGGGAGCTCTCCTTTTACAGGAGTGATATTTAGGACATAAATGAATTTCGGGAGTTCTGGGATTTTACAAGGTGTCTAAATAGGTCCAATAAGCGTAAACTTTAAGGTGTATTTTCGATTACTTTACGGATGGTCGGACTTGTGATTTTCCATAGGCCATTTGGCATAGATATAGAACCCACCAATTTTGGAGACTCTTTAAACTCATATGGGAACCTCGGGATTTTGCTTGATTTCATTTGAGCTAAGTAAGTATTTTATAAAAATCACTAAAGTCTGGTCCGAATATGAGTTTAAGAAACCGAAAGATAAAATATGATATCAATAGGTAACACACTTACAAATGCATGAAGTTTATAAAATGAGAATATACTTATAACTCTAAGAATGTTAATGTGATAAATCCGTTATAACTTTAATGATGCCAATAAGTATTAAATAAATCATAATTCGTGTAGATTCGTTGAAGGAGACGCGACGTTATATCTTCGTGATTCACCTGCTCGCTTGCTTTTCTCTCATTTGCGTTAAGGTACATATATTCGACCTTTTCAAGAAGGTTCCTTATGATGTTCTTTTCGTTAGCTTTCCTATTTTACTTATTAGGTTTTCGATGCCATTGCTATGAACCCTTTCCCGATTGTTTGACATGTTGCTTATCCGAACTTATGTTTTATTGAACCATGCGATATCCGATTTGAAATTTATGTTAGAAGACTTTGATATGCATATTTGTTGAACCTTGTTATATTTGAATATGAACCTTATGATATGAGTTATCCGATATGTTATTTGTGAACCTTGTGTTTGATTAAGACCGTGTCATAATTGAAATTTGTTTGACCTAAGTTAGTTTGACACCCGAGCCAATTATTAACTAGTCATGGGGTTCCATGTCCGTGTCGATGATGCACCTCGATATGACTCTAGGCGAGAGAGTGAAGTTCGCCACGTCCCTTATCTCATATCTAGTATGAGCTCAAGTTATATTATATGACCAATATATGTTTGTGGGGCGTATGGATGCATCCTAGATCCGATCCATTATCCGATATGATTTGTCTAGTGAATGATGTCGTGCAATACGCTCTTCATAAAACTCGAGCTAGCTACTCCGACTTATTTTGAGATTGTTTCTATATTGTTATGATGTTTTGATATGATATGTTCGGGCTCGTGGTAGTTAACTAAATCTTTATTTGTTATTTCTATCTTAAGTATTCGATTATGATTCGGTATGTTCAAGTGTTAATAATTATGTGCTCGGCTTATTATATGTTATTATATGTGGTTATGCTTTGCATGTTTATGTGACTACCGCCTACTATGCTAGGTTATGATTAATATGTTTAAATATGATTCGCATGTCGTCATCCGATGTCATGTTAGTTTATCGTCATGTGAATTCGTTGATCCGTGAGATGAATGTGCTAGTGTGAAAGTGAGTATTCTATAAGTTTAGTATGTATAATTTGTTCATTATTTTTGTGAACTTTGCTTATACGTTAGTGTTTTATCGCCTATGTGACTGTCATGCTTAAACTCAACGATGTTAGGATTTGATCCGAGAACTGGTTTAGCTTATGATATTTGTTTTGATAATTGCTAATGGTTATGCTATGTTTTGTTTGGTCTATTTAATTATAGTTTGTCTACTATGTTTTCTATTTGCTTGTGAGACCGCCATGATTTGGACTGCTATTTCTCGCCGTAATATTGAATTAAGTGTGTTAAGTGAAGGTTAATTAATTTGTTGAATGCCATGTTTATTTTCTAGAAAGTGTTTCGTTAGCCTTAGACTTTTCGCTTGGTTTGTATGTAATCTATTTCTTCTTGATATGTTAAGTGTCCGTTATTTTGATGTGTTTGCGTTGGAGTCATCAATATGCTATGTGTTTGTCCTTGATTGCTAATTGTTGTTCCGGATTTACGGTAATTGTGTTTCGCGTAATCCTCAATGATTCATTATTCTCGCTCCGCTACGATTTTGTTATTCGCTTTGTTCAATTCGTATTTATGTTTTTGTTTAGTTTTGTTTTGTTATATCTGCTCACTGGGCTTTGTAAGCTCAACCACATTTTCTTTTCTGCGGTATTAGGCATTCAAGATGAGCTCATGGATGGTGATCCGGGTTGAGAGAGAAACCGAGAGCAAGATTTGATCATAGAGATCTTAGAATTATTTTGGTTATTTAGTTATTTATGTTTTCTTTTGGAATTTCGTAAAGACTTTCGTTTTTGTATAGTACTTAAAGTTCTGCTATGAAACTGTATTTGTGATATCTTTACCCTTGTCGGGTTGGGGTGTTACAATAGTGATAGGATCGGTATTAGTAGCTGCAAAAGAGAGGGTAAATTGTGAGTTTTATGAGCTAGGGTATGGGTATATATAACCTTAAAACCCTAGCTTGTATGGGCTTCAAACTTGAGCCACAAGCCAACTCACTTTACTTATTCGAACCCAACTCCTTCTAGCCCATATCCATTCCAAACAACCCATATTGTGTTAGGAATTGGATATTCTAAGCTTTAAAGAGAGCTTAGAATCTGCTCACCATGATGATTTTCGGTTTGGGGGAAGCTTAATTGGATCTCTATGAAGAGTTGGCATGGTATATGCAATGTCAGAGGTCTCGCTGCATTAGTAGATGATTTTCTTCAAGCCCTACAGCAACAACTAAAGCAACTTGTGTTTTTCTCCATCCAACGTATCTTTGTGCAGGACTAGTAGGATAATACCAATTTTTAACTAATTTGATAAAATTGTTTTGAAAATGGAAAAATATTGTTTTGAAAATAAACTGAACTCAAATTTTGGAAATTAACCGGACTTCATGTTAAACATGAGTCACTCGATCAATGACTAGTGTCATGGATTGAGGGGGAGAGTGATTTCAAATTAAATATTTTCAAACGATATTTCATCTATCAAGTCAATTTGTACAAAATAATGTGGTGATCTAAAGATTTAATGTTATGTCATGGTATGATTGTCTTTAAAACTCAAAGATTTGGCAAAATGAAATTTTTTCTGTTCTTGTTTGATTGTGAAATTGTTTTATTTTACTTAAAGATCTCTTAAAACTATTATACCTGACACTAACAATCTTTAATGTCTAAAATTGGTCCATTTCAGTCATTTTTCAAAATTAAATCATGCCACGTCTTTCCCCAAATTTTCTAAATGATTTAAATCTATTGGGATCACAAATCTCAATTGGTTTGAAATTTTTGATCGGGGAGAGATTGTGACTTAAATCTCAAATAGGTTTTAAAGGGAGATTGTTTCAAAAGCACTCCTTCATTCATGTCCCAAACGATTTTAAATATATGATGCACATGATTGAGGAGGAGCATTTAACCAAAAACCAGAAGAGAATTTAAACCAGGCATATTTTCTCTCATGTTTTCTAAACCTATTTAAATCACTTAGGATCCAAAATCTCAAAGGGTTTGATATTTTTGATCGGGGGAGAAAATGTAATTTAAATATGAAATCTAATAAATGATGATCGATTTGATTCAAAAGTGCAGGCTCTCCCATATGTGCTAAACGCTTTCGAATCTCGAAGCACATATTGAGGGGGAGCACTTCAAAAGAAAATAAACTTTCAAGGTACAAAGATTTCTATGTTTCAACATAAAGTACCTTGATTGATTTTGTAATAGTTTCTTAATGGCTTGTGTGATCGTGAAAGTACTTAAAAAAAACTCTTTCCTCTATGTGCTAAATGATTTCAAACAACCAACGTACATTTTGAGGGGGAGAATTTACCAAGAAAATCAAATGGCTTTGTCTATGAAAATTGTGATCAAGAAAATATTTCAAAGAACTCTTGCCTCCATGTGCTAAACAATTTCAATATCATATGCACATGTTGAGGGGGAGCATTTCTAAATGATCAAAACAATTAAGTTACAAAATGCTTTGATGTTATATCACAAGTACCTTGATTGATTTTTCCAAATGATTTTTCAATTGGTTTCAAGAAGGAAAGAACAATACCAAAAGACTGACCAATTTACTTTATGCACGATGTTATAAGGATGGTTAGGTTAGGTATTGTGACAACTGGCAATTAGGGAGTCTATAATAGATAACCGCATTACGTTAAACTAAACTGAGCTTTTGCCTTTATAACTATTTTTATCGACCATGACTTGATTTGACATCGTTTATTGGCTTTTACGACTTATTTTATTATCGTATAAGTTAGCGTGTGAGTTTTAACTCTTGTTGTTAGGCACTATGCGATTCGGCACAATAAAAGCCTAAAACAAGAAATAACGTAACTTTTAAACCGTAACTCAAAACTTGACAAATAAATAGTCAAAACTCGTGGAAAAACATAAATAAACAAAATAGAAAGTCGAAGGAACATCGTGGGACACTCGTAGGATAATATATGAGCTCGGGATTGGGTAAACGGGATAGTTTATGAAAAATTATGGCTTCGGCCCCTCTAAACCCCATGGCCGACCACCCCCTCCCAAATTAATTTTTATTTTGGTCCTTGGTCCTAGTATATATATCCCCAACTCTCCGCATTTCCACTCTTTCATTCTCTCTCTAAAACACACACTAACCAAAACTTTCTCTCTCTACACTCTCTCTCTCCTAAACAAAACCCTAACCCTAGCCACCACCTTATAACCGCCGCCCCTTTCCGGCCAAAATCTTGTGAGTGGTATCTCACCTCCAGCACCATTTTGTAGATTTCTCTTTCCTCTTTCCATCCATATATATATATCTCTTATAGAAGCCTTCATTAACACCTTCAAATCTTACAAAAACCATTCGTGATTCTAGGGTTTTCATTAAATCTTGTAGATCGGGTTGAGAAAAGGTAAATGGAACATGGGTCTAGCTCGTATGAGCCATGAAAAGCCATGTATGGGTCCTCTATGGCTCGTACATGGCTCGAATGTAGTGGGTTTTGGGTGAAACATGGGATTCAAACTAATTTACACTTAATAAAATATGTAGCTAGTGATTTGGTATCATGTGGTGTATCATATTGTTGTGTTTTTGCATTTTAGGCATAGTTTCATATAATGGGTTTAGATTAGTTGATGGGTTTGATGTTTGGATGTTGATTGGAGGTTGATTGATTGTGTTTGATTATTGTAGAAGCCATTTGGGAGCATTTGGTTGTGTTTGTTGGGGCGTACGAGACACCAAGACCCACGTATGGGTTGGTGGTGTGGCGTACGAGACCCATATGGACCACGGGTCGGGGTCGGGTTGTTGTGGTATCTTGTTGGTTGTTGTTGTTGGTGTTTGGATGAGACGTGTGGAGCCGAAAAGCTTCTAGAGCTTGTTTGGTTCACGTGGTCTTATTCAGGACCGTGTCATGACCATTAGGGTCATAACATCGGTTTGGGTATATTTGGTAGTTTGATTGGATGGCTAGATTGTTATGGGTTGATTGGAGATTGAATTGCGCTTATTATGACTTTTATTTGGACTTATTATATAAATTGTCAACTTTGAGCAACGTCGGTGTTACTTTGACTTTTTAGTCATTGTTGACTCCGACAACGCCGTAACATGGACTTTAGTATATTTTGGACTATAGATTGATTAAAAGTCGAAAAGTCATGACTCGTGCTTGTGGACTCTAAACTAATAACTATATGAGACTTATATTGAATTTGACGTATATATATATATATATATATATATATATATATATATATATATATATATAAACATGAATAATAAATGGTGAAACATAAATAATAAATGGTTTTATATCAAACTATCAATAAGAGCTCGCTAGGTAGGTAGGATAACGTTATTAATAGGTGAGTTATCCTTATGACTTGTTAGGATGCGACCGGTTTATGGAATAATAAGCAACATGAATAAATAATTGAGTTTATCAAGTTGACGAATTCGATAAGGTCTACTATTTATTCCGAAACTTATTGGACTATGGAGCTTATCACTTAGATGTCTCATTGTGTTGCATTGAGTCATATTGTGGTTATATGAGTGCATTCATGATATCATGTTGAGTCGATACACACACATGATGATACCAAACGCTAGGACTAAATGGTGAAACAAGACATTTTTGGAGATAAAGAAAACGAATACATTGGGGTAGATAACGTTGATTTTGGGAAATTTATATTAAAATTGGTTTACATTAATAGGTTGTGCCGAGTCGATAGTCGCTGAGTCTTGATTAGCTGTTATCTTCTTGCTAGTGTTTAGTTGTGCGTTGCTTTCTTGAGGTGAGTTTCATAGCCCCACTTTTATCTATGTTTTTAACTAATTTGGGGTAAGAATCATGCTACTATTTTTGTACATGATATTAGAAATTTAAGTTTAGCTGACATGAACGAGTACATGTTCTAACTTTTTTGGAGCACCATATCTTCTAGATATGATGGATTAGCATTTGCACCTTGGGCACGACCGAGCTGTGGAGTTTGGTCGACCAATCCTAGTTGTTAACACATTAACGACGCACAGCTATGTACATTTGGCTTTACTTGAAAACGACCATGATTGTTTAGTTCCAATATAGGGATCGTCTAACGTTTGCTCGTTCATATGCATTGGATAAGAAGTTATGGGGGGCGGTTATCCTTATGCAGGAGCACATGCTGATGGCATGGTGGCATTCATCAAATAACAACGATCCTGAGAAAGGGAAATATGCGCTTATTAAGGCTGTTATCGGAAAGATCCTAGGGAATGTGCAGGTCTTGCACTCTTGCTGCCTCTGCAATTGCTGTAAGTCCTCTACTCTTCTGGCAGAATGGACGTGGCAAAATCGATGGGTCAGGCAGGTTAGGTAACGGTTCAAAACGTGTTGGGTTGACCTGCATCATTTACCTTGTCCGTCTTTTAAGTCCATAGACAAAAAGTATATCAAATCTGATTTACAAAAACTAAGACTGAACAAGTCCTTTTCTATTGAATCTAGTATTGCAATAAGCCGTTAATGCTTGTGAATGCATTATCAAAAATGAAAGTATATGTAACAAACATCAAAACATCAATATAAACAGTTATGTAAACTATCAACTTATTTACAACTATGAAGCCTTGTTAAGATACTTTGTGAGAACATCCATAACAGCTCCATACTCAGCCTTAACCTCAACCGGTGGATTCGCAAACTTGCAATTCATCCCTTCAATGGCATTCGAATGATAATCAATTTTCGCTTGTGTAAACTTCAATCCATGAGCAGTACTCACCACAACGGTCTTATCGTTCTTCCCTATCACACCACTTTCCCTAAGCTTCTTGAGCGCTACAAGTGCCACACCAGTGTGTGGACACACAAACATTCCTGTCAAATCGGCTGCAGCCATTTCATTCATTAGCTCTTCCTCGGTTGCTTCTTCAACTATTCCATTGGAGTTGTTTAAAGCGTATACAGCTCGGTCTATTGAAACAGGATCTCCTATTTGAATAGCGGAAGCAAATGTGGTGGTTGCTGTTATTGGGGTGAAATTTTGCCAACCGGACTTGTAATGAAGGTATAATGGATTAGCATTTGCAGCTTGAGCGCAAACAAGGAGTGGGATTTTGTCGACTAGTCCTAGTTCTTGACACATTTTGAACCCTTTGTAAAACGCGTAAATGTTACCTGTTAAGCAAAGGAATTGCATCATGAGTTCCATCTTTCATTAAGGTACTAAATCGGGACACTGTTGAAATATATAAATACGATAACAAACCACAAAGGTAAGTAATAAGTACGGGAAATGTTTGTTTTACGTTACCTAAATTTCCTCCGGGAATGATCACCCAATCAGGAACTTCCCAATTGAACTGCTGCAAAATCTCGATAGCAGCTGTCTTCTGACCCTCTAACCTCAAACTATTCAACGAATTGGCAAGATAAATCGGTGTCTCAGAAGTAATTTCTCTAATGAGCTTCATGCAACCATCAAAATCCGTATCTAAACTCAACACAAACGCTCCATTAGCTATAGGTTGAACTAACTGCGCCATTGAGATCTTGTTGGCTGGTAAAAACACAATTGACGGAATTCCAGCAGCAGCACAATAAGCGGATAGAGCAGCTGAAGTGTCTCCTGTGGATGCACAACCAACTCCTACCAAGTGCTTCCCCATTTTACGCAGACGGTTGACTTGACTTACTAAAACCGTCATACCTAAATCTTTGAAGCTGCCTGTGTGGCTTATACCGCAATGCTTCACCCATAAATCATTCATTCCGTCCATATTTTGTTTTCCATAACGCTCCGCCCAAAATAGATTCGAATTACCTGCATAGATCCATCAAAACTCCATAAGGTCTAATTACATGTTTTATATACGTATTTCAAATGTGCTCGATACATTAAAGTATTCGATGTAGATCGACCCTAGCACTATCTCCGCGTCGTAAGATGTTCTCTAATCAAGTTCTTGCGGGTTTAAAACTCATCTAATTGTGCAAAATTGTCGGTCTAAAAAACGCTAAAAAGTGATAACCAACAAATACTTTACTACAAAATCACATGTGACTAAATTCAACTATCTCCATAACTAAAGAAAATGAAATCTTTCCTCTCAATTTTTTTTTTTTTTTTTTTTTTAAGTGTGACCACAAGATGGATATCTTTTGACTATCTTTATCTTGTTATCCATAGAATGATAAAGATAACATATAACTAAAATCTAGCATATTCTTATCATAACCGGTAAACATTTTTCTTGTTCATGTTATTATTTCACAAGGAGTCTTTAACTTAAATAAGTGGCGGATCCAAAACTATAAATGATTAGATACATAAATTTAATTTGATGAACCTATATAAGCCCATAAGTCTCAAAATAAGCCCGAAAATTAAGACTTATGAAATGTAAGGTGAAATCAAATAAGATCATAGGCCCATATATAAGCTTAAACAAACACCCCCTTGACATAAAAAATAAACTATCTAAACAAGACATATAACACAAAACATTTATACCAAATTCATTTAAGAGAAATTAGGATTTTTGACAAAACCTACGTTAAGTGGCAAATATCCATATGACACACGAAAACCATGGAACCCCATGGCTCCGCCTTTGATTCACATGTAGGCAACCCAATTGATTTGAACCTAATATCACAGTGTCTAACCACTAACTAGGCCACTTTAGCATCAATTTTAAACATGCAAGGCATATAACACAAATCTTTAGGACCAGATTCATTTAAGAGAAATCGCGACTTTTGACAAAATTTTCATTAAGTGGCAACCATGAAACCCGTGACTCACATGTACGAGGCCTAATTGATTTGAACCTAATATCAGAGTGTCTAACCACTAGGCCACTTTAACAGTGTTTTATTCTTATACTAATAAACATGTACCTTCAAAGGTGCTAACAATATCATCATCATGAATCTCAGGCAACACCCATTCCTTTTTCGACCAAACACCCGACCCATAAGGCCACACAGTCCGTCCCACACGCGAATCAAACAACGTCCTCCAGTACTTGCCATCAAACTGTTTCAAAGCCTCCATATCATGCTGCACATCCAGCAACCCTCCAGTACTACTCCTGTACACTATCTCATCGAGCGAATGAGACTCGTCAGTCATTGCATTAAAAGGTACGTACTTTGCTTTGAATGGCTTAAGTGATGGCTGCTGCTTTGCATGGCTGTTGCTGTCTAATGTGGTTGTTGTGGGCTGTTGTGATGAGGTGCATTTGATGGTGGTGGTGCTACGGTGGTTGTACGGTGGTGATGAACGGAGGAAAGTGGTGGCTGGAGATGAAGAAGCCATGATGATAACTACGTGGGTGGTGGTGGAGAGTTTAAGCTATGGTTTTATCTGAATTTTCTATATATATAATAACCAGACAAATACTCGTGCAAAACAACAGTATATATAGACAAATAATTATAGGTACGCGAACTTGAACATGTGTTATAAGTGGAATATAAGTCTTTTTCTTGATTTTATTTGTGCCGTCCATTAAAAGAGAATATTTCTAAAGTTAATGTGCTAATAAATATTCTAGTTTTATACCAACTTTAACTCTAGTAATTTATTATTTGGATAAACGTTACTTTTGAAATAAAAGCTAAGAAAAGTAACAGCCTGCATGTTTGGACTTATATAGCTATATGTATACTTTAACTAGCCCATTTGTTTGGACTAATGTAAATTCTAGTTATTTTATTTGATTTTTTAAGTTTTTTTTAGTAACCAAGGTTTTCGACTCAACTAATCTGCTGTGGTTTGAGTTCGGTGGACGATATTCTGGACCTGCCAGATCGGGCCAGCCGAGACGCTACCACTCTACGCCTAAACCCTTATCCACGCCTTATATATACACGATGCTATCTCTAACCCAAGAACTTATGAGGCTACATTCATACTATCTGATCGTCGGAGGTGGACAGGGCCACTACTATCCACTCCTAACGGTTCTCTTTGTCGATGGTCTACTAGCTCGAGAAGACGACTAACTACCAAGGAGAGTCGTTGAATCCACCTCACACAGACATGATCAACAAGTTTACGCCATCCGGGACCACGAATAAACTATGTTTCGTGTTCTCATATTACCAAAGCGTAAATCAATTTCTAAAGCTCAGAACTCTAAAACCTTTGCATTCTTCGGATGCGTACAATTTTGCTACGAGCAAACTTTATTATTTGAATTATCGTTTCAATTGATAATCGTGTATGGCCCATTCATCAAGTCTGCTCGCTACTGTCCCATTGTAATTACTAATTCATTGGTTTTGCAACATGATGGTCACGTGACGTGGGTCTACTGATCATAATTTTTGATTGGCGGTCATTGGTAAAACGAAGAGGTCATATTATTATTTTTTAATTGGCTTATAATGTGTTTTATTCCTACTGATATCACGTGATGTAGCAACTATACATTATCATGATGTCTTTCTTTTTATAATATTATAATTATCATTATTAGTTGTTTAATTCATGTGAACCAACATCTAATATAACATGTATACGATTCATGATTTTCTTTACATAAGATACAAGAAAAGAAAAGTCCTCACGATCGGACCTAAGAAAATATCCGCACGATCGGAGTTATTTTATTTTAGCCGCAATTAATTCGCACCGATACTATTTTTACGGTTGTATACGCCGTCACGCCGAACAACGCAGTCGCGATAAATCTACCCGCATTAGGCCGTATGCTCGCATATTCGCAGAGAACGCAGACGCACGAACACCACGATGCTAGTCAATCGCCATGATGCGACCGGACAAAGGCCGTGGTATAAACATCCGCGATCATCCACAAACGCTCGAGTCAATGCGGTTACGATAAATCCATCTATGTCTATTAGTCGCGTCACGGACATCCATCCGAGTTTTATTTTATACATTAAAAAAAACAATTAATTATTTCGCTTGCACATCCCACGATGGGTGCGACCGCCACTTCTCGTATGCTATATATTATTTATGCTATGCGCAATATATTATTCATGCATGTGTCGCTTATTGTTTCACTTCATTAGGTTTTCTATGCGATTCATGCGCATATACTTTTAATCTTTGCATTCAAGGTTTTTCAGATTAAATAAGTTTAATGCCCTACACCAGTAGCACCATCAAACTTGGGGCTACCAGGTATATGCTACCATCAAGCTCAGACGCATAGCGCAGTATATTTGGAAGCGAACGCAAGCCCCAGTACAAAGACGGATTATTTAAATATTCGCACGCATCTTGCCGCAGGAGACGCCCTCCGCTGGTTGTAAAGACGGATGTAATGCGCGCAGAAGCTAACGCCTCCGTCGCACCTCTTTGTCGCAAGACAACAAGCACTGCCTGTAAGCACGTCGTCGCACCTCTTTGTCGCAAGACAACAAGACACTTCGCCATGTAAGCACGCCTTCGTCGCACCTCTTTGTCGCAAGACAAGCCGCACTTTACATGTACATCGCCTTCTATCGCACCATGTTGCGCCGCTAATTGGTGCAGAGGTACCCTTACCTGTGATGCAAAGATACGGTTCCACTTTCACCCACGCCATGAACAGAACTTAAGTTTAGCATAACATAGTCATGCGCTATCTCATACTAAACTTGGGGGCTTGTGGACGATGGTCCTGGACCGGGCCAGAATGGGTCAGTCCGCAGACGCGGCCCACTCTACGCCTAAACCCTAATCCATGTCTTATATATACATGATGTGTTATCTCTAACCCAAGAACTTATGTGATGCTACATTGCATACTAACTTGACTGTCGGAGGTGGACCCCGGCTACGGCCCGGGTCCACTCCTAACTGGTTCTCTTTGTTGATGTGTCTACTAGGGCTCGAGAAGACACTAACGGCCCAAGGAGAGTCGTTGAATCCAGCCCGCGCCAGATTATGCATCAACAAGTTCGTCGTCACACGGGCTTAAATTGCGTAAAGCCTTCGGCTTTTTCAAGAAAGTCAGCGTGACCTCTTAAATTTGTTTGCACATAGCCTAAATAAACTTGAGACCTTACTACAAGCTTTTACCAGTAGACCATGTTAGCTTTTATTCTGGTTAGTAGTAGTTGTTAAAGTTAATAAGAATTTGTAGTGTGTACATGCGTAACACGTTCATTTAGGGACTAAACTTAATTTGATTGGGTGGGCATGGAGAAGAAAATGAAACAAGATGGTTTCCATTGTATAAAAGTCGTGGTCCATGAATATAATCATGCAGAGCTCATCTTATGCTAAATACGATTTTAAAAATAATGTCCTAGCATTACAAAAAAAAATGTCATTTTACACGGTTTATTTGGTACATCGTACGATTCCATTCTCCACATTTTCCTCTTGTATGAGGATTTTTGGTGTTACAAAATTATTGTGAATTACCACACTTATTTTCGTGAATCTTTTATATAATAAAGGAATTACATCATTTCGGAGTGATTTTTGTCAATTCTTCTTCTTATTAAAAAAACAATTGGGCCAATAACAGAGTTTTATGTCGCCACGTAAGCAAAATCGTGTGATGTGATTGGTTAATGAAAGTCAAAATTAAATTGATTTGATCAAACTTTAATAAATTTGATGGAGAAATTTGGTTAATAAAAAATACATAAAATATATGTGTCAAATTTGTGAAACAAAACTTAAAAAAAAGATGAGGTAATTAATAAAACTTTAGTGGTTGAATTTTTAAAAATTATATGTAGTTAAGTGTAATATTATGTTCTTCATGCTTTTTAATAAATTTGATTATAAACAAATACCCCTTATACTTTATACTTTATACTTTATATCTTAAAAATACAATGTATATGTTATTTTAAAATAACAACATATAAATTTGCATAAGATTATAAGTATCAATTTTTACTATATCGCTCAATAAGCGATTCATTTATTTCATTTTTAAAAGTTTAACCTATGCGACACGTTGTTTACATTTTAAATACTGCTTAAACGACCGAAAAGGAAATATAATTATCAAATTAAAGACGGGTTACTTTGATATAAAAATAAATATACGCTGATTGACTTATAACATTAACTCGTGTAATTTTATTTATTTATATAAGGATAGCTAGAAAACATTTTAAAAAACTTTAAAGAGTATACTTTAACTTCATCAACGCCATTATGCGCTATTAAACTGCATCATGCAGTACAACATAATATCAAGAATGAAATTTAAATAACAACATTAACATCTTTGTCACTAAATAAAATTAAATCTTGAGTTACTTAATGTAAATTTTAACAAATATTTTAACAAATTATAATGGATATTAATGCATAATGAAAAACTCGTGCATAAATATTCGTTGACTTATATCACAATTTTCATGGCAAATTCTTCTATTTGTATATAATTGAACTAAAATGTTAAAATAATTTGATTTATACAGAACTTCATGCAGACACTAAACTTATAACTATATAATTATACGCAATAACCTTTAAAGACACAATATTTAAGATTATATGTAATAATTTTTTAAAACCTCGCGCACGCACTAAGATTATAACTAAGATATAAATAGACTATTCACACAAGTTAGTGTCGATAAATAACTTTTTTGTCACATAATTAGTTGTGAACATGAGGAAAGAAGTTTCACATTGCAAATTATGGTCAAGAATTGAAAAGTCCACAATTGAAAGTCTAAACAAACAAGAAGGAGGTACACTATAAAAGTTCACACTTGAAAGTTTGAACAAACCAACAAAAACCAATTAGAAAAGTTCATACCTGAAAGTGTGACAAATTATATAATGCTATTGACCAAAGCAAATTATATATCTAGATTTTAATATTCAGATTTTTACAAATTAAATAAAACTAAACAAATTCCATATTTAAATCTTCAACATGAAACTAAAAATCATAACATTTCCGGATACACTTTCAACTTGAGACTAAAAATAGCAGATATCATAACTCGGACAGAAAATCAACTTGAGACTAAAAAATAGCATTTCTAGATACGAGAACTCAATTACTGGACTCAGCTACATCGTATAACCCGGATTCAACTTGAAAATAAAAATCATAACATTTCTGGATACAAGAACTCAATTACTGGCGTGTGGAAAATAATACCATTTCTGGATGTTTAACTAATAACAACCATAATTCTGCAATTACTTCAGATACTAGTAACTCCATTTTGCTCAATTATGCAATTCTACAACAATTCTGCAATTCTACAATCGAAAGCCACCTGCAAATAGATTATTGTTTGGATAGATTATTTATGGGATAGATCTATGGGCAGGTTTATGCAGTTCACTTCAAGTGTAACAAGAAACTGCTCTTTAGTACTAGTGGTTCTCTCACAATATATGTGCAGGTTTATGCAGTTAATGCAGTTCACTCACAATACCAGACATTAAGTCGTGTTTAATGTCTAGTTTATGCAGTTCACTTCAAGTTGTATGATGATCAATATAAGCTTTTTAATCAGAATTAAGTGTTAGTTTCCAAAGACTCCCACTCACAATACCAGACATTAAACTGTAAGGACTTAGTTAATATTTATATTGTGAGTGAAATGCATAAACCTGCACATATCCAATTCTACTCATATCCAGACATCATCGAAGTGTACAATACCAAGACATTAAAAGGTTACAGTTTAATGTCTGGTTTATGTGGTTCACTTCAAGTTGTATGATGATCAATACAAGCTTTTTAATCAGAAATAAGTGTTATTTTCCAAAGACTCACACTCACAATACCAGGACACCCATGTTTTATGTCCCAAGAGCCTAATTCTAATCTCACTTCAATTCGTTATTAACTAACATTGACTATAACATCCTACTTACCTTATTTGACCCACAACATCATACAACGTCATATGATATACTTGGGATTTGGTTAACCAAAAAGAGCTAAGAAAAAATGATGCAAAATATAAGTACTTGATCATGTATAATCTTCATGTGAACCAGAAAAGAGCTGAAAACATAAAAGTTTTGTTTTGTTGTTATTTAGCTATATAAATTTGATGCTTTTATCTTATTCACTAACTCATTTGCTGCTTTCTTCTGCTTCACATACAAAGAGCAAGCACATATACCACAAAACATAATAATAAACCATTCCATATAAAGATATTGGACATGGTTTACTAATACATGTAACTAACAATCATATACTTGAATAAAATTACCGAGAAATTAAGCCACATTTATCACATAAGTAGTAATCCATGATGATATATAATGCCCAAATAGTCGAATTTGAGATTCCAACCAATGTTTTGAAAGGCTCAAGGCGCACTAAGGCGCGAAGGGGACCAAAGAGCCTCGAGGCGAGGCGCATACGAAGGCGAATGATTCATGAATACGAGGCGCACTAAATACATTAAGTTTTTTTTAATAATATATATGACCATTTATGTAGCTTAAATAACACAAAATAACATTAAATACTTAATACATGACACATATAGCCATTATAAAGATTAAAATAGATCAGTTGTCACTTCTCAAACGGATCAACTCTTTGGCTCGATGAACTACATATAGATTAAAATCCATATCAGACTAAATACGCTTGTGTCCTGCACTTGCAGACTTACATCTAATAAAACTCACAATTTAACCCAAAATATTAAGCAAGCAACATATTAATATTCAAGACATAATGCCATATTTTTATGATAATATGTCATAAAAAATACTTAATGAAACAATGTAACTTGTTAAAAATACCAATCAATAAAATAAACATAAAATCGGCTCAATATTATATAAATATTCACCCTATGATGTGACGCCAAGATAAAATAAACTTACGACGTTATTTACAAAAATAAAATAAACAATCAATAAAAATCGGCTCAAGATATAAACTTGTGACGTCGTAGAGATTATATATTTGTAAAATGATCGAATCTATACCACTTGATTGTGTGTTTTAGTTCTTTTCAAATTAGGTTATTAGATATAACTTAAAAGGCTTATGCATATAACTTATAGGGCCCATGTATCTTATCTTAATATTTAGAAAAAAAGCCCCAAAATCTGTTACATCTTTAAGGCGCAAAAAGCCCCAAGACGCTGTGCTTTTTATGGGATTCATGCATGTCGTGAGCCTCGATCCGAAAAAATCCCTAGAGCTTGAGCCTTGAGCCGAGGCGCACTTTTTAAAACTATGATTCCAACTAATGAGAATGGCTCCGCTATTTCTATCAAGTCTTTCATTTTCTTCTGGTAGAAATTGAGTGTGACTGTGTGAGACTAAGTTCATGTTCATGCATCACATAAATACATACTTTATTATTTGGGCAAAACTCCCTTATGAAAAAAAATGCTAGGGTATGTTTGGAACGTAACATTTTGGAGCGTTTTTGAAGTCATAAAAAACTAACCAACTAGTGAACTCAATCTATCTGGCTAACAAACGGCTTTATACACATTCTATCTGAGAACTAGCTAAATCCCTTTTTCAAAAGTTAACACATCCACCAACACGATTTTGCGTTGTATAGGACACTATAGGTAATGATAGGTAATAACTTAATGGGTTTTGCTTAAATAATTATGTGTTTAAGCATTGCATAAGTTATCAAAGTAAATCTGATGGTAAGAACGTAACATTAAGAATAGTATATATCCTAATACCAAACGTGCGGATGAAAATCATCAGTAATAAATATAGGTGATAAAGATGTATGAATGAAGACTCTAACGTCGACCAATACACACATGTCATAAGGATAGTTAGATAGGTGATTTTGATGCTTGCACTTTTATAAACTTGACTTGACCACATAAAACGGAATAAAACTATGATATTGATTGACACGTGGAAAATTTTGCCTATACATAGAAATCCCATTGACACGGTCGCTAAGAAATGACCCGCTAACAATTGATTACACCGATGCCTATCATGCTAGCCCTCATTAATAATGCGTTAACAACACAATCAGGTTGAAGGTTCAATGAAATCTAGGCATATAACGCGCATAATAATTATTTCACAAGTTTATGTTTGCCATAGTTTTTGGTTAATAGTATCGAAATTGTTGGTTAGCCCAAAACAGATCAATATACAACCCATTCTCCCAAATTTATTTTCCTTATCGCATAATGCTAACTTTTAAGAGAATGTTGGACAAAGTAAAGGCTCATCACTTCCATATTTATTACTCGCATTTAAGAAGTGCATTTACATACTCGCTTGAACTCACAATGGTCCCTTATCCTATTAGCGAACTTAAGAGTTCACTTGCAAACTTATTCTTTCTATAAGTTTGCTTGATCAAAGGGCATTTATATTGTCATTCAATTAAGTGTTATTTTCAGATAACACTTTGTAATTCTTTGATTTCATCAAATAAGATTTACACAATTGAAAAGTTAATTTTGTGTTTGCTTATAAACCTGCTTTTATGCTCTCTCCGTCCTAAAATTAATGTCTTCCAACAAAAAACGCACAGTTTAAAAAAAAACATGATTATTATTGTTTTCTATCTCTTACTTTTATCAGAATAACACTTTTACTATTAACTAATTAATTACTATTTTCTTTAAAGATTGTGAACTCGATCAAACTTCCTTATCTAATTTTAGCAATGTACAATTAAATTGAGAAAATCTCAAAAAAGGAATGTGGAATATTAATTTGGGATGGAGGGAGCACATTCAATCGAGTCAAGGATTTGGAAACTAAAATTAGTGAGAAGCTCCCCAATCGAATGCTTGCATGTTCAAGTCCTGCTTAGGACATGTGAGATAGATTTGTGATATAAGTGTTTTGGGATAGTTAAAAATTGCCTATCTAAAAAAAAGAAAGTAAAGAATTAGTTATAACAAGCGATGCGAATATCAACCCTTTTAGAAGTGAGACGACAACTTGCTGAAGTTAGCAGGCATAAAAAAAAGTGACATGCAGTTATTAACGATGTAGGAATGAAGACTCCAACTCCAAGGTCGACCAATTCACACATGTGATAAAAATAGTTAGATAGGTGATTTTGATGCTGGCACTTTTGTCTATAAGCTTGACTTGACTACATAAAACGAAATGAAAATATTAAAAAAAAACTACTGTATTGACTGATATGTGAAAATATTGCCTATACTTAGAAACCCCATAGACACGGTCGCTTAGAAATGACCCGCTAACAATTGATTACAATGATGCCTATCATACTAGCCCTCATAAATAATGCGTTATCAACACAACTGCGGGTGAATGATGAATGAAATTCCACTACAACAATGTGGGCTTTCGCAGGGTAAATATCAGGGTTTCGTCGGGGACATGTCCCCTGCTAAACCTTTCCCCGAGGACATGTCCCCGGCGAAAGTCCTCCGGCAATAACCTCTCAGGAATATTTTCCCCGGGAACTAAAGTCCACTTTTACTAGGGACAGGTGGGTCCCGCAACCATTTTACGCTGGTCAAACACGTCCGACGTGGCATGATAACGCTACACGCTGCTCGGGGTCAAAGGAACTTCCTTTTCGTCGAAAAGTTTTTCAAAACCCCAGGCAAAGGAACCTAATCGCTGTAGTGTAGTATTAGGTAAGCCACGGTATTGATATCGCTCTCAGGGAATAGGAATGCTAGTGAGAAGTTACTACGCTAAGGTTGTGGTTGAGGAAGATTATTTTTATCTTTTATATTTTTAAGGAAAGGAAAGGTACGAATCTTGGGTTTGAATTTGGGGTTGGTATTTCTACCGATTACTCTACTTATCTAATTATCTAATCTACGGTGTATGTAGTCTATGTCTAATTAATGTGTGCTCGTATGATAGTTTAAAGATGTGTTTACTTAGGTCTTACTACCCTTAATTATCTCCTATTGGTGGTTGAATTGTCACGCCCTTATTCCTAGTTGTGTTGTGTGTCTAAGGTTGTAGGTATGCGTTTCTCCCTAACTCTTTGAACTTACAAAGGGTCTCGCCTACAAAACCTACTAGGATAATAAACTCTTACTCTAAGGCACTCTTTGGAAGGTTTAGCTTATAACTACTCAAGGAGTCATATTCTAAGGTTCACAAAGATTTAATCAAGCATTATACACAACGAATGACCTATCGCATTACTAGATCATTAATCAACTAAGATAAGAGACAACCAATCAATATTCAATAATTAAGTTTCATATTCCCTAAGCAAACACACAAGTAAATTAGCTTGACATGGAAAACATGCAAGCATACACACAAATAATCGAGACATAATTGTATTAATGAAGTAAAACACTTATCTTGGTGTAAGATAGGTTTGGAACCCTAAAATATCGTGATAAGACACCTTTGCTTCGGTTTAGGTTTTACTCCAAAAGACTACACACTAAATAATTAAAAATTTGGATTCTATATATAATATTACATATGCGACGGCGCCACCTTATGTTTTGTGACGCCGCCGTCGCCGCCATTGTGGTTTCGCCTGGCCACGTTAGACTTGGCGACGCGCCACCTTATGCTTGTGACGCCCTCTTCGCCTTCTAACGCCGTCTCGATTACATCTAGGCCGTCCGAGTCATGACGCCAACTCTTTTACAATTTGACGTCGCCACTTGAAAATGGGAGTTTTGGCTTCGTCCGTCACAAAGATCCTCCGACGGCCACACTAACACCGACGCCATCTTATGTTTTCAAGAATTTTGAGTGTCTCGATTCGACTTTGGCCATATTCTTCAGATAATCGCGCCTTTTCGTCCAAATAAGTGCCATTCCAAAGATTTTGCCTTCAAGAGACCTAAACGTGAAAAGGAACGATATTAAGCAATAACGGATACAACAAGTGATCAAATAAGGGCTTAAACGACCCCTCAAAAAGGTACCTTTAAAACCTTATCAAATATCTCTACACTTGGTATTTGCTTGTCCTCAAGCAAATGTGCTTTTAGCCAATTAATTCATGAAGCATTCGCTCAAAACGGTCCACAACACATATAAGCCCCAAAAAGTCATAACAAGCACGGAATCACATACTAGCACCTCACATGGGGTGTTTGGATACTCACATCTCTCTCGGTGTATATGAAATATAACAAATTGGAAATGGAAGATAAACACTCATTAACCGGTCCTAGTACATAGATTACCATAGGCTTGAGAATAGATCAAACCTCCATTGCTTTGGCGAAGCACTCACGAAAGACTATTAAAGAAGTCTTTAAAAGGTTGTAATGTTAGGCTTACGGTAGGAAACAAAGGGTTTGGTAGGATAGGCTATATAGTGGTGGTAGGTCAAAATCTCTTATGTTACAAGCATACTAAGAATAGCATGCTATAAGCCAAGACTCGACACTCTAAACTCTAGCTAACCGAAATAAATAAACATAAATTTAAAGGATAGATGTAGGATGGGAGCCCGATGTTTTTTTTTTTTTTTTTTTTTTTTTTTTTTTCATCACTTATTTTTTTTCTTTTTTTTCTTATTCTATATTTTTTCCGATTTTTTTTTTTTTTTTTTTTCATACACTTTACTCTACCATCCTCTACAAGAATATCAAAATAATAGAGATTTAGAGGCACATCCCTACACTTGAGTTTTTATTACTCTAACACTAATTTGACCCGAATTGAAAAGATCAAAATACTTGGGGGGTACATTATTATGCAAACAAAGATAATTTGAATTTAATGTTCCGTTCCCGTCATTTCATAAACTTTAACTTTTCCCATGAATCCCAATCGTCCCAAAATCAGATACAAAGGATATGACTCGACTTAGCAACTCATGCAAGCAACTAGATAATTGAATTAAGGGTTTAGGGTGATAACAATAATGCACTAAAAGTGAGTGCATATGTGGTAGGCTAAGGCGATTGGGTGTATATTTCAGGGGTGTAAACCATGCTCTTCATTGATATTCCGAAAAACCAAACATCACGAGAACAACGAAAAGGATAGGCTCGAGGGGTTAACTAGGGTATCGTGGTACTAAAGATGAGTACAACGCAGGGTGCTGGGGAATTACTCAACCGATGTGGAAGAAGTAATTATATTACGGTATCAAACAAGGTTATCCTAATGCCACTTATTATTTAGTTAATCCTAACTACACAAGTGTAGTCTTACTTGCGATCTCGGGATGCATCACAAAACAAGTTCTAGAATCTAATATACTACCGATTCACACTCTAAGCATTGAAGATGAATGCTTTTAATTCCTACTAATCTAAGGGCGATCCTCACATTTTGGGTGGAATTTAGGTGGTAAAGGGTTTTTGTGCTAGTCATGCAACTTCCTATCCGTGAGACGCTTTTGTTAAGACTAATGGCCCACTCTTATATGTCATGAAAAATTTTAAATTTGGTGCCAAAAATACCCTAACCGACATTTTCTCATGGTTTATTACACAAATACAATTGGACAAAGCAAATAATCAAGGATAAGCATAGTTTCAAAGTTCTCATTTTATTTTCCCTCCCTACACTTAAACTGAACATTGTCTCCAATGTTCCCCGAAAGTATCAAAGTTATGATAATTGGAAGGTAATTTAAAAACAAAAGAAACTAGTACTTCCCTGATTAGCTCGGTAGGATCCGTGTGTGAAGTAGTGGTTAAATCCTTTCCAAGAAGAATGTGTGCGTGAAAAGCTCCTTCCAATCTTATGTATCTTCTTCTTGATAAATAAAACCTGCACACTTGAAAAAAACAAGCAACCCAATGCATCAAACCGAACAAAGAAAAAGCACAACACGATCTAATTCCGCACTTAAATAAGATATAATGTTGTGGAATGGATGTTTGCGATTTTCTAGAAAATTAAGACCGAAAATTCCAAAATTTATAAGTAGTACGTAAAACGAGAAAGAGTAGTAAGCGCTTTTCCTCCCGACGCCGTCAGTTGCGACTCGACGCCGTCAGTTATCATGATGTAAACCGGTCTCATGATTTTCGAAAAATTGTGGAAAATTTTATCTTTAAAACTGGAAAATTTCGCAATAACATCCATTATGACTCGATACAAGCATTTGACCGAACAAACACATGTATATCTTTTAAATAATTGTAATTCTCATGTTCACGCTTTTTTGAAAACGTGTAATCCTCCCTACACTTATCCCTTATGTAAAATACCTTTATATGTAATTAAGACGAGGTTAAAGACAAAATAAAGCATTTTTACAAATTCAAAGATGAGAATAAACAATTAATAAAAGATATACGACACACAAATGAAAATGAAAACAAATACACATGGGTTGCCTCCCAAGAAGCGCTTGTTTTTGTTCGAGTCACGAGCCCGACTTCACCCTTATTTAACAGATAAAGGGAAGTTTTCCTACACTTAAGTTTAAGCGAGTGATAGTAGCGATACACACCCTTAGGGTGGAAATTTGCTACGCGAGGAGAGGGTGATGGGTGATTTATCCGCTCAAAGGAGTGTGCTCTATTCATTATAACCTTACCTAATTCAATTGGTGTAGCGGGTGAATCAAATCTCTCCTAAAAATGGATCATCTTCATCAACTTCAAAAGATTCTTAGTTAAGGATCCATCTTGACCTAATAAACCCGTTTAAATCCATAATGTTTATTGTTATCAACCATGAATGGGTGATATAAGTGTAAGGTCATGGGTTACTCCTATATTAGCTTCCACTCTACATGGCCTAGAATCTACCACCTTTATCAAGCAACTACCCTGACTATCTATTTTGATGGGTGGATTGGGGCCTAATTCAATTCCAAGATTCACATCTAAAGACGGAACATTGGGTAAGGTTTTGGTTGAAGCTCTGCTCATCAAAATTAAGAACTTCCCTAGGACTCAAGAGAGGCCATGACAACAAGCATCTAAACCTACATTCTCTAGTGGCATTTGGTCCAAAGGTTCTCTATCAATCGGGCTCCTATAGTCTCTTCTACTTCTTCCTGTAAGTTATAGGTGATGTGTGTTCCTCAAGTGATAGTAGGCTTGTGGGCTTGGAGTTTCCACCTTTTCTCCATTATATCTAGATCTCCTAAATGTTTGAAATCTATCCCACACATGCAACTAGGTATTTTAGCTTCAACCATCTCACAATCTTGTTTGGGTTTAGGTTTCATGTTCTTAAAAACTAGGTCTTTTTGATCATGATGCCTAAGGTTAGATAAATCCTTCTTATCCATTTCCTCAAGTTGTAACAACCAAGGTTTATGCATAGAGGCTTTTCCGAAAAATTCTAAAGATGGTGTCACTAAAAGGAGTTGATCTTGACAACGATCGCTGAATAGAAGCCACACAAACACAAAATATATCAAATCCATCCAATCTTACACCCTTCTTCTTTCGATATCTTTAAGATCACTCACAAATTTATCGTAACAATGAAAATGAACCCGACTTCATAAATTCAATTGTTCCTCATTTGTTAATGATTAAATGCAACTTCACTTGCCATAGTGACAAATGAAAGGGGTTTAAGAACACAAACACAAAGAAGGGGATGACTACAAGGAAGCTAATAAAAAGAAAAAAAAAATCTCACTTGATAGGAATCTTGTGAGTAGACCTAAATGATGTGGACTACTAACTAGCTATTCTATTCCCAAAGCCGCGCCAAAACTTGATAACGCCACACGCGCTGCTCGGGGTCAAAGGAACTTCCTTTCGTCGAGCAAGTTTTTCAACACCCAGCAAAGTGAACCTAATCGTTGTAGTGTAGTATTAGGTAAGCCACGGTATTGATATCGCTCTCAGGGAATAGGAATGCTAGTGAGAAGTTACTACGCTAAGGTTGTGGTTGAGGAAGATTATTTTTATCTTTTATATTTTTTAAGGAAAGGAAAGGTACGAATCTCGGGTTTGAATTTGGGGTTGGTATTTCACCGATTACTCTACTTATCTAATTATCTAATCTACGTGTATGTAGTCTATGTCTAATTAATGTGTGCTCGTATGATAGTTTAAAGATGTGTTTACTTAGGTTTTACTACCCTTAATTATCTCCTATTGGTGGTTGAATTGTCACGCCCTTATTCCTAGTTACGCTGTGTGTCTAAGGTTGTAGGGTATGCTTTCTCCCTAACTCTTTGAACTTACCAAAGGGTCTCGCCTACAAAACCCATCGGGATAATAAACTCTTACTCTAAGGCACTCTTGGATGGTTTAGCTTACAACCACTCAAGGAGTCATATTCTAAGGTTCACAAAGATTTAATCAAGCATTATACACAACGAATGACCTATCGCATTACTAGATCATTAATCAACTAAGATAAGAGACAACCAATCAATATTCAATAATTAAGTTTCATATTCCCTATGCAAACACACAAGTAAATTAGCCGGACATGGAAAACATGCAAGCATACACACAAATAATCAAAGACATAATTGTATTAATGAAGTAAAACACTTATCTTGGTGTAAGATAGGGTTTGGAACCCTAAAATACTATACAAGACAGCCTTGGTTCGGTTTAGGTTTTTACTCCAAAAGACTACACACTAAATACTGAAAAATTCGGATTCTATATATAATATTACATATGCGACGGAGTCACCTTATGTTTTGTGACGCCATCGTGTCGCCGCCATTAGGGTTTCGCTTGGCCACGTTAGACTTGCGACGGTGTCACCTTATGCTTGTGACGCCGTCTCTTCACTCGACGCCGTCCGATTACATCTAGGCCGCCCGAGTTGCGACGGCTCACTCTTTTATAATTTGACGCCACTTGAAAATGGGAGTTTTGGCTTCATTCCGTCACAAAGATCCTCCGACGGCCACATTAACACCGACGCCACCTTATGTTTTCAAGAACTTTGATTGTCTCGATTCTCGACTTTGGCCATATTCTTCAGATAATCGCGCCTTTTCATCCAAATAAGTGCCATTCCAAAGATTTTGCCTTCAAGAGAATTAAAAGTGAGAAGGAACGATATTAAGCAATAACAGATACAATAGTGATCAAATAAGGGCTTAAACGACCCCTCAAAAAGGTACCTTTTAAAACCTTATCATGGCACTCATTTTTGCCATGGACATGTCCCCGGGGAAAGTGATAGAATAAAATTATCTATAACTCTTTCGCCGGGGACATGTCCCCGGGGAAAGCTTTTGACCCATTTTACATAAAATTGCTGCAAAATGGGTAATTTCCAGATTTTTTCCGGAATTTTTTCGGAAAAAATCTACAATGTAACAACCTATTTTCAGAACCTGTTTTATGCTACAACAACACAAATTCGCTAAACATAATATCATATATAACCATCAATCGCTAACATAGTCATGTGTTTCCAAAATCGCCAAAACGGTGCAAAAACCGTTAACACATGATCATCTACAAAACTATACATAAGCTACCTATCCGCAAATGGTCCAAAACTATACGTATAATCCATTTAGCGGGAATCCTAACACATAATGCTAGTGCTGGAATGGTGCCGAGTGATCATCTACAAAACTATACATAAGCTACCTATCCTAACACATTTAGCGTAAAATGGTTGCGGGACCCACCTATCTACATTTAGAGATGAAATGGTTTGTAATGATAGTGCTGGAATGGTGCCGAGTGAAGTGGGGTTAATGAGGCACCCTCACTAACCCTTTTATATCTCTCGTCACCATTCCATCACTATCATTACAAACCCTTTCATCTCTCTTTTTTATCATCTCTCGACCTCTCTCTCACACACACACACACGTAGTTTCACACCAAAAACACACACTAAAAACATACACACACAGTTATGAACTCTCAAAGCAAGCTAAACCCTTTGCACCACTTTCTACCCTTCAAGATTCAACCTCATCATCGTGTAACCATAACAAACCGTAATAAGAAATGGGCAGACACTTTCCGTGGTTCATCGGACAAAGAAACCGTGTACCTCTTCGTCAGAACCATTAGAAGCCACGTGTCACCGCCACTAACTTCTTTTTTGTTGTTTGATAATATAGGAGAGAATTGTTGGTGAATTTTTTGGAAGATCATTGTAAAAAGGAGAATGAAATGATGTCGGGAAATGGTGTAATAGCACTTTAACTAGACACACTAACACCATTCTCATGTTTTCACCAACCCTCAACCCTAGACACACTGTTCAAAAAGTCTTAAGCAAACATGATCAAATTTTTTGTATCACAAGCAGATGAAACAACATGATCTCATTAACCTAGTTAAAGTGCTATTACACATGAAAGGGGGTGGACCCCAACACCCTGCCAATATCTTGGTTTAGGTCCCAAAATCCACCATCCTACCCTAATTGTTAAAATGACCAATTCAATCCTAATGGTTTAAAGGGTCTTTTTGATACCCGATGCTTGGATAGTTCTCATCACCTAAAACCCTAAACTATTTAAAATACGCAATGACATATCTTACCTTTTGGTCTCGACTATGGTCGCGGCCCCGGGGAAAGTCTCCTCGCCCGTCCACACGGTTGTTGTAGTGAAAGCGCAAAAAATACATCAAACTATCGTTACTGAGAATAGGAGATAATCATCACGATCATCCTACAAACAGTGATTAAATTTATTAGCATCCAAATGTATTTCTCCTCTTTATATAGCTTAACATATAACATAAGTACATTTGTTCTTGCAACAAAATGTGAAACATAAGGGAAAATACAAGTAGTTCATCCCGGAAATCATTGTTTCCACCAATGGTTCAAAGCAAGTAAGTGGATAGTCCTTGCAAGGCCTCATCATATGCCCATATTCCTCCAAGCCGCGTGATCGATCACAAGTCGCTCAAAAAATCAATGTAATTTTCGTTAATTAGGTGGATTGACTCAGTTATTTTAGCACATGAGATCATATCATGAATTATCATTTTACGTATGTCAAATGGTCATTATATTAAAGATCAAAAAGAGCATGATACATTTAGTTATAGAAATCACCAATTCCATAATTAGATATCGACAACTAGATTTTATTGCATAGATAATTTAATTATCGTCACGATGGTGTATTTTTTGTAGCTTGAATATTTACCGTTTGCAAGATATGTTATTTTAAAAAAAGGGTGGAAAATGATTTTTTATTAATTTAGATAGAAAATGGATGGCTATGATTGGTTGATTGGTTCTATGACAAATATGAGTTCTGGATCTCAACTCAGTAAAGACATATGTTGTTTATTGCTGTAAATTTGACAATGTTTTGTTTGCTTTAACTTTGTAATATCTCTTAGATCTTCGCTCCGCCTTCAACAGTAAAAAACGAGTAGTTATTGAAGTTAGTTTGTCAATATCAACCGGACTGATTTTGTTGGGCCCGATATTTACACTCTACACTTGGAGTAAAAGGAAGAAGAGATCGATGCGTAAAGAGAAGGCAAGTGACATCGATCCTAATTTCTATAATTATTATATATATATATATATATATATATATATATATATATATATATATATATATATATATATATATATATATATATATTACATGTATGCTATACATCATGTAAATAATTACCTTATGATAAACATTTGACTACCACACGCCATATTTTCTAGGTAGGAGTGTAACGATCTTTAATAGAGATCACAAAGGTAGCAGCCATAAGGAAGTATAGAAGTTCCTTTGTATAGCTTATCTAAAGTTTCTAGGCTACCGATAACTTTCTACCGACAACAAGTTGGGAGAAGTGGTTTGGTCCAGTTTACAAGGTAAATAATATGAATAAGTAAATGTTAAACAAGTTGGGGTGAACGGTGGTAATCAAGAAAATATTTTTATGCATTTACGCTCAACAAAAGCATGTAGTAAATATGTTAGCCTGTGGTGTGCTAGAAGGACAAGAGATTGATGAAGCGGCTCTCAAAGTCTCTCTCGCTTGGGCTTGACTAATTTGAGAATGAATTCATATGTATTGCTAAACTTCAAAGATCGTAATCTTGTGAAGCTCTTGGGATACCGCATTGAAGACGATGAGACAATCTTACTTTATGAATACATGCCTAACAAAAGTCCGGACAATTTCATATTTGGTTGGGCTCTCAATCACTTTTTCAATTTTGTATAATAAAATGATATTATTTGTAATTGCAAAGGGATAAAAACTTATTAATAAACTAAGTGGTTGCAAATTAATGCGATGGAATAAGAAAGTCATTACTTGATTGGCCACAAAGGTTCCACATAATTAACGGAATTGCTCGAGGTCTTCTTTATCTTCACCAAGATTCCCGGCTTAAAGTTGTACATGTGGATTTAAAAGTCGGAAACATTTTACTCGATCATCGACAAGGCCCAAAGATATCTCGACTTCGGTTTGGCCGTAATGTTTAAAGAATACGAAAGTGAAGCAAATACCAAGAGAGTAGTGGGAACCTTGTAAGAATTCCTAAGGTTTGTATAGTTTAATGCATTTTATTTATATAGTGTGTATTTATTTCCATGGTCTTTGTTCTATTCAGAGGATACATATCTCCGCAGTATGCATGAATGGTCTCTTCAAGAAAGTCGATATATTCACTTTGGGGTTTTAGTGTCGAGATTGTAAATGGAAGAAAATAGAGGTTTTGTGCATGAAAACATCATGATCATCTTCTTGGACATGTAAGTGTGTTGAATATGCAAATTTCGTAATGATATGGCTATTGAAGGTCCATAAACACATATTTGTGATCAAGTATGAGCATATAAATCCATAAAAGGGATATGATATAGATGTACGATCTTTCCGATTTTAACTATTTTGTGTTTTTATTTGGATTCATTTAGGCATGGAGACTTTGCAAAGAAGGAAAGTCTCTCGATTTAATTGATGAATGTTTAGGTAACTCCTATTCTGCTTTCGAGGTGTTGCGCTCAAGACACGTTGACTATCGTGTGTGCAACAACGAGCGTAAGATCGACCTTGCACACTGTCAGTTGTTGCCATGTTGGGTGGAGAAGGTTCTCTACCTTCTCCCACAAACAACCTGGCTTCTTTATTCAAGGAAGTGAAATCTACTCCACTTCACGTCTTCATTCACCATCATCGGTTAATGGAGTAACATTAACTCAGATAGACGGTAGATGATAAAAATATTTGGTTTACTCATGTTAAAGGTCATTTTTATAAGTCTATTTATGATATAAAGAATGTATATATAGTGGATCATTGTGTACTTATGATATCAAAACAAATGTGTGTTTGTATATTTCTATGTAACTTTAATATTTTCCTTGAAATGCTGGATATATTGGTTTATCTAGTCATTGATGTTGTGATTTGCTATGTTCATTGATTAGTGATAACAAGCGATGCGAATATCAAACCTTTTAGAAGTCAGACGACACTATGCTGAAGTTAGCATGCAAAGAAAAAAGGGACATGTAGTTATTTATGATGTATGAATGAAGACTCTAACTCCAAAGTCGACCAATTCACACATGTGATAAAGATAATAGGTGATTTTGATGCTGGCACTTATGTCTGTATTTGAAGTGCCAGGATCCCATATCTCCTCCCTGTCTATTTTGCCATTACAAGCTCTCCTCGAAAGGCTCAAGGAAACTTCACCCGACACGTAGATGTGGATTGATAGAAAGGCATCGAGTGATGCCTATTGAAGACTTAAGATCAAACGATCTTAGTTTCATAGCTTTGTTAATAGACAATTATTTACTATTGTATCTATTATTATTTGAGACATGTAAAACAACCAATAAGGTTGTAGAAAACACTAGACATAGAATTGATGACATGTCATAGGTAGTTATAGTTAGTTTGGACGCTTTGGCTTAGTTTGGTCGCTTGTCTTATGGGTCAAATCAACCAACATACCCATTCATCATATTGCTCATAACCTATATAAGTACATTGTATTTAACAGTTTATTATCAATCAAATAAAAGTTATTCTTTGTTATTATTTCCTCCATATTCCCGCTTTTATCGCACTTATTTGTCTTGCACATTATCTCTCAACATCGCACATAATGGCACTCCACCATTCACATCCCGATACCAAATGGCCTAATCTACACAACCCTATAAAGGATCGTTGCCTTATAATATGTGGCATCGAGCCAAAGACTGGGAAGACCGAGCACAATGATCCCAAAGGGAGTTTATCCGAGACAAGTCAAGAGAAGGAATGAATCAAAATTTGAAATTGCTTAAAGCAAATTTCGTGAATGCAAGGATATGTCGAAAAGAAACTAGAAGAGTTTCATTTGTATAATAACCAATTATCACGTAAACAAGCAACCTTGAGAGACATAAGATGTATGTCCGCTTTGAATGCATACTTAGGGACATATTGTTGGAAAATTTAGTGCACTTGTGGGATTAGTTCACACCTTGTAATGGGTTAGAGGTACGGAGTGTACACCCATAAGGTACATGAACACCCGACTCTAATAGTGGTTTGTATTGGTAGTGATAGTAGAAAGTACCGTAGGAAATTATCGCTTGTAGTTTCCATCGATAAGCGAGTTTCCACCGATAAGCAAGAGTTTCCACTAAAGCAAGAGCCTAATCAAGTAGTGTATCCACTACTAGTGCTATGAAAGCATCGCTTGTAATGGGTCGCGACTATTCAAGTGGCGCTATAACCGCATAATGACCACGCTTAATTGGTCATGTAACCACTAATGGCTATAATGGGATAATTATGAGGCTATTAATGGGCCGATTAATACTCATAATTCCATTGGAATATCTAAGAGTATTTTCCTATAAATAGGATATCCGATTATGCATGAAAATACACGTAAAACAAAAACACTTATTAGCGCAAGGGTTATAGAATTGTGCCTAATTCCATAACCGCATTTGGTCTTATCCCAAGTAGATATTTGTGTAACCCTGCATTGTGGTCGAATAGTTTACTTTGGAAAGTGATCACACGATTCCAAGTGATATCCTGAACCACCTAGTGGTATTTGTTTCTGAATTGTTGCTTGTTTCTCGCCGAATTGATTATCTAACCCTGCTCGGGAGTTACACACCAACAATCAAAGTAAACTATTTTGTGATAATCAATGGCAATCGCCGCAATGAACACATGGCTTCAAACTTTGCTAAGTCGGATAAGTTTGAAGGGTAGATTTTAGGAGATGGCGTAAGAAGATGCACTTCTGGTCGCTGCATGAGTGGGTGTGTGTTGACCACCCAATCCTCGATGATGGGGATGATGCTACGTTGATCGATCGTGAGGAGGAGCAAGTGGGAGAATGATGACTACATATGCAGAGGTCTTATTCAATGGTATGTCTCGATTCTTTGTTTGATATTTATCGAACTCGAATCTTCCAAAGAACTATGGGATTCCTTAGATGCCAAATATATGGTCGAGGATGCATCAAGTAAGAAGTTCCTTGTTAGTAATTTCACAAATTACAAAATGACCGATTCAAGACCGCTTATGGAACAATACAATGTCCTTCTTGAATACTTGGAAGGTTTACACAACACAATATGCACATGGATGAGGTTATTTAGGTCTCTTGTGTTATTGATAAACTTCCTCCTTCTTGGAAAGATTTCAAGCATATCTTGAAACATAAGAAAGAGGAATTAACTCGTTGAGTTGGGCCATCATCGCGCATTGAGGATTCTCTCAAGGTGCGTGATAATGACAAGCCAAAGAGTAGCAATGCTATCGACCATCTCGTTGTCAATATGGTGGAGCATAACAACTCCACCTGTACAATGACAACAAAGGCAAACGAAAATATCATGATAACACAAGGCGCGATCCTAACAAGAAGGCAACACCTACTTGTTGGAAATGTGGCAAGACCGGTCACATTAAAAGGGACCGCAGGGTGTTAAAGTTGGTGGTGAAGCCAATGGATCGTGCACTAATGGTTCGTGGGGTGGTGGTTCTTCCAACTCACTAAAAGGTCGAATATGGTTAATAAGTCTTTTCGATTTATTATGTTACATATGTATCCGAATCTCATTGTCGCAGGATGATGATGTTGCGTGGCGGGTCGACTCGGTGCAACAGTTCATGTGTGTAAAGATAGAAGCTTTGTCAAGACTTATGAGTCACTAAATGATGGTTCTATTCTTCACATGGGAAATGAGTCAACAAACTTTGGTGCATGGTCGTGGTTGTGTAGATTTTAGGTTTAGTTCAGGAAAGATTGTAACTTTGTTTGATGTTATTCATGTTCCTGATATCAGGAAGAACTTGGTTTCAAGTAGTATTTTGAATAATCATGGTTATAAACAAGTTATTGAGTCTGATAAATTTATGCTTTCTAAGCATGGTGTTTTTATTGGTTTTGGTTATTTATGTAATCAAATGTTCAGGCTTAATATGTCCACTGATAGTGTTAATTAAGCTTTTGTGACCACCTCTGACCAGACTGACTCTACCCTGTGGTATGCTAGACTTAATGTTCATTATAAGAGAATGCAAGATATGTCTAAGGATGGGTTGATCCCAGCTTTTGACATGGACACTGAAAAGTGTAAAACTTGCATGTTGACCAAGATAACCAAGAAACCTTTTCAGGGTGTTAGTCGTGAGACTAACCTCTTGGAGCTTATACACAGTGATCTGTGTGATTTGCATGCCACTCCCACTTTGGGGAACAAGAAGTACTTTGCGACATTTATCGATGATGCTTCTAAGTTTTGTTATGTTTATCTGTTACATTCCAAGGATGAAGCATTAGATAAATTCAAAGTGTTTAAAACTGAAGTTGAATTACAAATTGGGTCCCTGATCAAAAGATTAAGGACTGATAGGGGAGGTGAGTACATAGATACTCACATTTTGTCTGTTGGTTTAATCCATGAAATGATCGCCTTTATACTCCTCAAAAAAATGGCATTTCAAATGAAAAACAGTGTCAAGGAGATGGTTAATTCCATGTTGTCCTATTCAGGATCGAGTCAAGGGTTCCGGGTGAAGCGATGTTAACAGCCTTGCTATTTATTAAATAGGGTTCCCAACAAAGGAACAAGGTTACCCCTTATGAACTCAGATTAAAAGGAAACCCAACTCAAGTATCTCGTGGTCCGGGGTCATAGGTTGTAAGACTCCTCGATCCAAAGCAAAAGACTTTGGGTGAAAGAGGCATTGATCGCATCTTTGTTGGATATGCTAAGCATTCCAAGGCTTTTAGGTTCTATGTTATTGAACCTAATGAATTTGTTTCAATTAACTCAATAATTGAATCAAAGGATGCAAATTTTGATGAGAATAGATTCTCATCGTCCCTAGACCAAGTCAAAGGATTCCTAATGGAACTCATGCCATCGGTATATCGAGGTCCCCGATGATGAACCATCGGTGGTCCCGATGAGTTTGTGGTTCAACAACTCGAACTCGTGCTCGGGAAGAGCAAAAGGGTCGAGGACTTCAAAGTCATTTGGACTCGAGTTTCAACTATACTTAGTTGAAGGTACCGTGGATGAGGTCTTAGACCAATACTCCTATTGCTTCATTGTTGAGGATGATCCCAAGACATTTGAAGAAGCAATGAAGTCCCAAGACATTGCCTTTCGAAAGCAAAGAATCAATGATGAGATGGATTCCATCATGGGCAACAACACTGGGTGTTGGTTGATCTATCGCCAGTCAGCAAACCTCTGGTTGCAAATGGATTTTCAAAAGGAAAATGAAGGTGGATGGAACTATTGAAAATTTCAAGGCTAGACTAGTTATTCGTGGCTTTAAACAAAGGCCGTGAATAGACTATTTTGATACATATGCCCCGTGGCTCGTTATCAATACCATAAGATCGCCGATTTCTTTGGCGCCTATTCACAATATGGTTATTCATCATATGGATGTGAAACTTTTCTTGAAGGGTGAATTGGAAAAGGAGGTTTATATGAACCAACCTCGTGGCTTCATCATGCCCGGCAATGAAAACAAGTGTGTAAACCGATTAAGTCTCTTTATGGACTAATGCAGCACATAAGCAATGGCATCAAAAATTTGATGAAGTGTTTTTGTCTAGTGGTTATGTTCTTAACAAGTCGACAAATTTGTATATAGCAAATTTGATGATTCTCGTAAAGGAGTCATCATTTGTCTATATGTTGATGACATGTTGATCTTTGCACCGACCAAAATAAGGTTGACCGACAAAGGAATTTTTGTCATCAAGGTTCTCCATGAAGGACATGGGGAGGCGATGTTATCCTTGGTATAAGTATTAAACATGAAAGTAAAAGAATTTCTATCTCTCGGCCTCATTATATTGAGAAGGCATCGAGGAAATTCAATTACTTTGATTGTACTCCCGTGAGTACACCTATGGATACTGTGAGAAGTCGATGCTAATCATGGCAAGGTTGTATCTCAACTTGAGTATTCTAGGTAATTGGTTGCCCGATGTATGCCATGACTTGTACAAGGCCCGATATTGGTTTTGCAATGGGAAAATTGAGCAGTATACTAGTAATCCTAGTGCTCATCATCGCAAGCGCCTGAGGGTATCAAGTATTTGAAGAGAACTATGGATTATAGTCTCTCATATATCGGTTATCCATCGCTGTTGGAAGGTTACACCGATGCAAGTTGATGAGTAACATCAAGACTATTCGCCTACCAAAGGGTGGGTATTCCTACTTGGTGGAGGTGCAATTTCTGGGCATCCAAGAAACAAACTTGCATCACCAGGCTCAACAATGGAATCAATTTGTGGCTTTAGCAACTGGTAAAGAAGTCGAATGGTTGAAAAACTTGCTTCTTGAGATTCCATTGCGGCCTAAACCTATAGCACCTATTTCATCCGATGTGATAGTACAGCCTACTTTGGCTAAGGCTTATAGCCAAATGTATAATGGTAAGTCTAGACACTTAGGTGTCAAGCATAGCATGATTCGCGAGCTTATCATGAATGGGTGGTATCTATAGAGTTTGTTAGATCTCAATGTAACTTAGCCGATCACTGACGAAGGGATTAGCTAGAGACTTGGTTATAAAGTCTCGCTAAAGGGATGGGTTTAAGTCCAACTTAGTCATCGAATGCTAGGACACCCAACTCCTCCTAAGGAAACTTGGGAGTCGAGTTCAATGTGGAAAGTCGAACATTTAGTGGATTGGAGCACATGTTTTATTTACATCCCAAGGTTGTGCTCGAACTCTGTGAAAGGAGGATGAAGTCTTTACTTAATGGTTATTTTTCTTTGAAAAGTGCTAAGGTGAGCATGAATAAAGAGGAACCATCTATGTGAATGTTGAAGTTTCACGCTCGTAAAACTTTGGACTTTAGCTTTTACAACATTTATGAATTTGGATATGGACACATGGCTTGTATAGTGTCGGGAGTCGATAAGTGTTTGAAAATTTGTGTGTATTTTATCTTCGTATTCAAATGAGTTGAAGGGTTCAATTTTAGAACACCTCGATTCTCGAATATTTGAAAGTGTAATTTACTAAGATGGAAATTTAATCCTCGTGACATTTTCATTTATGCACATGTTTTGTTTGATGTTTGGTTTACATGCAAAGGAAGTGAACTAAATTTGGGAGGATTGTTGGAAAATTTAGTGCACTTGTGGGATTCTGCTCACACCTTGTAATGGGTTAGAGGCACGAGTGTACACCCATAAGGTCCATGAACACCCCGACTCTAATAGTGGTTTTATTGGTAGTGCTAGTAGTAAGTCTTGCTTGGAAAATCGCTTGTGGTTTCCACCCATACAAGAGTTTCCATCAAGCGATGAGCCCATCAAGCGGTGTTTTCAAGTAGTGTATCCACCGCTAGTGCTATGAAAGCACCGCTTGTAACGGCTTTGACCTATTCAAGTGGCAATTATAACCGCATAATGACCATGTTTAATTGGTCATCTAACCACTAACGACTATAATGGGATAATTATGAGGCTATTAATGGCCGATTAATACTCATAATTCCATTGGAATAGCTAAGAGTATTTTCCTATAAATAGGATATCCGATTATGCATGAAAAATACACAGAAAACGAAAACACTTATTAGCGCAAGGGTTATAGAATTGTGCCTAATTCCATAATCTGCATTTGGTCTTATCCCAAGTTGATATTCATGTAACCTGGGCATTAGGGACCGAATAGTTTACTGGAAAGTGATCACACGATTCTAAGTGATATCCGTAACCACCTAGTGGTATTTGTTTCACGACTTGTTGCTTGTTTCGCTGAATTGATTATCTAACCTCGCTCCGGGAGTTACACACCAACACATATAGCCAAGAATTGTCCAAACACAAGGAAAACTGAAAGGAGTTTCGGCATCAAAATCTTACAAACACACCAAACACCGATATCACCTATCTCGATTTCACCATCTCGTCCACGATTCCATGGTGGAAGGACGAGATGAGGAGGGTGGGACCAAATATGGTATATCAAGAATAGCATAAACAATCATGTTTGCACTAACACTAATTTGTTTTCCAAACTGAAGGAGAATTTTGGTGTTGAAAAGTTGAAGGATTTGAAGAAGTTACTGTTTGTTCATGGGATAGGAGAAGTGAATATAAAGATTGGATTGAAGGCGATGAGACAATCTTACTTTATGAATACATGCCTAACAAAAGTCTGGACAATTTCATATTTGGTTGGGCTCTCAATCAGCTTTTTCAATTTTGTAAAATAAAAATGATATTATTTGTAATTGCATAGGGATATAAAACTTATTAATAAACTAAGTGGTTGCAAATTAATGCAGATGGAATAAGAAAGTCATTACTTGATTGGCCACAAAGGTTCCACATAATTAACGGAATTGCTCGAGGTCTTCCACCAAGATTCCCGGCTTAAAGTTGTACATGTGGATTTAAAAGCTGGAAACATTTTACTCGATCATCGATCGCCCAAAGATATCGACTTGGTTTGGCGTAATGTTTAAAGAACACGAAAGTGAAGCAAATACCAAGAGAGTAGTGGGAACCTTGTAAGAATTCCTAAGGTTTGTATAGTTTAATGCATTTTATTTATATAGTGTGTATTTATTTCCATGGTCTTTTGTTCTATTCAGAGGATACATATCTCCGTAGTACGCAGTGAATGGTCTCTTCTCAAGAAAGTCGATATATTCACTTTGGGGTTTTAGTGTTGGAGATTGTAAGCGGGAAGAAAAATAGAGGTTTTGTGCATGAAAAACACCATGATCATCTTCTTGGACATGTAAGTGTGTTGAATATGCAAATTTCAGAATGATATGGCTATTGAAGGTCCATAAACACATATTTGTGATCAAGTATGAGCATATAAATCCATAAAAGGGATATGATATAGATGTACGATCTTTCTGATTTTAACTATTTTGTGTTTTTTATTTGGATTCATTTAGGCATGGAGACTTTGCAAAGAAGGAAAGTCTCGATTTAATAGATGAATGTTTAGGTAACTCCTATTCGCTTACGAGGTGTTGCATTCAAGACACGTTGACTATTGTGTGTGCAACAACGAGCAAAAGATCGACCTTGCACACTGTCGGTTGTTGCCATGTTGGGTGGAGAAGGTTCTCTACCTTCTCCCAAACAACCCGCTTCTTTATTCAAGGAAGTGAAATCTACTCCATTTCATCGCCTTCATTCACCATCATCGGTTAATGGAGTAACATTAACTCGAGATAGACGGTAGATGATAAAAATATTTGGTTTACTCATGTTAAAGGTCATTTTATAAGTCTATTTATGATATAAAGAATGTATATATAGTGGATCATTGTGTACTTATCATATCAACACAAATGTGTGTTTGTATATTTCTATGTAACTTTAATATTTTCCTTGAAATCTTGGCCGATATATTGGTTTATCTAGTCATTGATGTTGTGATTTGCTATGTTCATTGATTAATGATAACAAGCGATGCGAATATCAAACCTTTTAGAAGTCAGACGACACTATGCTGAAGTTAGCATGCAAAGAAAAAAGGGACATGTAGTTATTTACGATGTATGAATGAAGACTCTAACTCCAAAGTCGACCAATTCACACATGTGATAAAGATAATAGGTGATTTTGATGCTGGCACTTATGTCTGTATTTGAAGTGCCAGGATCCCATATCTCCTCCCTGTCTATTTTGCCATTACAAGCTCTCCTCGAAAGGCTCAAGGAAACTTCACCCGACACGTAGATGTGTGGATTGATAGAAAGGCAGTCTGAGTGATGCCTATTGGAAGACTTAAGATCAAACGGATCTTAGTTTCATAGCTTTGTTAATAGACAATTATTTACTATTGTATCTATTATTATTTGGAGACATGTAAAACAACCAATAAGGTTGTAGAAAACACTAGACATAGAATTGATGACATGTCATAGGTAGTTATAGTTAGTTTGGACGTTTGGCGCTTAGTAGTTAGTTTGGTCGTTTGTCTTATGGGTCAAATCGAACCAACATACCCATTCATCATACTGCTCATAACCTATATAAGTACATTGTATTTAACAGGTTTATTATCAATCAAATAACAGTTATTCTTTATTATTATTTCCTCCATATTCCCGTTTCGCACTTATTTGTCGCACATTATCTCTCAACATCGCACATAATGGCACTCCACCATTCAATCCACGATACCAAATGGCCTAATCTACACAACCCTATAAAGGATCCGTTGGCCCTTATAATATGTGGCATCAGAGCCAAAGACTTGGGAAGACTAAGCACAACAGATCCCAAAGGGAGTTTATCCAGAGACAAGTCAAGAGAAGGAATGAATCAAAATTTGGAAATTGCTTAAAGCAAATTTCAAGTGAATGCAAGGATATGCTGAAAAAGAAACTAGAAGAGTTTCATTTGTATAATAACCAATTATCACAGAAACAAGCAACCTTGGAGAGACATAAGAAGTATGTCTGCTTGAATGCATACTTAGGGGACATATTGTTGGAAAATTTAGTGCACTTGTGCGATTAGTTCACACCTTGTAATGGGTTAGAAGGTACGGAGTGTACACCCATAAGGTCCATGAACACCCTGACTCTAATAGTGGTTTGTATTGGTAGTGATAGTAGAAAGTATTGCTTGTGGAAATTACTGCTTGTAGTTTCCACTGATAAGCAGTGTTTCCACTGATAAGCAGTGTTTCCACTAAAGCAGTGTTTCCACTAAAGTAGTGTATCCACTACTAGTGCTATGAAAGTACTGCTTGTAACGGGCTTTGACCTATTCAAGTGGCAGTTACAACTACATAATGACCACGTTTAATTGGTCATGTAACCACTAACGGCTATAATGAGGATAATTATGAGGCTATTAATGGGCCGATTAATACTCATAATTCCATTGGAATATCTAAGAGTATTTTCCTATAAATAGGATATCTGATTATGCATGAAAATACACGTAAAACAAAAACACTTATTAGCGCAAGGGTTATAGAATTGTGCCTAATTCCATAATCGCATTTGGTCTTATCCCAAGTAGATATTTTTGTAACCTGCATTATGGTCGAATAGTTTACTTTGGAAAGTGATCACACGATTAGAAGTGATATCCGTAACCACCTAGTGGTATTTGTTTCGCTAAATTGTTGCTTGTTTCTCACCGAATTGATTATCTAACTCGCTCGGGAGTTACACACCAACAATCAAAGTAAACTATTTTGTGATAATCAATGGCAACCGCCGCAATGAAACACATGGCTTCAAACTTTGCTGTCGGATAAGTTTGAAGGGGTAGATTTTAGGATATGGCGAAGAAGATGCACTTCTTTGTCGCAAGCATGAGTGTGGTGTATGTGTTGACCACTCCAATCCTCGATGATGGGGATGATGCTACGGTTGATCGATCGGGAGGAGGAGCAAGTGGGAGAACGATGACTACATATGCAGAGGTCTTATTCGAATGGTATGTCGATTCTTTGTTTGATATTTATCGAACTACGAATCTTCCAAAGAACTATGGGATTCCTTAGATGCCAAATATATGGTCGAGGATGCATCAAGTAAGAAGTTCCTTGTTAGTAATTTCACAAATTACAAAATGACTGATTCAAGACCAGTTATGGAACAATAAAATGTCCTTCTTGGAATACTTGGAAGGTTTACACAACACAATATGCACATGGATGAGGTTATTTAGGTCTCTTGTGTTATTGATAAACTTCCTCCTTCTTGGAAAGATTTCAAGCATATCTTGAAACATAAGAAAGAGGAATTAACTCGGTTGAGTTAGGCGATCATCTGCGCATTGAGGATTCTCTCAAGGTGCGGGATAATGACAAGCCAAAGAGTAGCAATGCTATTGGACCATCTGTTGTCAATATGGTGGAGCATAACAACTCCACCGTGTACAATGACAACAAAGGCAAACGAAAATATCATGATAACACAAGGCGATCCTAACAAGAAGGCAACACCTACTTGTTGGAAATGTGGCAAGACCGGGTCACATTAAAAGGGACCGCAAGGGTGTTAAAGTTGGTGGTGAAGCCAATGGATCGTGCACTAATGGTTCGGGGAGTGGTGGTTCTTCCAACTCACTAAAAGGTCGAATATGGTTAATAAGTCTTTTCGATTTATTATGTTACATATGTATCTCGAATCTCATTGTCTGCAGGATGATGATGTTGCGTGGTGGGTTGAATCGGTGCAACAGTTCATGTGTGTAAAGATAGAAGCTTTTTCAAGACTTATGAGTCACTAAATGATGGTTCTATTCTTCACATGGGAAATGAGTCAATGACCTTGGTGCATGGTCGTGGTTGTGTACATTTTAGGTTTAGTTCAGAAAGATTGTAACTTTGTTTGATGTTATTCATGTTCCCGATATCGTGAAGAACTTGGTTTCAAGTAGTATTTTGAATAATCATGGTTATAAACAAGTTATTGAGTCTCGATAAATTTATGCTTTCTAAGCATGGTGTTTTTATTGGTTTTGGTTATTTATGTAATCAAATGTTCAGCTTATTATTTCCACCGATAGTGTTAATTAAGATTTTGTGACCACCTCCGACTGGATCGACTCTACACCGTGGTATGCTAGACTTAATGTTCATTATAAGAGAATGCAAGATATGTCTAAGGATGGGTTGATCCCACTTTTGACATGGACACCGAAAAGTGTAAAACTTGCATGTTGACCAAGATAACCAAGAAACCTTTTCGTGGTGTTAGTCGTGAGACTAACCTCTTGGAGCTTATACACGATGATCTCGTGTGATTTGCATGCCACTCCCTCTTTGGGAACAAGAAGTACTGCGACATTTATTGATGATGCTTCTAGGTTTTGTTATGTTTATCTGTTACATTCCAAGGATGAAGCATTAGATAAATTCAAAGTGTTTAAAAGCAAGTTGAATTACAAATTGGGTCTCGATCAAAAGATTAAGGATCGATAGGGAGGTGAGTACATAGATACTCAGATTTTCATCTGTTGGTATAATCCATGAAACGACTTCCTTATACTCCTCAAAGAAATGACATTTCGAAAGGAAAAACAGTCTGTCAAGGAGATGGTTAATTCCATGTTGTCCTATTCAGACTAAGTCAAGGGTTCGGGGTGAAGCTATGTTAACAACTTGCTATTTATTAAATAGGGTTCCCAACAAAAGGAACAAGGTTACCCCTTATGAACTCAGACTAAAAGGAAACCCAACTGAACTATCTCGTGGTCCGGGGTTGCAGGGTTGTAAGACTCCTCGATCCAAAGCAAAGACTTTGGGTGAAAGAGGCATTGATCGCATCTTTGTTGGATATGCTAAGCATTCCAAGGCTTTTAGGTTCTATGTTATTGAACCTAATGAATTTGTTTCAATTAACTCAATAATTGAATCAAAGGATGCAAATTTTGATGAGAATAGATTCTCATCGGTCCTAGACCAAGTCAAAGGATTCCTAATGGAACTCATGACACTTTGGTGTATCGAGGTCCTCGATGATGAACCATCGGTGGTCCCCGATGAGTTTGTGGTTCAACAACTCGAACTCGTGCTCGGGAAGAGCAAAAGGGTCGGGACTTCAAAGTCATTTGGACTCGAGTTTCAACTATACTTAGTTGAAGGTACCAAGGATGAGGTCTTAGACCAATACTCCTATTGCTTCATTGTTGAGGATGATCCCAAGACATTTGAAGAAGCAATGAAGTCCCAAGACATTGCCTTCGAAAGCAAGAATGAATGATGAGATGGATTCCATCATGGGCAACAACACTGGGTGTTGGTTGATCTACCACCAGTCGCAAACCTCCGGGTTGCAAATGGATTTTCAAAAGGAAAATGAAGGTGGATGGAACTATTGAAAATTTCAAGGCTAGACTAGTTATTCGTGGCTTTAAACAAAGGCCGTGAATAGACTATTTTGATACATATGCCCCGTGGCTCAGATCAATACCATAAGATCGCCGATTTCTTTGGCATCTATTCACAATATGGTTATTCATCGATGGGTGTGAAAACACTTTCTTGAAGGGTGAATTGGAAGAGGAGGTTTATATGAACCAACCTCGTGGCTTCATCATGCCCGGCAATGAAAACAAGGTGTGTAAACCGATTAAGTCTCTTTATGGACTAATGCAGCACATAAGCAATGGCATCAAAATTTGATGAAGTGGTTTTGTCTAGTGGTTATGTTCTTAACCAATCGACAAATTTGTATATAGCAAATTTGATGATTCCGTAAAGGAGTCATCATTTGTCTATATGTTGATGACATGTTGATCTTTGCACCGACCAAAATAAGGTTGACCGACAAAGGAATTTTGTCATCAAGGTTCTCCATGAAGGACATGGGGAGGCGATGTTATCCTTGGTATAAGTATTAAACATGAAAGTAAAGAATTTCTATCTCTCGCCTCATTATATTGAGAAGGCATCGAGGAAATTCAATTACTTTGATTGTACTCCGTGAGTACACCTATGGATACTTGTGAGAAGTCGATGCCTAATCATGGCAAGGTTGTATCTCAACTTGAGTATTCTAGGGTAATTGGTTGCTCGATGTATGCCATGACTTGTACAAGGCCCGATATTGGTTTTGCAATGGGAAAATTGAGCGGTATACTAGTAATCCTAGTGCTCATCATCGCAAGCGCTCGAGGGTATCAAGTATTTGAAGAGAACTATGGATTATAGTCTCTCATATATCGGTTATCCATCGATGTTGGAAGGTTACACCGATGCAAGTTGGATGAGTAACATCAAGACAATTCGCTCACCAGGTGGTGGGTATTCCTACTTGGTGGAGGTGCAATTTCTTGGGCATCCAAGAAACAAACTTGCATCACCGGCTCAACAATGGAATCAATTTGTGGCTTTAGCATTACTGGTAAAGAAGTCGAATGGTTGAAAACTTGCTTCGAGATTCCATTGCGCCTAAACCTATAGCACCTATTTCTATCCGTGTGATAGTATAGCTACTTTGGCTAAGGCTTATAGCCAAATGTACAATGGTAAGTCTAGACACTTAGGTGTCAAGCACAACATGATTCGTGAGCTTATCATGAATGGGTGGTATGTATAGAGTTTGTCGATCTCAATGTAACTTAGCCGATCACTGACGAAGGGATTAGCTAGAGACTTGGTTATAAAGTCGCTAAAGGGATGGGTTTAAGTCCAACTTAGTCACTGAATGCTAGGACACCCAACTCCTCCTAAGGAAACTTGGGAGCCGAGTTCAATGTGGAAAGTCGAACATTTAGTGGATTGGAGCACATGTTTTATTTACATCCCAAGGTTGTGCTCGAACTCACTGAAAGGAGGATGAAGTCTTTACTTAATGGTTATTTTTTCTTTGAAAAGTGCTTGGCAGAGCATGAATAAAGAGGAACCACCTATGTGAATGTTGAAGTTTTGCCGCTGTGAAGCTTTGGACTTTAGCTTTTACAACATTTATGAATTTGGATATGGACACATGGCTTGTATAGTGTCGAGTCGATAAGTGTTTGAAAATTTGTGTATTTTATCTTCGGTATTCAAATGGGTTGAAGGGTTCAATTCTTAGAACACCACGATTCTCGAATATTTGAAAGTGTAATTTACTAAGATGGAAATTTAATCCTCGTGACATTTTCATTTATGCACATGTTTTGTTTGATGTTTGGTTTACATGCAAAGGAAGTGAACTAAATTTGGGGAGGATTGTTGGAAAATTTAGTGCACTTGTGGGATTCGCTCACACCTTGTAATGGGTTAGAGGTACTGAGTGTACACCCATAAGGTCCATGAACACCCCGACTCTAATAGTGGTTTTTATTGGTAGTGCTAGTAGAAAGCATCGCTTGGAAAGTATCGCTTGTGGTTTCCACCGATAAGCAATGTTTCCATCGAGCAAGTGTTTTCAAGTAGTGTATCCATCGCTAGTGCTATGAAATCATCGATGAAAGTACTACTTGTAACGGGCTTTGACCTATTCAAGTGGCGATTATAACCGCATAATGACCATGTTTAATTGGTCATGTAACCACTAACGACTATAATGGGGATAATTATGAGGCTATTAATGGGCCGATTAATACTCATAATTCCATTGGAATAGCTAAGAGTATTTTCCTATAAATAGGATATCTGATTATGCATGAAAAATACACAGAAAACGAAAAACACTTATTAGCGCAAGGGTTATAGAATTGTGCCTAATTCCATAACTGCATTTGGTCTTATCCCAAGTAGATATTCGTGTAACCCAGGCATTAGGGACGAATAGTTTACTTTGGAAAGTGATCACACGATTCCAAGTGATATCTGGTAATCACCTAGTGGTATTTGTTTCTGCTGACTTGTTGCTTGTTTCTACTGAATTGATTATCTAACCCTGTTATGGGAGTTACACACCAACACATATAGCCAAGAATTGTCCAAACAAGGGAAAACTGAAAGGAGTTTCAGGCACTGAAAATCTTACAAACACACCAAACACTGATATCACCTATCCTGATTTCACCATCTGTCCACAGATTCCATGGTGGAAGGGACAGATGAGGAGGTTGGGACCAAATATGGTATATCAGTAATAGCATAAACAATCATGTTTGCACTAACATGAATTTGTTTTCCAAACTGAAGGAGAATTTTGGTGTTGAAAAGTTGAAGGATTTGAAGAAGTTACTGTTTGTTCATGGGATAGGAGAAGTGAATATAAAGATTGGATCAGAGGTCTTCATAATCCTTGGTGTATACTATGCACCAAAGGTGTCTTGTTTGCCAAGCAGTTGGAAGCACAAGGCCTTGAATTGACTTTCAATGGGAACATATGCAAACTGGTTCCCATGTTCAAGGACCCCTCATCTTGTTACTTTGACAAGAACAAGATGAATCAGAAACACAATAGATACCTTGAAGATTATCTGAAATTGCTGGATGAAAGTTCTCATGGAAAGAAAGATGGGACAGAAAGGATCACATGCCACAGATGTCATGATTCAGGACACTATGCAAAAGACAGCAATGGAGTTTACCCCACAAGAAGATCATTTCATTTACATCAAAGGTGTATACTACCCAACACAGATTACATCTTTTAATGATTTTGTTGCATTCCTAGATTTGCTTAAAAATGATATGCTTATTAGTCAGGAATGGGACAAGTTTAGAGAAAAATTTAACAAAGCTTTTATATGGTTTTATGCTGTCTATCTTAAAAAAGGTTTACCAGGCCCTTTAACACCACATATAAATGTAAAAAGATCCATCTTATGGACCTTTATAAACTTGTGGAGACATTAGGGGGATACCTAAGCATAACTTTTCAAAATGAATTTGGTTACATTGCTGAGATACTTGGCCTGACAAGGGGTCATGGTGAGGAGATTAAAGCCTGCTACAATCTCTATTTGAATGTTCTTACCTGTTATTATAATACAGCCAGGGGATCACACACTGACACAGATGGACATGTTTCAAAGGGCAAGGAATATTGCCATGAAGACCAGAAAGGTCATGTGATCAAACCCACTGATTTGGACATTCAAGCAAAGAAGAAGATTGAGCACTTTGGCATCCAATTGGAGAGTCTCAACAACAAGTGTCAAGATAACCAAGGGAAGTCTAAAATGCACTATAAAACTGGAAGCACAAGCCAGAAGATAAAGGAAGAAGGAAAGGATTCTGATGACAGCAACACTAATGATTTCATAATCATCAGTTGATCAACCAAATAAAAGAAAACGATACCTTAAGATCTTTTGATCTTAGAGGGGAGTTTGTTGGAAGACTTAAGATCAAACATATCTTAGTTTCATAGCTTTGTTAATAGACAATTATTTACTATTGTATCTATTATTATTTGCACACATGTAAAACAACCAATAAGGTTGTAGAAAACACTAGACATAGGATTGATGACATGTCATAGGTTGTTATAGTTAGTTTGGTCATTTGGCAGTTATGTGGTTGACAATTATTCATGAATGGTTGTGTCTTATGGTTCAAATCTGAACCAACATACCCATTCATCATACCCATTCATAACCTATATAAGTGCATTGTACTTAACAGTTTATTATCAATCAAATAACAGTTATTCTTTGTTATTATTTCCCTCCATATTCCCTTTTACTGCACTTATTTGTCTTACACATTATCTCTCAAATAGTGCACATAATGGCACTCCACCATTCACATCCTGATACCAAATGGCCTAATCTACACAACCCCTATAAAGGATCTGTTGGCCCTTATAATAATGCCAGTGGTACCGCACCCGCTGAAACAAAAAAATAGTTGAACTCACTGAGCACGCTACTACATGTAAATAATGCGCATTATTGGGAAATATTCCTAAGTATAAGTACGATGACATACAGGCTTTGGGCTAAAAGAAGCAACATAATCTCCTGGCATACACACATCAAAGAAGAAAAGACCGTCATGATATAGAGTCCCTTCTGCTCCGATGATTACAGCTCTTAATAATTCCCTCATTGGTTTGTAAGCCCTCACAAATATTTTCTCCGTCATAAAATAAAGGGAAAGTTGAATGTCTTTGTTTCTTCATAAAGCAAGAAAACAAGAAAACAATAATACTAATATGAATTATAATAATGAATGTACCCGGAAAGTTTTCCTTAAGAATCTTCCATTCTTTTTCTATCTTTTTAACGCTTATATATTCCTGAACAAAACATTCCAAATAATATCTTGTATTCTTAACAATAATTATAATCATAGTACTTACAAACGTTGTTCTTATATCAAATGAATAAACTAACGAACTTGCCTGCCTCATATGAGCTCCAACAAGATGATATAGTCTTCGACTACATCAAACTTCTTGAAGTCTTGATACCTTTTCAGAACATCTTGTTCATCAAGATAAGCAAGGCTTGCCATGGGACTATCCTTTAGGTCTACTGACAAATCTTTCATTTCTTTATCATATATGCCGATTTCTAATTTATACCTCTTGAGAAACAATAGAAAATCGTTCTAAATTGTGCATTTAACACATCTTCTTGATTTCTAATGTATACCATTCATCTGGTACAGCCTGGAACTTCTTCTTTTGTTACAGAAAGAAAGACAACAAACAACATGTCTTAAAAATGAGAGTCGATCACGTAGTATCATGGATTTATAAGAAACAACCAAGGAACGATAAATGTAGCTTTGATGATCCGAGTTACTTCCACATCAGCAAGAAAAACAAGATAACTCATTGAACATACAAAGTGTGTATGTGTCCCTTTTTATAAAAAGATGTACCACGTCTATCTGATATTCAACATCGATGCGATTTTGTTTGAAGAACACTATGGTGTAACTTATTTAAAATGTTTACCAAGATTCCCTCACAAGCATGTTAAATTTTAACATCCAAAGCACATTTGACTTCATAATTTACAACATTACACCTGCAATCTTAAGCCATAGGCACATTATCACTTTCGGAGAACAAACAATTTAATAGTCCCGAATTCAAACTATAGGTACTCATTTATCACAGCTTTAAGATCAAATTATGCTTATTGATATACGAGTACTTATAAAGATTTCCACAAAACTTAAAAATAAAATAAAAAAGTCCATTTATTAAACACTACCAAGATTAACAGTCAGTTTAAAGCCTAATGCCAAAGTTAAAACAATTTACGATCACAAACGAGCAGAAAATATAGTCTGTTTTAACAACACGATAGTCTTACTCAGTCGTCATTGTTGACACAAGAATTTGAGTTAGTTGATTCTTCCTCTGCATAGATGTAGAAGCAAGAGTTTGAGTCAACTGATTCTTCCTTTGAGCTTCCTTCCATATACCGACATTTTTTCTACAAGTAGGTAGCATAAATACAATGTTATTAGAAATTATCATATGATAAAGTGCATGAACACAATATTATCATCTTAACTCTTAAGTTTTAATTGTTTATAGTAACAAATCTATTCATATGTAACGTTATATGATTTTATGTTCTATGAACACAATATTATCGTCTTAACTCTTAAAATTGTTTACAAAAAATGTGATGATAAATGATCATATGTTCTATATATTTGTTAAAATTAAAGCTAAATTACCTATTTTAAGGACTTCCGAAATCAACAACCGGACACAACCTTTTCCTGCAAATGAGAAATTACACAATGTCAAACTTTTAATAACCTAATCTAGTTACTACAGACATTTTAATTTATATATCCACACAACAAACAACCTATAGAATTTATAAAATATATAAAACCTACAGAAACAACAATAATAAACTTACATTGAAATAATGAAGATTACACGACCAAATAAATGTTATTAGTCTGCGTTTTCTAGGTCAAAACTAGTAGAAAAAAATGCAAACAAACAAAAACCAACTTGCTAACTATTTGCTTGATTCTTTCTATAATATTTGGTTTGAGAAGTTGAAGTGTTTAGACATTATAGTATGAGAGTAGGGTAAAAGTTCAAAATGACTAATGTATTTTTTTATTTGTGCTAATATGACTAATGTATGAGAGGCGGCGGTGGAGGTGGCGGAGGCGGCGGCGGTGGAACTCCAAGGTCGACCAATTCACACATGTGATAAAGATATATTGTTTGATAGGTGATTTTGATGCTGGCACTTTTGTCTATATAAACTAGACTTGACAACATTAAACGGAATAAAACTCTGATATTGATTGATATGTGGAAAATTTTACCTATACTTAGAAACCCTATAGACACGTCGGTAAGAAATGACCCGCTAACAATTGCGTGTGTTCACAGTTCCAAACAGGATTGATATGAGGAAAATTTTGCTAAAAATAAAACTATGATATTGATTGATATGTGGAAAATTTTGCCTATACATAGAAACCCCATAGACACGGTCCCTTATTAGTCACCCCACGTTTTTGCTTCTACCACTTGTATCCACTGTTATACATTAAGTACAAATGGTTGATGTTTCAACAACTTGTACTCTTTCCTTGATGGCTTCAAGTTTAATGCTCCTCAAGGCTTTAAACTCTACCATTAGTCTTTGTTTCTTGATTCATTTTAACTACATATCCGAATATACAACCAGCCTTGTTTGTTTCATCATTTCATTTAGAAACAAGTATAAAACTTCCCAAACTCACGTACATTAGATATCCAACAGTGAGAAACTGGCAAATCAAAAGTTCAGTACATTCAATAATAATGTTATTACTCCCATATATTACCTTCTTCTCTCTAATTCTATCATCATGCAGTTCATTAGACACCATAACTGTTTTTCAAAACATCACAGATGGTGAAACCATTGTTTCAGGTAACGAAAGATTCGAGTTGGGCTTCTTTAGCCCAGGAAATTCAAAGTATCGATACCTGGGGATATGGTATAAGAACACAACACCTCATACAGTTTTATGGGTTGCTAACCGTGAAACTCCACTTATCGATACCTCAGGAGTGGTTAAATTGGACAGCAATGGAAACCTGTCCCTTGTCAATGGCAGTGGTTCCATCACTTGGTCATCCAACTCCTCGGCATCTGGCACAAATGTGAATCCCATAGCAAAACTCTTAGGTACGGGAAATTTTGTTATCACGAGTGAAAATCTTCTCAACAAGGAAAATTACATTTGGCAAAGCTTTGATCACCCTGGAGATACCTTCTTACCAGGAATGAAGTCGGGCAAGAACTTTGTAACCGGAAGAGAAACATATATGACATGCTGGAGGAGCCTAGATGATCCTTTCCCAGGTGAGTATGCATCACGGTTTTAATGGTTAAGGGTAAATACCCTCAAGTATACCTTAGGAAAAGTTCTGTTATTACAGCAAGATATGGGCCGATAATGGTATGTCATTTGCTGGCCAGCAAGACTATAAGTCTGACCCTAATGGTCGGCTCAAAGATGACCTGATTGTGAATCAGAACGAGATGTATTACATGTATACTTATGATAGCCCCATATTCATGTTAAGATCGGTAGTAACCCCTGATGGCAAGGTTGAGAATTATCGGTTGAATTTGCTAAGCCAAGAATGGATGGTTAATAGGAACTTTCCGGTGGATTATTGTGACAGCTATGGACTATGTGGCCCATATGGAATATGTAGTATGTCTACAGATAATTTTTGTGTCTGCTTGAAAGGTTTTGAACTTAAAACCCACAAGAACTGAATCCATATAATGGGACTGGTGGATGTCAACGGAGTAGAACCTTGGATTGTGGGCCTGAAGAGGATTCCTGAAGTTTTCAAACGTGAAATTGCCAGACACGCAAAATGCCGTTTATGATAACAATATGAACCTCCAGGAATGTGAGGTAGCTTGTAAGCGTAATTGCTCTTGCACAAGATATGCAACACCAAACATCACTGCAGGTGGAGTTGGATGTTTGCAATGGTTTGGTGATTTGGTTGATGTTCGAGTGTATCCACAAAACGGGCAAGATCTTTATGTTAGACTGGCAGCCTCTGAATTATCAGGTAAGCCAGTATATAACTAGTAATAATGCAATTTTCTATTCATATGATGTTTGGTTCCATCTGTTATTCAAGTCTATACATTTAAGTGTGCAACTCTTAATTGTGTTGGATAAATATGATTTACAAACTAAAGGAACAGCAAAGACATATGTTGTTTATTGCGGTAAATTTGACAACGTTTTGTTTGCTTTAACTTTGTAATATATCTTAGATCTCCGTTCCAGCTACAACAGAAAGAAACGAGTAGTTATTGAAGTTAGTTTGTCAATATCAGCTGGACTTATTTTGTTGGGCCTGATATTTACACTCTACACTTGGAGTAAAAGGAAGAAGAGATCAGATGCTGAAAGAGAAGGCAAGTGATATTGATCTGAATTTTATATATATTAGATGTATGCTATACATCATGTAAATAATTACCTTATGATAAACATTTGACAACCACACGTCATATTTTCTAGGTAGGACTGTAAAGATTCTTGATAGAGATCACAAAGGTAGCAGCCAAAGGGGAAGTATAGATGTTCCTTTGTATAGCTTATCTGAAGTTTCTAGGGCTACCGATAACTTTTTGGATGACAACAAGCTGGGAGAAGGTGGGTTTGGTCCAGTTTACAAGGTAAATAATATGAATATCAGTAAAACATTTTTAAACATTTACATTCAACAAAAAAGCATGTAGTAAATATGTTAGTCTCCAGGGTGTGCTAGAAGGACAACAGATAGCTGTGAAGCGGCTCTCAAAGTCCTCTCGGCAGGGGCTTGACGAATTTGAGAATGAAGTCATCTGTATTGCTAAACTTCAACATCGGAATCTTGTGAAGCTCTTGGGATACTGCATTGAAGGCGATGAGAGAATGTTACTTTATGAATACATGCCTAACAAAAGTCTGGACAGTTTCATTTTTGGTTGGGCTCGATCTCAGCTTTTTCAATCTTGTAAAATAAAAAATGATATTAATTGTATACGAAAAGGGATATAATAATGATTATTAATAAACTAAGTTGTTGCAAAAATATGCAGATGGAATAAGAAAATCATTACTTGATTGGCCACAAAGGTTCCACATAATTAACGGAATTGCTCGAGGTCTTCTTTATCTTCACCAAGATTCCCGGCTTAAAGTTGTGCACAGGGATTTAAAAGCCGGGAACATTTTACTTGATCATCTGATGCGTCCAAAGATATCTGACTTTGGTTTGGCCAGAATGTTTAAAGAACACGAAAGTGAAGCAAATACCAAGAGAGTAGTGGGAACCTTGTAAGAATCCCTAAAGTTGGTATAGTTTAATGCATTTTATATATATAGTGTGTATTTATTTCCATGGTCTTTTGTTCTATTCAGAGGATACATATCTCCAGAGTATGCAGTGAATGGTCTCTTCTCGGTAAAGTCAGATATATTCAGCTTTGGGGTTTTAGTGTTGGAGATTGTGAGTGGGAAGAAAAACAGAGGCTTTGTTCATGAAAAACACCATGACCATCTTCTTGGACATGTAAGTGTTTTGAATACAATCATGCAATGATGAAAACATATGCAGATATACAAATATGCAAATTTCAGTATGATATGGCTACTGAAGGTCCATAAACACTCATTTGTGATCAAGTATGAGCATATAAATACATAAAAAGGATATGATATAGATGTCCGATCTTTCTGATTTGAACTAATTTGTGTTTTTTATTTGGATTCATTTAGGCATGGAGACTTTGCAAAGAAGGAAAGTCTCTCGATTTACTTGATGAATGTTTAGGTAACTCCTATTCTGTTTCTGAGGTGTTTCGATCAGTACACGTTGGCCTATTGTGTGTGCAACAACGAGCAGAAGATAGACCTTGCACACCATCAGTTGTTGCCATGTTGGGTGGAGAAGGTTCTCTACCTTCTCCCAAACAACCTGGCTTCTTTATTCAAGGAAGTGTTGGAGATTCATGTCTTCATTCACCATCATCGGTTAATGGAGCAACATTAAGTCAGATAGACGGTAGATAATAAAAAGATTTGGTTTACTCATGTTAAAAGTCATTTTTATAAGTCTATTTATAATTTAAAGAATGTATATATAGTAGATCATTGTGTACTTGTCATATCAACAAAAAATTTGTGTTTGTATGTATCTATGTAACTTTTTTCAATTCTAGCATTTGATGTTGCTACATGTAGTTCTTATCAGGCACTATATCTCATAATCTCACTTGTATAATAAATTAAGGTTTTTTTATTAAGTTATTTTAACTAATCAAACAGTTCCGACCAACGACTAAATTTGCCACTAGAACCTTGTATAATGGAAGTTTAATGATGGGTGTCATCACTCATCACCACTCCATCAATATACCAGATTACTAATCTTCAACACGAATTTGCACAAACATATGCTCACGATTTTCACACATGCATAAAGCTTACATACACCTTCAACAAATCAATATTGCAAAGTAGCTCTTGTTAGCTTAATAAGGTCAGCCAGTACCAGTGAATAGTAGACCCACCTTGCTTTCCGCTCTTCTTGTTATTAACCGTCTTGAAACCATCATTAACACGCTTAGTAGGTCGAAGCAGAGAGGTTCAACAACTTTAGGACATTCAATAAGAGTATGACCAAAATCTTACATTTATCACAATGAGGTGGTTTTCACTCATATTCAACCCGTATCTTCTCAATAGTGAAGCCGACCCATCAAGTAACGGTATCTCAATGATGAAGGCGTCCCTAAGCACCTCATCCGACTTCACTTCAATCATGCATCTAGCAAAACTACTATTGCCCCACAGTCCTTGCACATTTGGCTAGTGAAAGCATCTAACCTTTGGGCGTGCCTATCAATGTGGCAAGGAGACTAAGGCCATCATCGAAAAACATAGCAAGAGGAACATCATGGAATTTAACCCACGCGGGATGTTGGTCAAATCCTCTTTAAGTAAGTTGGTGTTCAATGTCCATGGTTTAAGAATAATAGGTACATTTCTAATCAACCAAGGACCATTTTCAAGAACATCATCAACACCTTTCTTCGAATTGAACTTAAAAAAGAAGAACCCCTTTGCATTCATCATTACCTTTAGTGTACCAAACTTAGCCCACGCATTGCGTACAAAGTAATCAATAACAAGAAAAGCAAGTCGTTGACCAAGTAAATACCCATACAAAGTATTCTCAAACCTAGAGTTCACCTCTTCAAGCACTTTCATCGAGACAGAAAGATCCACACCATTAGCTTTCTTATTACACTCCAACCTACGAAAGTTAGACGTGTGTTTCTTAGGTTCGAGAGAAGTAACACCAAAGATACGATGTAGAAGGTTGTTTCAAAACATACATACCAACCTTGTCAATACCAATGCCCCATGTGCATTCGTATCAACTATATCATTAACATTATTAGGAATACTAGTAGCATTAACATTAGAAGCCATAGGAACACTCTTATCTTGAGGAGGTTTCGAATAATAACCAATAGCAGTAAGCATCTCCTCTAGCTCCACATTCTTGGAACCTTAAGATGCTCAAATGGATTAGCCCCAGTAGAAGTAGAAGCATCGCTGTCACATTGGTTTTAATGGTTGCCCATCGTCACCCACAAGAACAAGTTTTCCCTCAAATATTTGTTTTCAATAGCACGATTTTCAATAAAGTATCATGACCCTCGGCGTGTCATGACTAGGTGCATCATGACTGGGGCTCGAACCAAGTGAAATCGGCTCCACTTGTCCATCAGTATGAGAACACCCCTCGATACGTATTTTACTAGCCAAAGCATGTTGATCATGACCCCCCGGTGTGTCATGACTAGCGCTAGAAACAAGAGGAATCGGCTCCACTTGTGCATCCATATCTACATTCAAAACGTTATCCACCCTCTCCATACCAACGAAAACCAGAAAAACAAACCCTAAACAAACCTAACAAATCGTAACAAGTAGAGAAACACTTCCACGTAAACAGTACGTCGTGAAAACCCTAGTTAAAACTAGGGTTTAAGTCCTGAAGCTCACTAATTCAACCCATGATCGGTGCAACAATAAACCCCAAATAGGGTTTTAAACCCGTCACCGTAAATATGCCAATCAATGAAACAAACCAACGAAAATATTAGCAATAAAGATAACACACCGACCCACTACTCAATGAAAACCAATGATAATATTTGTAGGTCGGTTTGCATGCACGAACAAAACAATTAGTAAACCAGCAAAGATGAATCAAAAGATTCCTACCCCACCACCCACGTTAATTAAATAGTAAGGAGGAGAATAAATTTGATCGACCAATAAGGATTAGGGAACAAAACTGTTAGTCGTGATTCGCCAGGAGAGAGACACCCAGTACCAGTTTGGTCCCGTACTTGTCTTGTTTGGTATTGGGTTTTACTTTTTACTATATTGTATGCTACTGGTTTTAAGTGAATTTGATTAAGTTTTCTCTGTTTTCTGATGGACTTGTACTTGTCTCTATCTGCGTATATGTCCCTGTTTTATGTGTATTTATGCAACTACACGCATGGAATACTACAAATATGTATTTGTCCCTGTTTTATGTGTATTTATGCAACTACATATATCTATATTGTACTTGTCTCTATCTGCGTATATGTCCCTGTTTTATGTGTATTTATGCAACTACACGCATGGAATACTACAGATATGTATTGTCTGTGTTGTGATTACCTTTAATATTGTTAACTTTATACAAAGCAATGATCTAATCAACCAAGAACATCAAGATTTCATACAGCCAACCTCCCTTTTATTTTTATTCACAACATCAGTCAGCCATTTCAAATGTGGATACTAGTTTTGAGTTCAAACCTTACACAGAAACAGAAAACAAATTACAACTAAGAACTAATCTCACTTGAGAGAGAGAGATTTTACACACGGTAAAACTTATCAAAAACTGATTACAATGAGATAGAATAAGACATTATATAGCTAGATTTTGGTAGATCAGCTCTGTTGTCACTTTGAGTCCTTATCTTTAAGTCCGGGTACAACTTCAGTCCTTGATGTTTAAACCTTTTATCAAATGCAACCTGCACAATAAAACAAAGAACAACAACTACCCAATATTGACATATTAAGCCCTTAGCTTATATTTCCAACATTTCCCCTGAAGCTAAGGCTTATAAATCCTTCAAGTTCAACTGTTCACAAAACTTTCCATGTTCATGAACACTCAACCCTTCTGTAAAAAATCAACAATATTGTTTTCAGATTTGAACTTAATAGTTTTTTTTACACCATCTGCTATCTTTTCTCTGATAAAGAACAAGTCAATCTTAAAATTTTTTGATCTTTCATGTAGCACAGGATTTGCAGCAATCTGCATTGCACTACTATTATCACAAAACATCTCCACAGGTATAACAACCTGCAACTTAAGATCATTGCAGATCTTTAAAATCCACATAATCTCACAAGTAACACTACATATGGCTCTAAATTCTACTTCTACATAAGATCAGTTGCCTCCCGAATATACACCAAATCCAATAACAGATTTTCTAGTTATTTTACACTTTGCACAATCAGAGTCCACAAAAACTTTCATATTACAATGACCACTTTTCCCGAATGTTATGCAAGTTTTAAATGAGACTGCATAGGACTATGCATAAACTGACTTAAGCAGTGAACTGCATAAGACAAATCAAGCCTAGTCAAAGTTAGGTAAATAAGTTTACCAACAAGTTTTTGGTAATTATGTATACCAAGCAAAGGTTCATCTTTGATAGCACTCTTTTGTTTACTCTTTTAGAAACATTAAGAGTCTTGCCTGGTATAAATAATTCTAAACATTAACAAATTTAATAAGAGTCTTGCTTGGTTTGCATGCAAGTATACCAAACTCAGCAAGTAATTCTAAACAATACTTTCTTTGTGTTAAACACAAAACTTTGTTGTCTTCCAACACTTTAATTCCCAGAAAATACTTCAATTGATCTAAGTCCTTAATAAAAAATTTAGTTCTTAAAAACTGCTTGACTTTTTTCATTTCCAGTGATAACAATGTCATCTACATAAACCAGTATAAACAAAAAATCATTTTTACTTTGACACAAACCATTTTCTTTTAGAACACAAGTTAATCTTTCATTCCATTTTCTAGATGCTTGTTGCAACCCATATAATGACTTAGTTAACTTGCAAACTCTTTTATCATCTTTATCAAAATAACCTTGTAGCGACTGCATATACACATCTTCCACAAGTTCATCATACAAGAAGGCATTACTAACATCAAGTTGAAACAATGACCAACCATTTTGCATAGCAAGACTTATTATGCATCTAACAGTTACAATTTAAACCACAGGAGAAAATATTTCTTCATAATCTACTCATTCTTTTTTTTATTATAGCCTTTGGCAACAAGTCTGCCTTTGTATCTTTCTACATTTTAAGCTGATTTATATTTAATTTGCTGGACCCATTTTCTTCTTATTTCCTTTCTACCAATAGGAAGTTTAGTTACAACCCAAGTATTATTTCTATTAAGTGCTTCCATTTAAAGATTCATAGCATCAATCCATCTGCTATCTTTAATAGCGTGGTCATATGTTTTAGGTTCAATTACTTTATTGAGACTAGTGCAAAACACATAATTTGCATTACTTAGATTACTATAGTTAACAGTCATATGTTTTAGGTTCAGTTACTTTATTGAGACTAGTGGAAAACACATAATTTTCATTACTTAGATTACTATAGTTAATAGTATTGTTAATACCGCATCTGAATTTTCCATCTAAAACAAAATCACTCAGGTTAACTAGCATATTTGATTTTCTACTAGACTTTCTAGTATATGTTTTAAGATCTGCTTATCTGTCTCGTGTTACAACAGGTGTTACAATAGTATTTTGAAACATATTATTAAGTTCTTTATAATCATCATCATTACCCTGAGATACTTTTTCATTTTCTTAAAGTGTTACATTCTCCAATTCATCACTGGCTGCTTCTACTAAGACACTAGGATGCTCCAGCCCATCCTTTACAGTGTCATCAGTTATATCAGTACCTCCAAGTGATGAATGGTCTATGCCCTCACTTAATTTAGAAGTCTTAACAAACTTTTTCTCTCTCTTATTATCATAAGGATCATCTGAAACTCCTAGGCCAGTGTTAAAAAAGTTTTGGTATTTTGAAACTCCAACTCATATTCTTTATTCACAGAACTATGTTTAAAATGAAAAACTGTTTCATAAAACTTCACATCCCTTGAATAAAAAACTTTATTTGTTTCCAAACTATATAACTTTTACCCTAAGCATAACCAATAAAAACACACTTTTCTGACCTAGATGCAAACTTATCAGAATTATTTAAAACATTTGAAAAACACAGACACCCAAAAACTTTTAATAAAAAGAGATTTGGTTCACACTTATAGATCATTTCATAAGGTAATTTTCCAGACATCAAAGAGCTAGGTGTCCTTTTAATTAAGTAAATATCAGTTAGAACACATTCAGACCACATGTTCAAAGGAATCCCACGAAACATGAGGGCTCTAGCTACATTTAGCAAATGTATGTGTTTTCTTCTCGCTAATCCATTTTGTTGGGGTGGTATAAGAACATGAAGTTGGTTGATGAAAACCATTATCTTTACAAAATTATCTATATTTTGACGTACAAACTCGGTTCCATTGTCACTTCTAAAACCTTTCTGCTTTGCCAAATTGATTTTTAATCAGATTAAAAAGAGTTACAATGTGTGAAAACACCTCAGTTTCCCCCTTAACAAGAACACGTAAATAGCTCTAGAAAAGTAATCAACAATTGTTAGAAAATAATTATACGCTTCTTTACTTTGAACTTTGTAAGGACCTAAACATCTAAGTGAATAATCTGTCAAACTTCAGCGGTTTGATGTTCACTAAGAGGAAAGGGATCTCTGGTTTGTTTAGCCTTGTGACACACATCACAAGGATCATTTTTGGATTCACTATCAATTTTAAGTTTGTGTTTTAGAATGCTCATGACTTGGTTAGAAGGATGACTAAGTTTGTTATGCCATATGCACTTAGATAAACGATAAACTTGAATGTTATGATTAGTTAACTTTTTACCTGTATTAAGAAAATACAGACCATTACTTTGATTACCAGTCCCACTTTGATTACCAGTCCCCATCTGGGTCCTTAGAACAGAATTTTGAATAACACAAACATCTTCATCAAAAATGGCTTTATATTTGTTATCTTTGTTTAGTTTGTGCATAGATAACAAGCTAAGTTGATATCTAGGCACAACTAAGACATCATTTATGATCAATTTATCTATCAGTTTTAAGCTTCCAATGTAAGTAACTTGAGCTTTAGTACCATAAGGATGACCTAAAGTCATATTTAGTCTAGATACATCAACAAAATTAAACATGTTTAAAACAGTGTAAGTCATATGTTGACTTGCAGCATAATTAATAATCCAACCAATGTATATATTATATGTGCTTATGTTGGTATTATGATTAATTAACCTTGAATTACAGAAACTTATAGCACGGTTTATACCTGCAATGTTTGCAGGCATACTAATGCACCCATATTTTTCACTGATCAAAGCAATTAGCCTCTTATAACGTTCACATGTAAAGGAGTTAGATGAGCTAGCAGGCTTATCCTTATGACTTGAAACAACATTGGTACTAGCATTGTTTTGATTAGTTATATTTTTCTTTTGAAGTCCAAATGGATACCCAACTAAAACATTTGTCAGTATGTCCATTCATTTTACAATGTGTGCAAACCAACTTTGGTCTATTTAACCTTCTCAGGCGATTGTTATTATTAGTGTTCTTATTAGCGAGACAAGTCCGAGTTTCTAGAATTGGTCCTAGAAACAAAAGCAAGTGTTACCAAACTTAGAAGTATTTTGAGAAGGAGTACTCCTGTGAGACTCATCTCTGGACAAGGTAGCGAAAGCACTTTTCACATTAGGAATTGGATCTGTACTGTACTGAGGATTATACTCCTGATTGGAGCATAAACCTCATGTACTCCCATGAGAAATTGCATAAGTTTGATGAGTTTATTATGTTCATTTAGTTTAGTTGAACCATTACAAGTACACTCATGCAAATTGACTAGAAAGTCATATTGCCTTCACAAAGCATTAAACTTATGATATTATTCAAAGAGATATTCAGTTGTGTGAATGAGTGAATTTTATAATGCATATCAAGATTATGGATGCATCTTGTTTATTATATGTTTCTTCTAGTTCATCCCAAACTTCTTTAGCATTTTAGAGAATATTTGACCCATAAACACATCTTGTGAAACACATCCAAGAATCCAAGAAAGAACTACAAAATTACACCTATCCCATTGTTCTTGCAAAACAACCTCAATTGGCCTTTTGATTTTACCATTTATAAAATCAAGTTTGGTTTTATGTGAATTGCTATAGTAAGAGCAACAGACCGAACCTTATAATTTTCAGTCCTTCCAATTTAAAACTTATTAAAGGTATACCAAGTATCATTATTGTACAAGAATAATGGATCAAATTAATCAAGATGGATCTCACTTGATCCGGATCGAAGGTTTATCCTTATCAACCATAATGAAAGATTAAAAATAACCAAAGAAATAAAACAGATACACCTTATTACTACTTGAGTCACAGTTAACCACCAATTAATCAACAACTCCAACAATCACAATCAATCCCTTAATCTATCCCTTCTACCAATTCTAAAATCACTGTAAAAGAAAATTTCCTAAAGAGGGTGTGAGAGGGGTTACATTGCATGCAACTCAAGCTATAATGATCATGCAAGAAGATCTATCAAGAACAATGCACAGCGGAATCAGAATCTTTTCACCTGAAAATCAAAAAGAACAAGTTAGATTGAAGTCATGTACACTTATAACAACAAAAATAACAACATAATAATCAATTACTAACAAATCAAATCAAGAAGACTCAAATCGTGGATTAGGGTTTGATACAGTAAACCCTATTTTTGAAGACACTCAATGAATACCTAATGAATACCTGGATCTAAAAGATCTTAACCAATGTTAATCAACCTCAACAACACTGGACTGAAAACCCATAATTTTTAGAAAAACTCGATGAATTAAATTATCAATTGACCTTCAATCGACACCCAAATCAACTAATGGCCACTAACTGAACGATTAACACCACGATCTAGTAAGATCTGAACTCAAAACAAGAAAATCCCAAAAAAAAATTGAACCCTAATTTTTTAAAAACCGATTTATGATCAAAAACTTCGTATCAAAGCCAACTTGGCTCTAATACCATGTTAGATTTATACAAAGCAATGATCTAATCAACCAAGAACATTAATATTTCATATAACCAACCTTCTTTTTTATTTTTATTCACAACATGAGTCATCCACTTCAAATGTGGGTATTGGTTTTGAGTTTAAAACTTACACAGAAACAGAAAACAAATGACAATTTAGAACTAATCTCACTTGAGAGAGAGATATTTTACACACATTAAAGCTTATCAAAAACCGATTACAATATATAGCTGGGTTTTGGTAGATCAGCTCTGTTGTCACTTTGAGTCCTTATCTTTAAGTCCGGGCACTTTTATCAAATGCTACCTGCACAATAAAACAAAGAACAAACAACTATCCAATATAGACATAATGAGCCCTTAGCTTATATTTCCAACAAATATGTTCCCTGAAATGCTGGCCGTGGTTTAGTTGATATTCTAGTCAGTAATGTTGTGATTTACTATGTTCATTGATTAGTGATAACAAGCGATGCGAATATCAAACCTTTTAGAAGTGAGATGACAATCTGCTGAAGTTAGCAGGCATAGAAAAAGGACTTCCATTTATTAACGATGTATAAATGGAGACTTTAACTCCAAGTTCGACCAATTCACACATGTAATAAAGATAGTTAGATAGGTGATTTTGATGCTGGCACTTTTGTTTATATAAACTTGACTTGACCACATAAAACATAATAAAACTCTAATATTGATTGATATGTGGAAAAGTTTGCCTATACATAGAAACCCCATAGACACGGTCGCTAAGAAATGACCTGCTAACAATTGATTACACGGATACCTATCATACTAGCCTTCATAAATAATGTGTTAACAACACAATTGTGGGTGGATGATGAATGAAATTCGGGCATTTAACTACACATAATAGTTATTTCACAAGTTTATGTTTGCCATAGTTTTGGTTAATAGTACTTGAAATTGATGGTTAGCCCAAAACAGATCAATATACAACCCATTCTCAATAAATTTATTTTCCTTGATGCATAATGCTAACTTTTACGAAAATGTTGGTCGGAGTAAATGTTTATCCCTTCCATATTTATTACTCACATTTAAGAAGTGCATTTACTCTCGTTTGAACTCACAGTTGGTCCCTGATTCTATCAGTGACCTTAAGAGTTCACTTGCAAACTTATTATGTGTATAAGTTTGCTTCATCAGAGGGCATTTATATTGTCATTCAATTAAGTATAGTACTTTGTAATTCTTTGATTTCAACGAATAAGATTTACACGATTGAAAAGTTAATTTTGTGTTTGCTTATAAACTGTGTTATACTCTCTCCGTCCCAAAATTAATGTCTTCTAACAAAAAACGCACAGTTTAAGAAAAATATATTTATTATTACTTTCTCTCTTACTTTTTGGAGAATAAAAGTTTTACTATTAACTAATTAATTACTTTTTTTAAAGTTTGTAAACTCGATTAAACTTCTTTATCTAATTTTAGCAGTGTACAGTTAAATTGAGAAAATCTCAGAAAACAAGCGTCGACTATTAATTTGGGATGTAGGGAGCACATTCTTAAGTAATTCGGTCACGGTTTTGGAAACTAGAATCAATGATAACAAGCGATGCGAATATCAAAGCATTTAGAAGCGAGAGTGGGAGACGGCAGCCTGTTGAAGTTAGCAGGCATAGAAAAAAAGGACATGCAATTATTAACGATGTATGAATGAAGACTCTAACTCCAAGGTCAACCAATTCACACATGTGATAAAGATTTTTAGATAGGTGATTTTGATGGTGGCACTTTTGTCTATATAAACTTGACTTGACCACATAAAACGGAATAAAACTCTCATATTGATTGATATGTGGAAATTTTTGCCTATACATAGAAACCCATAGACAAGTCGGATTTAACCGGTTATCATAGGTTACAAATAAGAAAGTAACAAATTTAATCGGTTGAAACAACTTAAGTAACTCAGATGACAGTTTTGAAACTTTCGCAAACTTTAGTAACTTTTTTGTATATTAACCTATTATTTCGGCTACAAAAATCATTCTTTCCTTTTAGACCATTCACCAAATAAAAGGTTAAATATCAATGATTATTTTGACTACAAACATCATTCCTTCCTTATAAAAAATTCAACGAATAAAAGCTTAAATATCAACCTAATATCACCCCGTTACCTCACACAACCAACACGTTGACATTTACTCGAATCATGATATATAAATGAATTTTGCTAACAACAATCACAAACATATTTATAATCAATATAAAATGGAAAATAAAATAAAAAAATTCTATCTATTAAATGATCACCTACAATGTTTTTTTTTATGTTCATTTTTTAAAGTCTAGCACAACATGCACTACTTACACTCACCATCACGGCTTGGGTGAAATACTATGAGTAAAACTGAGAACCTTTTTTTTTTTTTTTTTTCACATTGACCAACCGTGAAATTCAAATATTGAACCGCTCACATCACAATAGCAGTAGCGTAAAGGGCTGAAACTTCATGGGTCGTGCTTTGCACGGCATAAAAAAATACCAAGTCAATAAAACAAAAGCAATCGTGTGGTCACACTTTCATGCATGATGGTTGATGTATCAACAACTCCAGATATCCCTTATTAGTCAAGCTCCACAAATGGTAGATGTATCAACAACTTGTACTCTTTGCTTCATTGGCTTCATGTTTAATGCTCCTCAAGTTTAATGCTCCTCAAGGCAGTAACTCTACCAATAGTTTGTTTCATCATTTATTTAGACACAAGTATAAAACTTGCCAAACTCACATTAGATTTCCAACAGCGAGAAATTGGCAAATCGAAAGTTCAGTACATTCAATAATAATGTTACTCCCATATATTACCTTCTTCTCTCTAATGCTATCATCTTGCAGTTCATTAGACACCATAACTGTGTTTCAAAACATCACAGATGGTGAAACCATTGTTTCAGGAAATGAAAGATTCGAGTTGGGCTTCTTTAGCCCAGGAAGTTCGAAGAATCGATACCTGGGGATATGGTATAAGAACACATCACCTCATACAGTTGTATGGGTTGCTAACCGTGAAACTCCACTTATCGATACCTCAGGAGTGGTTAAATTGGAGAGCAATGGAAACCTGTCCCTTGTCAATAGCAGTGGTTCCATCACTTGGTCATCCAACTCCTCGGCATCTGGCACAAATGTTAATCCCGTAGCAAAACTCTTAGATACGGGAAATTTTGTTATCACGAGTGAAAATCTTCTCAATAAGGAAAATTACATTTGGCAAAGCTTTGATCACCCTGGAGATACCTACATATCAAGAATGAAGGTTGGCAAGAACTTTGTAACAGGGAGAGAATTATATCTGACATCTTGGAGGAGCGCAGATGATCCTTCCCCAGGTGAGTATACATACCGGTTTTTAATGGTTAAGGGTAAATACATTCAACTATACCTTATGAAAAGCTCTGTTATTACATCAAGATATGGGCCGTTTACTGGTATGTCATTTGCTGGCCACCCAAACTATAAGTCTGACCCTACTCTTCTGTACAAACCTGAACTGATTGTGAATCAGAACGAGATGTATTCCACGTATACTTATGATAGCCCCAGATTCTTGTTAAGATCGGTAGTAACTCCTAATGGCAAGGTTGAGAATTATCAGCTGAATTTGCTAAGCCAAGAATGGATAATTAATATGAACATTCCCGGGGATTATTGTGACAACTATGGACTATGTGGCCCATAGTATTTCTACATTTCCTAATTGTGGCTGCTTGAAAGGTTTTGAGCTTAAAAACCCACAAGAACTGAATCCATATAATGGGACTAGTGGATGTCAACGGAGTAGAACCTTGGATTGTGGGGCTGAAGAGGGATTCCTGAAGTTTTCAAACGTGAAATTGCCAGACACGCAAAATGCCGTTTATGATACCAATATGAACCTCCAGGAATGTGAGGTAGCTTGTAAGCGTAATTGCTCTTGCACCGCGTATGCAATTCCAAACATCACTGAAGGTGGAGTTGGATGTTTGCAATGGTTTGGTGATTTGGTTGATATTCGTGTGTACCCACAAAACGGGCAAGATCTTTATGTTAGACTGGCAGCCTCTGAATTATCAGGTAAGCCAGTACATAACTAATAATAATGCAATTTTCTATTCAAATGATGTTTGGTTCCATCCTGTTATTCAATTTTATATATTTAACTTGTTGGTCCCGATGTGAGTAAACAAATTATAACGAAATTGCAATATATGAATAACTTGTCAATATGTCTAACTGTCGAAATTTCTGTACATGTTCATCTATATATAGATATCGAAAGGGTATCTCCCAAACGACATGTTGGTTCTGAAAATAACTAACATAACTATAATAACCGCTTGGCGGTTTAAATGTTTAAAACGGGCAGGTTTGGCCCTTCAGGTTTTTGTCTTCATGAAAGAAGCAATGGGGCGAGATTATCTGCTCACATTCTCCTCCTTAATCTTGATCTTTGCTTCGTCCTAATTCTTGAACTCCAAGCATTTGTCGCATAGTCACGAACTTGAGTCTTGGTAATGCTTTAGTTAGAATGTCTGCTCTTTGAAGTTCTCCACTTACGTGTTCTACTTTGATATGACCATTCTCTACGCATTCTCGAATGAAATGATAGCGAATGTCTATATGCTTGCTTCTTTCGTGAAATACTGGGTTCTTTTCGAGTTGTATAGCTAATATATTGTCAACTCGGCGTTATCTTATTTTCTTCTAATCCGGTTAATTCATCGAGTAATCGTTTCACCATAGGGCTTGACATGTCTTTCTTCTTCAGAATGCCATGAATTTTGATTCACATGATGAGAGCGCTCATGTCGGTTGCTTCCGAGTACACCAAGTGATAGGTGACTCTCAAAGTAAAATATGTTGAAATGTATATATTTACAATAGGTAAATGTCCGGATTCGAACTCGTGACCACGGGATTGCACACTTTACGTATGAGACTCGATGTTTTAATAATTAATATAAAATATTATGTTTAATTATTAAATTCACAATAAACGACTAAACGGCGATAAGAACTTATCGAAAGTGACTATCGGTTGTTAAATGTCAACGGATATGAAGAAAAGTAAACAAGCCAAGAGACGGTTTTAGAACCCTCTTTTGGGCTTGTTTTGGCCAAACTATGGTATCCCACATCGGAAACCATAGTAACTTGACATCTACCATAAGGCTATAAATACATCCCCATGTATTCATCCTTTGGTACACTTGATTTCATTAGAAGGCCAAACTTCTTCTTTTCTTCCTCTTATTCTTGGTCGACAGTGAATCCCATTGTAAAGGATTTACGAGTGACCTTGAGCATAACAAAGGTGTTTGGTTATTCTATTGTGATCAAGAACTAGCATTCGTGATCGAATCGCTAATAGTACGTGTGTACAAAACGTGGTTGTAAGACATTATTCTTACACCAATTAGTACTTCTTTGCTTTGCTCAAGGGATTTGATATTCGCAAGAGGTACGTTACGCATACTTTCAGTTAATTAATTATTTGTTATGATCTTTAGTCTTCCGCTGTGTACTCTTGATGTTTACTTGTTTATTGTATGATATATATATCATAAACTCAACAAAATACTATTCCAGTAGTTCCTTTTCCTTGATCTGTATTAACTCCATAACTCACGTCATCGTATCCTCGTAATCTTGCGACCTCCGTCTTTCTTGTATATTACTCCATGGTCTTTCGTTCCTTTAATGTATCGGATTACTTGTTTCATCGCCTTCGGTGATGATCCTTGGTCTTGCATAAATCTGTGAGTAGTCCGATGAATAACTAAGATCCGGTCTTGTATGCGATAAGTATCCGAGACTTCCAATTAAGCTTTGTAATAAGTTGCGTCAACTGGTTTCCATCTTCCGCCATGACCAACTTAGTGCCGGGTCCATTGGTGTCTTCGTGTCATTCTCGTCCGTCATGCTTGTTTCTTTCAAGATCTTGTTAATGTATCCAGCTTTGTTTGATTGTAATCTCTCCTCCCGTCTGTAACTTCTATCCCAAGGTAATATGCTAGTAACCCTAAGTCGCTCATTTCAAATTTATCTTTCATCCGGGATTTGAACAAATCTACTTCCTTCTTTGGAGTGCTGTGATTATCGGATCATCTACGTATACTCAACGATAAGTGTAGAAGTCTTGCTTCTCTTTGTGTAGATCGCTTGTTCGAGATTACATTTCTTAAAGTCTAATGACTTTAATGTTTGGTCAAGCTTCACGTTCCAAGCTCTCGATATTGTCTTAAGCCATACAAAGCTTTAGTTAGCTTGTAGACTTTCCTAGGTTTCCTTGTTGAATGAAACCTTCGGGTTGTGTAACATAGACTTCTTCCTTCAATTCTCCATGTAAAATGCTGATTTTACATCTAAGTGGTGTACTTGCCATCCATTATATGTCGCTAGCGCTAAAATCAATCGAACTGTCTCTATCCTAGCAACTGGTGCAAACACTTCATCGAAGTCTATTCCCTGTTCTTGTACGTAACCTTTTGCTACTAATCTTGCTTTATACTTTATGATCCTTCCTTGTGCATCTCTTTTGGTTTTATAAACCCATTTGAGTCCTATTGCCTTTTGGTTTTCGGGCAATGTGGTAAGGGTCCATGTGTTATTTTTGTTGATTGAATCTAATTCAATTTCCATGGCCTCAATCCACTTCTCGTCTTTTGATGCTTCTTTGTAATTACGGGGTTCTTCTTCTGTAAAGAATAAGCTCAGCGCTTCTACTTCACGTGCAGTTTGGTAAATTTCCGTAATATCCTTTAAACCTTGTATAGGTCTATGATCAAATCTAGGATCTCGAGCTCTAATGAGCTTATAGTAGCTCTTTCTTCATCCGAGTTATGGTTGAAAGTATATGATGGTGGTGTGATTGGTGAGGGTGGATCTGGTATAGGTTCTTGTTCTTGATACGTGTTGTCAGTGTTTTCTATGTTGACTGGTGTAGGATTATCATAGTCAACTCCATCTATTACAAAGGTAGTCCAAAACGTATCTTCAGTATTCGTATCCTCTTCATTATTATTCCAATCCCACGGTTTCGTTTCCATAAACTTTACATCCCTACTAACATGTTTCTTCTTTCCTACTGGATCATATAGCCTACATGCTTTTGATCCTTCTTCAACTCCTAAGTAAATCATTGGAATGCTTCTATCATCTAACTTTTTCAAGTGAGGTATCGTAACCTTAGCATAAGCTGTGCATCCGAATATTCTTAGGTATTCTAAGTTTGGTTTTCATTGTAGGGCTTCATATGGTGTTTTGTCTTTCGAGGGCTTTCGTCGGTACCTGTTGAGTATGTAAATGGCGTGCCTTACTCGCTTCCGCCAAAAAGTTAAGGGTAACTTCATCGCTTTCATCATACTCCTAGTCGTTGATAAACCTTTGTTCTATTTCTCCTCTTCTACACCATTTTGCTGAGGTGAGTATGGTGCTGTCAATTGTCTCTCAATTCCATTTTCCTTACAGTATTTGGTAAATTCATGTGATGTAAATTCACCTCCTCTATCAGTTCTTAGCATCTTGATTTTCAACTTCAACTTTGATTCGATCTGGTGTCTAAATTCCTTGAATGTGCTAAACGCTTGATCTTTTGAGTTTAGAAAGTAAGCCCACATAAAACGTGTGCAGTCATCGACTAATAAGAAGATGAGCTTCTTTCCGGAGTGTGTTGTTGGACTTATGGGACCACAAAGATCTCCATATACTAAGTCTAACGGGTTCTTCGATCTGAATTTAGCTTGGTTTGGAAATGGTGTTCTGATATGTTTTCCTAATAAACATGCATCACAGATTTGTCCTGCATGCTTTATTCTTGGTATTCCATCCACTAAACCTTTCCTTGTCATTTTATCTATAGCATCAAAGTTCAGGTGACCTAATCTAGCATGCCATAACCATGCTTGGTCATCTACGTTTGCTAAAAGATATATAGGTGCTACTATATGCAATCTAATACTGTAAAGTCGATTCTTAGATCGTTCTACTTTCATCAACAACTTCTTGTTCTTATCATACAAAGTCAGTAAATTTCCATCCATAATGATCTTGCAACCTATTTCGTAAGTTGTCCTAGACTAAGTATGTTGCTCTTGAGGTTTGGTATGTAGTAAACATCCGAAATCATCTTCGTTGTAAGTTTCTACATCCTAATAGTATTGAACCTCTACCCTTTATCTCTACATATGATCCATCTCCAAAGCGAGCGCGTCGGTGATGTTTTCGTCAATATCTTTAAATGGCCTTTTGTCCCCCATATGGTTGCTTGCACCATAGTTCAAGTACCATATGCTAGCGTCTGTCGTAGCATATTTTCGGGTTGTACTTTTCTTCATTTAACAAGATTTCTTCGGTTCGTGTATAGCCATTAGCGTGATGGTTCATCGCCTTCTAAGATAAGGTTTGACCGTTTTGAGTTGTTGATGGACTTCTACAATCCTTCTTGTAGTGTCCGAGTTTTCCACAATTATAGCATGTGATTTTGCTCTTATCCCATCCTTGTTTTCCATTATTTGACTTATATGAGTGGGATGAGTTTCCTCCATTTGAGTTGTTTCTATTTCCCTTATTCTGCCAGTTTCCACGTGAATAGTTTGATTTACCTCTATATTTTGCAAATCGTTTCTTATTTCTAGAATGTTCGCCTTGTGCGAATAATAAGTTGTCCTGACCATCTACTTGTCCTCCCTTTCAGAGTTTTATTTTCTCCTCGAATGCCTTAAGTTTTCCTGTGATCTCATCTAACGTAATGTCATCAGATCATTCATCTGTTCTATGGATGCTACTATTTGAATGAATCTATCCGTGTGGAGTCTAATAGTTTTCGAACCAAAAGTGATTCATCCAACTCTTTCCTAATTCTTTTGCCTTCGTATGTAGCTGTTCAATTTGGTCAGAATACATCCACCGCTTCATCCTCCTTCATTTGAAGAGTCTGAAATCCAATCATCAATGATTGTAATCGTGTTTGTTGCACCTTTTCTTCCAACGTGTCTCTTTTTCAACGAATCCCATAATTCTTTGCGGCTTTGCAACTTGCTACTTGTAAGATCACATCTTCGTTACTTAGCGATATAAGAAGGCGGTTGTTGCCTTATCCTTCTTAACATCTAATTGTGTATCGACCTTAGGTTCTATTGTTTCCCATAGTCCTTGTGCTTCTAGTATCACCTTAATTTGTATAGTCCAAACTGTGTAGTTTGTGATTTTGAGTTTGGGCATTGATCTTTGTGTCATAGGGGTTACGGGTTTTGGGCGATGTTGTTACGCCACTTGCATCGTCATACACGGGCATTTTGATGGTTCTTATGATCTTCACTCACTAATTCGTATAGGGATTTCTAAGTAGTAGTATCACTTAATACTACGGGAACAGAAATAGTTATCCGGGAATCCTAATATAGAACTATGGATTTCTAATAGTATAAACTAAGTATCTATACTACAAATATGAAAGGAAATCCAAAAGTTTAAGATTTTTCGTGTGACCTGTTTTGTCACTTGCGTATTCCCTTCTCGTCGGTACTAGAGTATACCAACTATGTCTTTCTTTTCCCTTGTATCACGTTGTCCTTACTTTGTATCAGACTTGCTTCCTTTATCTCCAAGTCTCGAACTTTTGTGTCGACTTGCTTTATTTATCTCCAAGTTTTCGAATAAAACACAAAATGATTCAGAAATTAGTCTCGGTAATTTCTTCCAAAAGACCAAGCAGGTTGCTTGTCTTTGTTCTACTACTCGACGGTAGTATGTCAACAAGTGATGTCCTTGTTGCCCTCGTTGCTTGTCCGCGTTCAAACAATACTCCTTCTTTATTCCACACTATCTACAACAACCTACAGAAATACCAACGGTATCCTTGCGAGCAAATGATCAGGATGCTCCTGTTGTTGTCTCTCTTTTGTATTGTGAGCGTTTTTCAAAACAGTTTGATATGTTTTTCTGGTTCGGTATACCTTCTCTTCTTCTCAAGCAATGTCCTCTTTTTTTCTTCACGTACGTCTTTCTTCTCCACTTTTGTCTCGACAAAAGGGTTGTTTTTTTTTCGTTGTATGATTGAAAGCCAACAAGTATAGCAAAGTTTCCTTTGTCTCATTCTCGCTTCGCCCGAATCAAACCAATAAAATACCAAGTCACCACAATTTGGTGGCTTGTCGAATGCAATTTCTTACACAAGTACGGTCACAGCACTACTTTCCTTGCGTCTCAAGTTATCCGGGCAGCGTATGGTTGAATGATACGTTGCTTCTTCTTCTTCTTCCTGAAACAAAAGTTTCGCTTGCTTTTTCCGGGTTCCTTCTTTCTCGCTCAAGAATTTTCGGTTTTGTTTTGTACTCGTTAATCAAGTGACTTTGTTTCGTTTTCGGTTCGAATCTTGTGTTCAAGATGATGGTTGTATCGATGTAACGAGTGTATGGACAAGGCTCTTGATGCCAAATGTTGGTCCGATGTGAGTAAACAAATTATAACGAAATTGCAATATATGAATAACTTGTCAATATGTCTAACTCTCGAAATTTCTGTACATGTTCATCTATATATAGATATCGAAAGGTATCTCCAAACGACATGTTGGTTCCGAAAATAACTAATATAATTCTATAATAACCGCTTAGCGGTTTAAATGTTTAAAGCAGTGTTTGGCCCTTGAGTTTTTGTCTTCATGAAAGAAGCAATGGGCGAGATTATCGCTCACATAAGTGTGCAACTCTTAATTATGTTGGGTAAATATGATTTACAAACTAAAGTAACAACAAAGACATATACATGTTATTTATTGTGTAAATTTGACAATGTTTTGTTTGCTTTAACTTTGAAATATCTCTTAGATCTCGTTCAAGATCAACGAGAAAAAGCGAGTAGTTATTGAAGTTAGTTTGTCAATATCAACTGACCGATTTTGTTGGGTCCGATATTTACACTCTACACTTGGAGTAAAAGGAAGAAGAGATCGATGCTGAAAGGAAGGCAAGTGATATCGATCTGAATTTCTATATATATTAGATGTATGCGATACATCATCATGTCAATAATTATTTTATGATAAAAATTTGAGAACCACATGTCAAATTTTCTAGGTAGGATATGTGATTCTTGATAGAGATCACAAAGATAGCAAGCGGAAGGAAGTATAGATGTTTCTTTGTATAGCTTATCTAAAATTTCTAGGGCTACCGATAACTTTTCGGATGACAACAAGTGGGTGAAGGTGGGTTTGGTCCGGTTTACAAGGTAAAAATATGAATAAGTACATGTTAAACAAGTTGGGGTGAACGGGTGGTAATCAGAAAATATTTTATGCATTTACGTTCAACAAAAAGCATGTAGTAAATATGTTAGTCTCCGTGGTGTGTTAGAAGGACAAGAGATTCTTTGAAGCGGCTCTCAAAGTCCTCTCGGCAGGGCTTGGCAATTTAGGAATGAAGTCATCTCAGATTCGAAACTTGAAGATCGGAATCTTGTGAAGCTCTTGGGATACTGCGTTGAAGGAGATGAGACAATCTTACTTTATGAATACATGCCTAACAAAAGTCTGGACAGTTTCATATTTGGTTGGGCTCTCAGCTTTTTCAATCTTGTCAAATAAAAATTATATTAATTCCAAAGGAATATAGTTTATTAATAAACTAAGTTGTTGCAAATTTATGCGTATGGAATAAGAAAGTCATTACTTGATTGGCACAAAGGTTCAACATAATTAACGGAATTGCTGAGGTCTTCTTTATCTTCACCAAGATTGGCATAAAATTGTACATAGGATTTAAAGTCGGAACATTTACTCGATCATCGGATCGTCCAAAGATATCGACTTGGTTTGGCTGAGAATGTTTAAAGAACACGAAAGTGAAGCAAATACCAAGAGAGTAGTGGGAACCTTGTAAGAATCCGTTAAGTTTGTATAGTTAAATGCATTTTATATATACAGTGTGTATTTATTCCTATGGTCTTTTCTATGATCATGTTTTAATGCTTTAATTTTATACTCTATAAGACAATTTATAATTCGTATTTAGTATGGGTCATAATGGGTCATTATAAGGCATGTAATGTTTGGGTCAATATGTTAACCCAAACAGGCCTTTTAGAAGTTAGTTATATGTCGGTTAGTTTAGTTGACAGTTATTGGCAGTTACTCTATATTGTGAAACGACACAATGGTTCAAATGTCAACAGACATGTCGTTTCACAAACTATAAATACTGCATTAAGGATAAGTCAGACGATATGTATTACCTTTTATTATTATCAAAGTTACTTTACTGTTTTATTGTTTTGTCTCTCACAAACCAAAGTTCACAATGGTTATTACGAATCGATTGTTATGTTGTAATTGGCATGACCACAAACCTGTGTCAAAGTACCAACAATGGTATCAGAGCCTATGTTCTGATCCTAGGAGAAGCCAACTACACAGGAACATTAACCATGTCCCAAACAGATTCTACCAACAAGGAGAAACCTCTCAAACAAACCAAAACACTCCAAAATGGCCTAGACACAAAAGTACATATCACCGGAAGGAAAACGGTTACTAAAAAGAAATGGAAGAGGTGGTGTCCTATAATTCCTCAAAACTAAACTCTCCCACGAGTAGCAATTACAAACAAATAAAGGAACCAAGAAATATATCCAAGAGGGACAAAAGGGCACGTTGATATATATGTAAGGAAAGGGGCCACGTTTTTTGGAGATGCACAAACAAAGGAAAGAAAATCGAGGAAAGATTGAATCAAGTATAATGGAAACAACACACCAAGGTTTCACAAACCGGTGATGTATTCAAATACTGAACGAAATGTTCATGTATCACAGACTTTATGGTTGATGGTTACGCGTGGAAATTGGGATGGAATCGGTATGTTAGCAAAACATACAAAAGCACATGAGCCCATGAAGCACTTGTTCAAGAGAATGGTTCAGATTCAAGGTTGAAGGGACAGAAGAGAAGGAGAGAAAGTTCATTGTCTCTTATGGTATAGGAGAAGTGATTGTAGAGACAAAAGAGGGAAAGTTGATAATACCAAATGTAATTTACACTCCAGAAATTACATTGAACATTCTTAGTTTGGAGCAATTAGAAGAGCAAGGGTATTTGGTGAATTATGTTGGCAACAGATGCAGTCTAAAATACATGTTTGATTATATGTATGGAGATGCAGTTGAGGGACAGAACATCATTGAAGAAGAAAGTGAAGACACCATAATTGAGAGTCATAACAAGCATTTGGATGACTACTACAGGACGTTGGATCCAGGGGATGATTGCTCTTTAATCAAAGGCATGGAAGAACTAAGAATGGAGAAGGAAGAGAAGCATGATTATATGGACAGTGAGTACATAAGCATGAATGAAACTCTTTATCTCATGAAGGTAAACACTTATAAAGGTTTATAGCATTCCTAGATTTGATAGATATAGATAAACTTGTCTATGGGCGGGATGTATTGAAAGGAAGTTCATAGAGATGATCGATGGTTCTATCTAGACTTTTTAGGCCAACAAGTTTTAGGAGAATTGCCACCAACTGTAGGAGCAATTAACATTGACTTGTTGGGTTTATACAAATTTGTTGATGCACTGGGTGGGTATATGGATGTATCACTCAATAGAAATTGGTACCAAGTGGCTAAGATACTTGGTTTACAATATGAACATCAAGGCACAGTTAAATAATTGTATAGAGAATACATTGGGATGGTCAAAGTGTATTATGAAGAGTCAAAAGGGTGCAAGGAAAACCGAAGCCATGGCAGAAATAAGCGAGTTACTGCGGATGAGGCGAGAGATGGATATGCAAAGTTGATGCAGGATGATGACAAAGAAATGCAAGAAGGATACCCAAGAGAAACTGTGAAGGATAATGTACACATGGAAGATGAAAGCAGTGGAAGCAAATTTGGAACAACCATTGTAGAAAGTGGCAGCAGCAGTGATGATTTTATCATCATCACTTGAAGATGGAATCAAGAAGATCAAAGAAGCAGCATTCAAGCATTAGGAGGGAGAATGTGATCATGTTTTAATGCTTTAATGTTATACTCTATAAGACAATTTATAATTCGTATTTAGTATGGGTCATAATGGGTCATTATAAGGCATGTAATGTTTGGGTCAATATGTTAACCCAAACAGGCCTTTTAGAAGTTAGTTATATGTCGGTTAGTTTAGTTGATGTTATTGGCATGATTACTCTATATTGTGAAGCGACACAATGGTTCACATGTCAACGCATATGTCGCTTCACAAACTATAAATCTTGCATTAGGATAAGTCAAACGATATGTATTACCTTTTATTATTATCAAAGTTACTTTACTGTTTTATTGTTTTGTCTCTCACAAACCAAAGTTCACAATGGTTATTACGAATCGATTGTTATGTTGTAATTGGCATGACCACAAACCTGTGTCAAAGTACCAACATTTTCTTCTATTCAGAGGATACATATCTCCAGTATGCACGTTGAATGGTCTCTTCTCGTAAAGTCGGATATATTCACTTTGGGGTTTTAGTGTTGGAAATTGTGGCGGGAAGAAAAATAGAGGTTTGTTCATGAAAAACACCATGATCATCTTCTTGGACATGTAAGTGTGTTGAATATAATCATCCAATGATGAAACATATACAAATATACAAATATGCAAATTTAATTATGATATAGCTATCAAGGTCCATAAACACACATTTGTGATCAAGTATGAGCATATAAATACATAAAAGGATATAATCTGAGATGTATGAACTTTCGATTTAAACTAATTTGTGTTTTTATTTGGATTCATTTAGGCATGGAGACTTTGCAAAGAAGGAAAGTCTCTCGATTTAATTGATGAATGTTTAGGCAACTCCTATTCATTTTACGAGGTGTTACGATCAAGACATGCACGTTGGCACATTGTGTGTGCGACAGGCAGAAGATAGACCTTGCACACTGTCGGTTGTTGCCATGTTGGGTGGGAGGTTCTCTACCTTCTCCCAAACAACTCAGCTTCTTTATTCAAGGAAGTGACATCTATTCCCTTCACGCCTTCATTACTATCATCGGTTAATGGAGTAACATTAAGCGAGATAGACTGTAGATAATAAAAGATTTGGTTTACTCATGTTAAAGGTCATTTTATAAGTCTATTTATGATATAAAGAATGTATATATAGTGGATCATTGTGTAATTATCATATCAACAAAAATGTGTTTTTGTATGTTTCTATGTAACTTTAATATTTTCCCTCAAATGCTGGCTGCAGAGATTGGTTTAATTGATAATCTAGTCATTGATGTTGTGATTTGCTAAGTTCATTGATTAGTGATAACAAGCGATGCGAATATCAAACCTTTTAGAAGTGAGACGACAATCTGCTGAAGTTAGCAGGCATAGAAAAAAGGGACATCCATTTATTAACGATGTATGAATGAAGACTAACTCCAAGGTCGCCCAATTCACACATGTGATAAAGATATTTAGATAGGTGTTTTTGATGCCGGCACTTCTGACTATATAAACTTGACTTGAGCACATAAAACGGAATAAAACTTTGATATTGATTGATATGTGGAAAATTTTGCCTATACATAGAAACCCCATAGACACGGACGCTAAGAAATGACCATCTAGCAATTGATTGCACTGATGTCTATCATACTAGCCCAAAAAAATAATGCGTTAACAACACAACTACAGGTGAATGATGAATGAAATACGGTCATATAACTGCACATAATATTTATTTCACAAGTTTATGTTTGCCATAATTTTGGTTAATAGTACTTGAAATTGCTGATTAGCCCAAAACATATTAGTATACAACCCATTATCCCCAAATTTCTTTTCATTGATGCATAATGCTAACTTTTAAGAAAATGTTGGTTCGAGTAAATGCTTATCAATTCTATATTTATTACTCACATTAAGAAGTGTATTTACTCTCGTTTGAACTCATAGTTGGTCCCTGATCCTATTAGCGACCTTAAGAGTTCACTTGCAAACTTATATTTCTATATAAGTTTGCTTGATCAGAGGGCATTTACATTGTCATTCAATTAAGTGTTATTTCCGTATAACACTTTGTAATTCTTTTATTTCATCAAATAAGATTCACACCATTGAAAATTTAATTTTCTGTTTGCTTATAAACTGTTTTATACTCTCCCAGTCCCAAAATTAATGTCTTCCAACAAAAAACGCACATTTAAAAAAAAACATGATTATTATTGTTTTCTATCTCTTACTTTTAACTGAATAACAGTTTTACTTTTAACTAATTAATTACAATTTTCTTTAAAGATTGTGAACTCGATCAAACTTCCTTATCTAATTTTAGCAATGTACAATTAAATTGAGAAAATCTCATAAAAGAAACGTGGACTATTAATTTGGGACTGAGGGAGCACATTCATTAGTAATTGAGTCAAGGATTCGGAAATTAAATTAGTGAGAAGCTCCCCAACCAAATGGTTGCAGGTTCAAGGACATGTGAGATAGATTTGTGATATAAGTGTTGTGGGATAGTTAAAAATTGTCGTTCTAAAAAAAGAAAGAAAATAATTAGTGATAACAAGCGATGCGAATATCAACCCTTTTAGAAGTGAGACGACGGCCTGCTGAAGTTAGCAGGCATAAAAAGAGGGATATGCAGTTATTAAGGATGTATGAATGAAGACTCCAACTCTAAGGTCGACCAATTCACACATGTGATAATGATAGTTAGATAGGTGATTTTGATGCTGGCACTTTTGTCTATAAGCTTGACTTGACTACATAAAAACGGAATGAAATTATTAAGAAAAAGCTACTGTTAACTCTTATATTGATTGCTATGTGGAAAATATTGCCTATACATAGAAACCCCATAGACACGGTCGCTTAGAAATGACCCGCTAACAATTGATTACAATGATGCCTATCCTACTAGCCCTCATAAATAATGCGTTATCAACACAACTGTGGGTGAATGATGAATGAAATTCGGGCATATAACTACACATAATAATTATTTCACAAGTTTATGTTTGCTATAGTTTTGGTTAATAGTACTTGAAATTGATGGTTAGCCCAAAACAGATCAATATACAACCCATTCTCCCCAAATTTTACTTTTATTGATGGATTTTAGGTTGCCTACATGTACTCTTCTCATGATTCATATATACGTACGTACTCGGTATATACTTTAATAGAAATGATAATTTATTCGCACTTTAGAAAGGTAATTAGTAAGACTTATTTGGTCTTCCCACCTAGTAAGCTATATTTAGTCTTTAGTCTTTACCAAGGAAGTTAGGTTCTTGGAAGAATGATAAAAATTAAAACAGTAGTCAATGAAGCACATAAAAAGGGAAAACTAAGTTGTGAGAAACTGGCAAATCAAAAGTTCAGTACATTCAATAATAATGTTACTCCCATATATTACCTTCTTCTCTCTAATGCTATCATCTTGCAGCTCATTAGACACCATAACTGTTTTTCAAAACATCACAGACGGTAAAACCATTGTTTCAGAAGCGAAGATTCGAGTTGGGCTTCTTTAGCCCGAAATTGAAGAATCGATACTGGGATATGGTATAAGAACACATCACCTCATACGGTTTATGGGTTGCTAACTGTGAAACTCCACTTATCGATACCTCGGGGTGGTTTTATTGGAAAGCAATGGAAACTGTCCCTTGTCAATGGCGATGGTTCCATCACTGGTCATCCAACTCCTCGTCATCCGCACAAATGTGAACCCCAAAGCAAAACTCTTAGATAGGAAATTTTGTTATCACGAGTGAAAATTTTCTCAACAAGGAAAATTACATTTGGCAAAGCTTTGATCACCTGGAGATACCTTGTTACCGGGAATGAAGTTGGGCAAGAACTTTATAACGAAGAGAAACATATCGACATCTTGGAGGCCGCAGATGATCCGTCCCAGTGTGAGTATACATTCGGTTTTAATAGTTAAGGGTAAATCGTTCAATTATACCTTAGGAAAAGCTCATTATTACAACAAGATATGGGCGTTTCTTGTGGTATGTCATTTGCTCGTCACCCAAACTATAATCCACGACCCTACGGTTCGGTACAAACTTGACACGATTGTGAATCGAGCGATGTATTACATGTATGATATTGACAGCCCCGGATCCGTGTTAAGATCGGTATTAACTCGCGATGGCAAGGTTGAGATTTCTCACCGAATTTGCTGCCGACAATGGATTCGATATATGAACTTACCCGCGGATTATTGTGATAACTATGGACTATGTGGCCCATTTGGAATATGTAGTACTTCTACAAATCCTAATTGTCTCTGCTTGAAAGGTTTTGAGCTTAAAAACCCACACGAACTGAATCCATATAATGGGACTAGTGGATGTCAGCGGAGTAGAACCTTGGATTGTGGGCTCAAGAGGATTCCACAAGTTTTCGGATGTGGCTATGTTCATTGATTAGTGATAACAAGCGATGCGAATATCAAACCTTTTGGAAGTGAGACGACGATCGCTAAAGTTAGCGGGCATAGAAAAAGGGACATGCGTTATTAACGATGTACGAATGAAGACTAACTCCAAAGTCGACCAATTCACACATGTGATAAAGATAATAGGTGATTTTGATCTTTGGCACTTTCGTCTCGTATTCAAGTGAAAAGTGGAACCCATATCTCCTCCTGTCTATTTTGCCATTACGAGCTCTCCTCGAAGGCTCAAGGAAACTTCACCCAGCGCGTTGATGTGTGGATTGATAGAAAGGCGATCGAGCGATGCGGTGATACTGGACCACGAAACAAAAAATAGTTGAACTCGGTGAGCACGCTACTACATGTAAATAATGCGCATTATTAGGAAATCCTAAGTATAAATACGATGACATACAGCTCCGAGATATTTGTTGGAATGGTAGTGGGATTGGCTCGATACGACTAGAGGTGTGAGCCTATTGGAGGCACACACGTAAAACACTAGAGTACGTTTAAAGCTCAAGTTTGACCCATATTTGACCTGAGATATAATAGGACCGATTTTCACTTGATCCTAGCCCAATTGCCGGTCCATAGGAAGGGACTTGGGGTGGGTTTTGGCCTATGATATGTTGTGTGAGATATGGTATATAAGCTTAACTTGGAGCACAAGTTGAAGCCCAAGAAAGCTAGGGTTCTAAGGCTTTATATACCCAATACCCTAGCTTCTATACCTCACAACACACACACTCTTTCTGACAAGTTTACACGATCCATCACCACCTTGTTTTCACCAATTGGAATCATAAAACCGATCTAGGGTTTGTTTGTTTCGATTGCCTCTTGAAACCCTAACTTGCATCTATTGATTCAAGAGTGATATAGGGTTTATTGTTATTTTTTCTTGGTGTTTCCGGGTCGATAAGAACAGCCAAGAATTGGTGTTTTGATTGCTCTAGTTCTCGGGCAGAAGAAGATATATATCGGGTACCCTTTACCCGATATCAGATAACAAAGGGTTGTTTGGTTCTCGGGTTTGTTTGATCTTGGACATAGGCAAGTTTGGTTGTTTGTTTTAGTTTAAGGGTTTAGAGTTTTTACAAGGGTTATTTGGTAAACGTGACACGACTAGCATATCGGGCGTATTCGAGTTACGTGTTTGTGTGAGCACTCGTAGAGGTAATCGGGTTGATTACTTGGTTTCTAGTTGTTTACTTACGGGTGACTACAAGGGTTAGTTTTCTTGTTTCCTTTTTACTCTATTTAAGAAAGCTATTTTCACATCCATCTGATGAATCAGATTGTGAATTGATGCCAAAGCAATAAGCAGTCTTATGGTATGCGATACGAGCCACGAGGCATAAGTATCAAAGTAGTTTATCCATGAAGTTTGTTTAAAGCCACGAATGACTAGTCTAGCCTTGAACTTTTAATAGTTCCATCTACCTTCATTTTCTTTTGAAAATCCATTTGCAAGATCAACCAACACCCAAGTGTTGTTGCCCATGATAGAATCCATCTCATCATTGACTACTTCTTTCCAGAAAGCAATATCCTAGGACTTCATTGCTTATTCAAATGTCTTGGTGTTTAATTCGCCAGCAGCACGGTAAGATAATCAGTAGCAATGCAATACCACTAGGTGGTTACCGAATATCACTTGGAATCGTGTGATCACTTTCCAAAGTAAACTATTCGACCCTTTGCCTGGGTTACATGAATATCTACTTGAGATAAGACCAAATGTTAGTTATTGAATTAGGCACAATCAATAACCCTTGCGCAAATAAGTATTTTAGCTTTCTGTTTAATTCTTCTGGTTTTGTATGTATTCATGCTGATGATGACAACCTCTATATATATAGTAGAGAACACTCACTCTTAGTCAATGGATTTTATGAGTAATTAACGTCTAATTAATCACCAATAATAAGCCTCCATTATCATAGGAATAGTGGTTACATGACCAATTAAGCGTGGTCAAAGCGGTTATAATGACCGCTTGAATGAGTCAAAGTTATTATAAATTAATTCTCGCAATACTACTAGTATGAACCAATACACTAGCAGTAGGAACTATCAGTTACTACACTAGCAGGAGTAACCAACACTACCAGCAAGAACCAATACACTAGCATTAGGAATCATCAGTCACTACACAAACAGTAGTAACTAACACTACCAGTACTAACCACTATTGAGTCAGGGTATTCAGGGACCTCATGGGTGTACACTACATACCTTCTAACCCTGTTAAATAGTATGAAGGACTGATATTGTCAACTTTGAAAGTCTTATTGAAAGTTTATATCTAAAGTGAAGAAAAGAGAAGTGCAAGGTCTAAAGTGGAACTTGATAGAGTATATAAACTCTTATCCTGCTTAGGGTTTGATACCTTCTCATTTCAGTTGTTTTATCTCTCTCTAATATTTTCACACAGTTGTTTGTTTGTCTTTGATATCAGTCTGGATATCTGTTAGTGTTTTGTATCAAGATCAATCTCTTTATTTGATCTTGTATTCTGAGTGTTGAGTGATCATTGTAGTGAGTTAACTGGTGTCTTCCTAAAAGAGATCAATTTTGTTTAATGTGTATTTATATTGGTAAGCACCCAGTTGGAGACTTATCTTCTTACATTGTTATAATAAAAGATATACCAAGGGTTGGTTGGTTGGGTGTAGTTGTGAATTGTTGTGTGCTCTTGATCATTTTTACATGGTATCAGAGGGCACGGTTCTGATCTGGTGGTTTTGAGATTCTAGGGTTTCTAGGGTTTCGAAGGTTTTTTGGGGTTTCTTGCAATTGAAGGTTTAATTGGTTAATTGAGGCTGTTTTCTTAACGGCCGTGGTTGATTTGATCTGTTTGGGATTAGATCCGGTGAATTTGTGGGTTTCTTGATTAGGGTTTTTAAAACCCTAATTTGGAAATTTGGGGATTTGTATCTCTGGTGGTTTCTTGGTGGTTTTGGGCCCGTTCTTGGTTGCAATCTCACTAGACTAAGTGAATCTAGTGATTTTGTGTTTCATTCCGCTGGTATCTCACTGTAAGTGTGTTTTTCTCCTTTAAGATAACATTTACTTAGTCAAGAAGGTGCAAACACAGTGGTTAACACCTTGACCTGCCACCGTGAGTGGTACGGAAACCTGCTCTGGCCACTCTCAGTCTTCTTGGCTGGTATCTTGTTATTCTTGGGTGTGCGTATAGATTATTTTTTAGTTTTTCTGTGTCTGGGTCGAAGGAGGATAGGATTTGGGATTGAGAAGTTGTGTTGAGATAGTTTTGTTTGTTATTGTTGTTGGTTGTTTGATGTGGTTTGTTTTCTTGGTTGTTGCTTGTTCAGTTTTCTATTAGTTCTTGTTTTTTGTTTATCTCTTTGTTATTATGGCTATTGGTGATCCAAGTGGTAGTAATACTGAAGTCTTAATTAGTAATCTTGATGCTGGTAATCCTCTTCATATTCAAACTAATGATAATAGTGGTACTGCTCTTATTCCATTTAAACTTGTTGGAACTGAAAATTATAGAATATGGTCTGGTGCAATGAAGTTAACTTTACAAGCTAGGAATAAGTTCAGTTTTGTTGATGGTTCTTGTGTTAAAGAAACTTATTCTACTAATAATGTTCTTGCTGCCCAATGGGATATGTGTAATGCTATTGTTTTATCATGGCTGATGAATTCTGTTACTCAAGATGTTTACATGGGTCTTGTTTATTCTGATAATGTTGCATGTGTGTGGAAAGAATTAAAAGAAACATATGATAAGGTAGATGGTTATGTGGTTTATAATCTTTTGCAGAAAATTAATTGTGTTAAACAAGGTGGTACTTCAGTTGCTGATTATTATCATAGGCTTAATTCTTTGTGGAAAGAATTTGATGTTTTTACTAAACTGCATGTTTGTGTGTGTGAAGTTAAGTGTTCTTGTGATGCTAGTAAAGAGCTAGTTCTGCATAAACAACTCATGAAGTTGATGCAGTTTCTCATGGGCCTTGATGATTGTTATCAGCCTGTGAGAACAGCTCTATTAACCAGGGATCCTCTCCCTGAAGTTAAGGATGCTTATATCACTGTTTCTAGAGAGGAATCTCACAGAGGTGTTCCTGAGTCCTCTAGTGCTACTGAGACTAAACTTAATGCTTTTCCCTTTGCTGCTATATCTTTTAACAACAATAGAAGAGTGTTTAATAATGCTAATAATAACACTAGAGGAAGTAATTCTCTCGCTAATCATCGCTAATAGAGGTCCTAATCCTAATCTTAATTGTAAAATTGTGGTAAGATTGGACATACTATTGAAAGATGTTATGAAATTATTGGTTTTCCACTTGGTTTTGTTAAAAATAATAATCCATTAAACAAAATGGTTATAGGCAAAACTATAATGCTAATGTTGAGAATAAGCGATCGAAAAAAACAATCTACTACTTCATCCGCTAGTACATCTTCGGTTTTACTTCGGCGGATGAAGAAACTATTGTCTTTGATCAATGATACTTCTACTGGAAGCATACATGCTAATATGGCAGGTAGGGCTTCATTCTTTAATGGAAATGTTTGGTTTAATATAAATTTTTCTAAGTATTTTTTTGTGAATTCTAGCATATCTGTTAAAACTGTTTCTTTGGGTTGGATTATAGATTCAGGTGCTAATCAGCACTTGACTATTTCCACTGTTGGTATGTTTAATGTTGTGGACATTTCTAGTCTTAAGATTACTGTTGGACATCCCAATGGTACTCTTGCTACTATTAGCCATGTTGGAAACTTAAAATTAACTAATAATGTTACTCTATGATGTATTAGTTGTGCCGGTTATTGTGTGAGCTTGTTATCCGTTAATAAACTTATTAGAGATAGCAAAATGTTTGTTGGTTTTGATGAAGATACATGTTATATTCAGGATTTGAAAAGGGAGAATGTTCTGGGGACTGGTAGTTAGTCTGATGGTCTATATCTGTTTGATATGCAATCTAGTAATGCTTTGGGTAAGTGCAATGTGGTTATGTCTTATAATGTGTCTAAAATTGTTTGGCATAATAGATTGGGTCACCCTGCTGATCCAGTCTTATCTATTCTTCAAAAAGATATTGGTATTTCCAAGAATTCTTCTGTTTCTGTTTGTGAGATCTGTCATAGGGCTAAATAGACAAGGGAACCTTTCCTAATGTCTGATCATAAGTCTAAGAATCTTGGTGATCTTATTCATCTTGACTTATGGGGTCCTTACAGAGTAACAAGCAGAGAAGGATACAAATATTTTTTGACTTGTTGTTGATGATTATTCTAGAGCTGTGTGGGCATACTTAGTTAAAACTAAAGATGATGTGTTTGATGTGTTCTGCTCCTTTATTCACTTAATTTCTAATCAATTTGGTATTAAAATTAAAACTGTTAGATCTGATAATGGTACTGAATTTGTAAATAAGAAAATGAGTGAAATGTTTTCTGATCTTGGTATAATACATCAAACATCTTGTGCTCATACACCTCAGCAAAATGGGATTGCTGAAAGGAAACATAGACACCTACTCAATGTAGCTAGGAGTCTTATGTTTCAAGGGGGGATTCCTTTAAGATTTTGGTCTGATTGTGTTCTAACTGCTATATATCTTATAAACATGCTGCCATCTTCTGTTCTAAGTGGTAAATATCCATATGAGTTGTTGTATAAAACTAAACCAAGTCTTTCCCATTTGAGGTCTTTTGGCTGTCTATGTTTTGCTACAATTTTAAACAATCATGATAAATTGTCTTATAGGTCTGAAAAATGTGTTCTTATTGGTTTTTCTTCTACTAAGAAAGCATATAAGCTTTTGAGTTTGGATACAAGAAATGTGTTTTTTGCAAGGGATGTAAAGTTTTATGAAAATGTTTTTCCATTAAAAATGAAAACATGTGTCAAGCGATCTGAGATAGTGTAAATGAAGTTGAACACTTGAGATTTTTGATAGTCCAAGGTCTCAAAGTGATGATGAAGGGAAGATTCACCATTGAGGATGGTAGTATGCCATCTTCACATGATGCTAGAGATAATGAGTCAGATACTACTTATTTGCATCATGAAGATAGGCAATCTGCAACCCACTTTGGTGACAAACACTGGTCTGAGGGCAATCTTAATTTTGAAAATACTAGTTTAGTTTCTACCCAATCTGATAATATAAATGAAGATGTGCAGACACCTCTATTAAGAAGGTCTAGTAGAGAGTCTAAAACTCCTATTAGGTTTAGTGATTATGTTGAGCTACGCTAATCTCAGTAGGAATAATATGTGTTTTGCTTCTACATTAAATAAGTCTGTTGAGCCTAAGAATTATGAAGAAGCTGTTAATAATCCTAATTGGTCTAAGGCTATGAACAATGAAATTGAAGCTTTAAATAGAAACAATACCTGGACTGAATGTGAGTTGCCTGTTGGTAGACATGCTATAGGATATAAATGGATATGGAAAATCAAGTATAAATCAACAGGTGAAATTGATAGATATAAAGCCAGATTAGTTGCTAAGGGTTTCAATCAAAGAGAAGGTTTTGATTATGAAGAAACCTTTAGTCCTGTTGTGAAAATGGTGACTGTTAGATGTTTAATAAGCATTGTTGTTAGTAAAAACCGGCCTTTGTATCAGTTAGATGTTAATAATGTTTTTTTATATGATGATCTTGATGAAGATGTGTATATGTTTTAACCAAAAGGTTTTAATGGTGGTGATGATTCCAAAGTCTGTAAGCTTAACAAGTCTTTATATGGACTTAAGCAAGCACCTAGACAATGGAATGCTAAACTAACTACTGCTCTTGTTGAACATGGTTTTGAACAAAGTAAACTGGATTATTCTTTGTTTGTTAAACAAAAAGTATCTGTTTTTGTGGCTTTGCTTGTATATGTTGATGATATTGTTATCACTGGTAATGATGAAGTAGAAATCAATAACTTTAAAAGGTTTTTGAGTTCTAAGTTATGATTAAAGATTTGGGAGAATTGAAATATTTTATTGGTATTGAAGTGTTGAAAAATGATAATGGTATTTGTATGACACAAAGAAAGTATTGTTTGGAGTTGTTATATGAGTATGGGTTGCTAGCTGCTAAGCCTGTTGATACACCTTTCCCTGAAAATACTATATTGAGTTGTATTGACACTGAAAATGATAAAGTGTTAAACAATGTTAATAACTATCAAAAGTTGGTTGGTAAGTTAGTATACTTAACTAATACCAGACCAGATATTAGTTACTCTGTTCATTGTTTAAGTCAACACATGCATAAACCTTTACAATCTTATCTTAAGGTTGCTTTGAGAGTTTTGAAATATTTGATAGGGTCTCCAGGTTCTGGTTTGTAGTTTGATAAAGAGTCTAATCTTAAGCTTAAAGCTTATGTAGATTCTGACCGGGCTAAATGTCCTTTGACTAGGAAATCTGTTACTGAATTTTGCGTTTTCTTGGGTAACTCTCTTATTTCTTGGAAAAGTAAGAAACAGGCTACTTTATCTAGAAGTTCAGCTGAGGCTGAATATAGAAGCATGGCTTCTACTACTTGTGAAGTAATTTGGTTGAGTAATCTGTTGCATAGTCTTGGTCTTAAAGAGTTGTTACATGTGGATATTTTTTGTGATAATAGTGCTGCAATTCAGATTGCAGCCAATCCTGTTTTCCATGAGAAAACAAAAACTTTGAGTTAAATGTACATTTGGTTAGAGAAAAGGTTTCTGCTGGAGTTATCAAAATAGTTAAGATCCATACAGATGTGCAAGTGGCAGACATTTTTACTAAGAGTCTTGGTAAAAGACAACATAGTTTGTTTTGCAAGTGTCTTGGTATGTTTGATTTGTTTGCAGGTATTAATAATAGTGAAAAGAGTAGCAGCCAAGCTAATGAAGGATGCAGTTTACAAGGTGAAGACTTATCAACTTGAGAAGGGGTGTTAAATAATATGAAGGACTGATATTGTCAAGTTTGAAAGTCTTATTGAAAGTTTATATCTAAAGTGAAGAAAAGAGAAGTGCAAGGTCTAAAGTGGAACTTGATAGAGTATATAAACTCTTATCACGCTTAGGGTTTTATATCTCTATCAATCGTCTTTGAATCTCTCATATTTACTTTATTTATTGTATTTTTATTCTCTCCTATTGTTTAGGTTTTGTATCAAGATCAATCTCTTGTTTGTTTGTAGATACACCGAGTGTTGAGTGATCATTGTTGTGAGTTGATTGGTGTCTTCATAGAAGAGATCACGTCTTTGTTTATGTATATTTGTACTTGGTAAGCACCCGTGTTGGGGACTTATCTTCTTACATTGTTATAATAAAAGATACACCATCACAAGGGTGGTTCAAAATTTGGATGTAATTGTGAATTGTTGTGTGCTCTTGATCATTTTACAAACCCAAAACCGGTGTGAACTAATTGGAGTTAGTTGATTCTTCCTCTGCATAGATGTTGAAGCAAGAGTTTGAGTCAACTGATTCTTCCTTTGAACTTCCTTCCATATTCCGACATTTTTTCTACAAGTAGGTAGCATAAATACAAAGTTATTAGAAATTATCATCTTAATTCTTAAGTTTTAATAGTTTACAGAAACAAATCTATTCATATGTAACGTTATATGATTTTATGTTCTATGAACACAATATTATCGTCTTAAATCTTAAAATTGTTTACAAAAAATGTGATGATAAATGATCATATGTTCTATATATTTGTTAAAATTGAAGCTAAATTACTGTTATTTTAAGGACTTCCGAAAACAACCGGACACAACCTTTTCCTGCAAATGAGAAATTACACAATGTCAAACTTTTAATAACCTAATCGAGTTACTACATACATTTTAATTTATATATCTACATAACAAAACAACCTATAGAATTTAGAAAATATATAAAAACTGCAACAACAATAATAAACTTACATTGAAATAATGAAGATCACATGACCAAATAAATCTTAGTCTGCGTTTTCTAGGTCACAACGTGTAGAAAAAAATGCAAACAAACGAAAACCAACCTGTTATCTATTTAATTTAGTTTGAGAAGTTGACGTGTTTAGACCTTATAGTATGAGAATATTTAACCTTTGTGGTCATTTCGTTACTTGTGTCACATATTGCAAGTAGAGGTGTCAAATTGTCAATCGCGTTATCGGGTCGGGTTTGAGGCTTATCTGGTCGGGTCTATCGGGTTTTGGAAAGAAAAAAATATATATAACCCGCAACCCAACCCTATAAGGAATCGGGTCTATCGGGTTACTTGTTAAAGAAAAAGAAGAAAAAATAAGGCCAATAAAAAAAAAAAAAAAAAAACTTAATGCCATCGAACAAGAATGTTAGACTTTAGGGCAAATGTTTTATAATGCTAGGATTATTATCTAAAATGGACAAACATATGACATAATTAAATTAAATTTAAATGTACATATATATGATCTTGTTGTGTTGTCATACTTTGTGCTTCTTGTTTGAGAAACAAAGCGCAACAACCAACTTGTACTGGAAGTGCTTCATACTAGACAAAAGTGGTATTGTATGTCCATAAAAAGAATACATAAGCATTGCCCAGTAGTAACCTACTTAAAAACGATTTGTTATTGGGCTTTTGTTCAAAAATCAAAGATTTGTTAATACTGTACGTCATTGTATTTTATTGGGTTGACTCGATAACCTGATAAGAAACTAATTAGAACCCTAACTCGACCCTATTAGGCAATTGAGTTGACCCGATAAACCCGATAAGCTAAGTTAGACATGAATCAACCCGAACCTATAAGGCTTTATTGAGTTGGTCGGTCATTCATTTGACACCCCTACTAGAACTTGCGAATTAGGGTGTGTGCATGAAGGCGATTTTGTAATAACCAAACCCGAACCTAAAATTCGATTTTAAGTTTTGTAAAACCAAATCATGCGAGAAAAAAGTTCGGTTTGGTTTTTGGTTTTTTGTGGTTCAGTTTTCGGATATCCAAAATTTGAGTTGATGATTTTATGTTATACCCATTATTTTAGCTAAGTTTTTTAAACTCGGATATCCGAAATTTTAGATAACAATTTTATATATTCGAATATCTAAATATCTATAATTTTCGGAAAACTTTTATATAAGTTCCTAAACTAAAACTAACATTTCATAAAACCCAACCTTTTAATAAATTTTGATCAATTTCTTCGGATATCCGAATACGCATATTTTTTGAACATTTAAAACCTAAATCAAGAAATCCTAGAATATAAGTTGAAAACGATATATGCATGCTAACCTTTCTTTGGCGACATCTTATGCAGTGTTTCTTTTTTACTTATTAAGTGAGCGCAAACTCTTACTTTATCTTAATGGAAAGACCCATAAAATCATCTTTTTCTTAAATAAGTGACTAATCTAGACATTAAGCCACTTAACTTAAGAAACATCCGACATACATCTCTTGTAGGGTGCATATAGTGACAGCCTCTATTAACGATTTGATGACTTCCATCTACCAACTACTTTTTTATTAATATGGTTTTTGGCCCACACAGTTAACCAACTTGTTTTTCGAACGTATCTTGGTTGGGTGACAAATTCAACTTGTTTTGCTAAATTATTTTAATCTAATTAGCTTGATTCATGTTAATTGAAGATCGAGTTTGAAACTTTTTAAAAGTATGTATAAGCATAAAGAGTATATACATGCACGTAAATTTTACATTGCTCAACTGTGAAATACAAATATGAAACTTCATAGGCCGTTTGCACGGCATAAAAAAGTACCTAGTCAATGTGTGGTCACACTTTCATGCTATTAATAAGGAACATGGAGGAGACAGTTAAGCATGATTGCTCCACATTCCACTTGAATCCACAACTTGTACTATTTGCAGGCTTCAAGTTTAATGCTCCTCAAAGCTTTAAACTCTACCAATAGTCTTTGTTTCTTGATTCATTTTAATTAAATGTCCAAATATACAAACCCACTTTAGTTTAACTTGCCAAACTCACATTAGATCTCCAACAATGAGAAACTGGCAAATCGAAAGTTCAGTACATTCAATAATAATGTTACTCCCATATATTACCTTCTTCTCCCTAATGCTATCGTCTTGCAGTTCATTAGACACCATAACTGTTTTTCAGAACATCACAGATGGTGAAACCATTGTTTCAGGAAATGAAAGATTCGAGTTGGGCTTCTTTAGCCCAGGAAGTTCGAAGAATCGATACCTGGGGATATGGTATAAGAACACATCACCTCAAACAGTTTTATGGGTTGCTAACCGTGAAACTCCACTTATCGATACCTCAGGAGTGGTTAAATTGGACAACAATGGAAACCTGTCCCTTGTCAATGGCAGCGGTTCCATCACTTGGTCATCCAACTCCTCGGCATCTGGCACAAATGTGAACCCCATAGCAAAACTTTTAGATACGGGAAATTTTGTTATCACTAGTGAAAAACTTCTCAACAATGAAAATTACATTTGGCAAAGCTTTGATCACCCTGGAGATACCTTGTTACCAGGAATGAAGTTAGGTAAGAACTTTGTAACAGGAAGAGAAACATATCTGACATCTTGGAGGCAGGGACGGAGCCAGTGGGGGGGCTGGAGGGTGCTCGCCCCAACCGGCATAGGGGAACATACAGCTTAACAAGGTGGTGCCGGTAACCACCTAAGACAACAAGTTCGTTAAGAGATTTGTATGCAATTATTTTGGAATTTACCTTGAAAATATAAGAGGAACCACTTTGGAAATGAATAGACTTGGAGGAAAAGATAGAAAACATGCCATCGAAAATTCGAAAGACGCCGGAGAACATGGTGGAGGTAGCTGAGGAAGAAGAAGCTAAACGTTTTTTTTTTTTATATAATAAGACAAATAGTAGGAGTAGTTACAAAAGGAGTAGGGAGTAGGGACACATATGTAAAAAGTTTTATACAGATAACTATTTTGATTTTTTTAGTAACTTTTCATTGGTAAAACTAAAGTAATTTTCTTTTAAATATACATAAGGTACATTTCTATTTGGTTCTTTCTTTTGTTTTTGAGGAAGCGTTTGTAGTTAGATTTAATGAAGTTTGTAGTTAGATTTAATGAAATGAATTGCTCTCAGTGAAAGTTGTTTTCGGTTCGTTGTAGATAACTCACAACTAGAATTATATAAAAACGCATTAACATAAACCCCCGAACCAATAAACCAATCAGTTAATTATTTGGATCGAATATAGGAACCATCATAGATTTTCGCTTGGGTCCGCCATCGTCAACTGATCGAACTAGCCCCACTTTGTGGCTTGGATAATAACCCACGTTTCATAGAGTTTTCAATCCAGCTTGTACTAATGGCTCGTATCTAATAAACATTGACGCTTTTATCTTCTAAAACAAGAAATTGTATGTTACTATCAGATAAAAAAAAAATTTTGAGCCCCCCCTAATACAAATTCCTGGCTCCGCTCTGCTTGGAGGAGCGCAGATGATCCTTCCCCAGGTGAGTATACATTCTGGTTTTTAATGGTTAAGGGTAAATACGTTCAACTATACATTAGGAATAGCTCGGAATTAAAACAAGAATTGGGCCGTATACTGGTATGTCATTTGTTGGCCACCCAAACTATAAGCCTGACCCTACTGTTCGGTACAAATATGACTTGATTGTGAATAAGAACGAGATGTATTACATGTATAGATATGATAGCCCCAGATTCTTGATAAGATCGGTAGCAACTCCTGATGGAAAGGTTGAGGTTTCTCAGCTGAATTTGCCAAGCCAAGAATGGATGATTGATATGAACTTTCCCGTGGATTCTTGTGACAACTATGGACTATGTGGCCCATATGGAATATGTAGAATTTCTTCAATTCCTAATTGTGTCTGCTTGAAAGGTTTTGAGCTTAAAAACCCACAAGATCTGAATCCATATAATGGGTCTAGTGGATGTCAAAGGAGTAGAACCTTGGATTGTGGGCCTGAAGAGGGATTCCTGAAGTTTTCAAACGTGAAATTGCCAGACACGCAAAATGCCGTTTATGATACCAATATGAACCTCCAGGAATGTGAGGTAGCTTGTAAGCATAATTGCTCTTGCACCGCATATGCAACTCCAAACATCACTGGATTTGGATGTTTACAATGGTTTGGTAATTTGGTTGATGTTCGAGAGTATGCACAAAACGGGCAAGACCTTTATGTTAGACTGGCAGCCTCTGAATTATCAGGTAAGCCAGTACATAACTAATAATAATGCAATTTTCTATTCATTTGATGTTTGGTTCCATCCTGTTATTTTAACAAATGTTTTGTTTGCTTTAACTTCGTAATATCTCTTAGATCTCCCTTCCAGCTTCAACAGAAAAAAACGAGTAGCTATTGAAGTTAGTTTGTCAATATCAACTGGAATGATTTTGTTGGGCCTGATATTTACACTCTACACTTGGAGTAAAAGGAAGAAGAGATCAGATGCAGAAAGAGAAGGCAAGTGATATCGATCTGAATTTCTATATATATATTAGATGTATGCTATACATCATGTAAATAATTACCTTATGATAAACATTTGACAACCACACGTCATATTTTCTAGGTAGGAATGTAACGGTTCTTGATAGAGATCACAAAGGTAGCAGCCAGAAGGGAAGTATAGATGTTCCTTTGTATAGCTTATCTCAAGTTTCTATGGCTACCGATAACTTTTCGGATGAAAACAAGCTGGGAGAAGGTGGGTTTGGGCCAGTTTACAAGGTAAATAATTTGAATAAGTACATATTAAACAAGTTTGTTTATACATTTTTTTTTTTTTTTGTAAAGGGGATTACCCCGGTAATATAATATTATTATACTTTTACATTCAACATAAAAGCATGTAGTAAATATGTTAGTCTCCAGGGTGTGCTAGAAGGACAAGAGATTGCTGTGAAGCGGCTCTCAAAGTCCTCTCAGCAGGGGCTTGAAGAATTTGAGAATGAAGTCATCTGTATTGCTAAACTTCAGCATCGGAATCTTGTGAAGCTCTTGGGATACTGCATTGAAGGCGATGAGACAATCTTACTTTATGAATACATGCCTAACAAAAGTCTGGACAGTTTCATATTTGGTTGGGCTCTCAGCTTTTTCAATCTTGTAAAATAAAAATGATATTAATTCTAATTGCAAAGGGATATAGTTTATTAATAAACTAAGTTGTTGCAAATATATGCAGATGGAATAAGAAAGTCATTACTTGATTGGCCACAAAGGTTCCACATAATTAACGGAATTGCTCGAGGTCTTCTTTATCTTCACCAAGATTCCCGGCTTAAGGTTGTACATAGGGATTTAAAAGCCGGGAACATTTTACTCGATCATCAGATGCGTCCAAAGATATCTGACTTCGGTTTGGCCAGAATGTTTAAAGAACACGAAAATGAAGCAAATACCAAGAGAGTAGTGGGAACCTTGTAAGAATCCCTAAAGTTGGTATAGTTTAATGCATTTTATATATATAGTGTGTATTAATTTCCATGGTCTTTTGTTCTATTCAGAGGATACATATCTCCAGAGTATGCAGTGAATGGTCTCTTCTCGATAAAGTCGGATATATTCAGCTTTGGGGTTTTAGTGTTGGAGATTGTGAGCGGGGAGAAAAATAGAGGTTTTGTTCATGAAAAACACCATGATCATCTTCTTGGACATGTAAGTGTATTGAATATAATCATGCAATGATGAAAACATATACATATATACAAATATGCAAATTTCAGTATGATATGGCTACTAAAGGTCCATAAACACACATTTGTGATCAAGTATGAGCATATAAATACATAAAAAGGATATGATATAGATGTACGACCTTTCTGATTTGAACTAATTTGTGTTTGTTATTTGGATTCATTTAGGCATGGAGACTTTGCAAAGAAGGAAAGTCTCTCGATTTAATTGATGAATGTTTAGGTAACTCCTATTCTGTTTCTGAGGTGTTGCGATCAGTACACGTTGGCCTATTGTGTGTGCAACAACGAGCAGAAGATAGACCTTGCACACCGTCAGTTGTTGCCATGTTGGGTGGAGAAGGTTCTCTACCTTCTCCAAAACAACCTGGCTTTTTTATTCAAGGAAGTGAAATCTACTCCACTTCATGTCTTCATTCACCATCATCAGTTAATGGAGCAACATTAACTCAGGTAGACGGCAGATGATAAAAAGATTGGGTTTACTCATGTTAAAGGTCATTTTTATAAGTCTATTTATGATATAAAGAATGTATATATAGTGGATCATTGTGTACTTATCATATCAACACAAATGTGTGTTTGTATGTTTCTATGTAACTTTAATATGTTCCCTGAAATGCTGGCCGCAGAGATTGGTTTATCTAGTCATTGATGTTGTGATTTGCTATGTTCCCTGATTAGTGATAACAAGCGATGCGAATATCAAACCTTTTAGAAGTGAGATGACATTCTGCTGAAGTTAGCAGGCATAGAAAAAAAGGACATGCAGTTATTAACGATGTATGAATGAAGACTCTAACTCTAAAGTCGACCAATTCGCACATGTGATAAAGATAATAGGTGATTTTGATGCTGGCACTTTTGTCTGTATTCAAAGTGCCAGGAAACCTTATCTCCTCCCTGTCTATTTTGCCATTACATGCTCTCCTCGAAAAGCTCAAGGAAACTTCACCCGACGCGTAGATGCGTGGATTGATAGAAAGGCAGTCAGAGTGATGCCAGTGATACCGCACCCGCTGAAACAAAAAATAGATGAACTCACTGAGCATGCTACTACATGTAAATAATGCACATTATTGGGAAATCCTAAGTATAAATACGATGACATACAGGCTCTGGGCTAAAAGAAGTAACATATCCACCTGGCATACACACACCAAAGAAGAAACGACCGTCATGATATTGAGTCCCTTGTGCTCCGATGATTACAGCTCTTAATAATTCCCTCATCGGTTGTAAGACCTCACAAATATTTGTTGGAATGGTAGTTAGATTAGCTCGATACGACTAGAAGTGTGTGAGCCTATTGGGGGCACATACGTAAAACACTAGAGTACGTTTAAAGTTTAAAGCTCAAGTTTGACCCGTCTTTGACCCGAGATATAATAGGACCGATTTTCACTTGCTCCTAGCCCATTGGCCGGTCCATAGGAAGGGAGCTTGAGGTGGGTTTCGGCCTATGGTATGTTCTGTGAGATATGGTATGTAAGCTTAACTTGGAGCACAAGTTGAAGCTCAAGCAAGCTAGGGTTCTAAGGCTTTATATACCCCATACCCTAGCTTCTATACCTCACGACACACACACCCTCTTTATAGCAAGTTTACACCGATTCATCACCACCTTGTTTTCAGCCGATTGGAATCATAAAACCGATCTAGGTTTTGTTTGTTTCGATTGCCTCTTGAAACCCTAACTTGAATCTATTGATTCAAGAGTGATATAGGGTTTATTGTTATTGTTTCTTGGTGTTTCCTGGTCGATAAGAACAGCCAAGAATTGGTGTTTTTATTGCTCTAGTTCTCGGGCAGAAGAAGATATATACCAGGTACCCTTTACCCGACATCGGATAACAAAGGGTTGTTTGGTTCTCGGGTTTGTTTGATCTCGGACATAGGCAGCGTTTTGTTGTTTATTTTGGTTTGAGGATTTAAAGTTTTTACAAGGGTTGTTTAGTAAACGTGACACGACTAGCATATCGGGCGTATTCGGATTACGTGTTTGTGTGAGCACTCGTAGAGGTAATCGTGTTGATTACTTGGTTTCTAGTTTTTTACTTGCGGGTGACTACGAGGGTCAGTTTTTTTGTTTACTTTTATACTCTATTTGTTTCTTGTACGTGTTAACTTGATTACTTAAACTAGATCCATTATCCGCTGCTTACTCGTAGTTAATGGTTAACTTAGATTGTAAAATCCCAACAATATTTTCTCTGTCATAAAATAAAGGGAAAGTCGGATGTCTTTGTTTCTTCATAAAACAAGAAAACAATAATACTAATACGAATTATAATAAGGGTTAATATACAAATATGTTTCTAAACTTTTCAAAAAAGTTCGTTTAAGGTTACTGAACTTATAAGAAGCATATTTTAGTGTTGATAGGAGTGAATTAATCGTATATTTTTCATATGTTAAGTAACATAAATTTCGTGTTTTTACAAGTTCAGTAACCTAAGTGAACATTTTATTAAGTTCAGTGACCTCAAATGTCATGTTTTATAAGTTCATTAAACTAAGTGCAGTTGGCCTTACATACTAGAAATAAGCTTGGTTTCATTAATGGGAAGTGTGCTAGAGATCCCAATGATGTTCTATATCAGACACAATGGGATAGGTGCAATTCTGTTGTGTTATCTTGGATTCTTGTTTGTATTTCACAAGATCTTTATAAAGGACAAGTGTTTTCTGTTAATGCTAAGTCTGTTTGGGATGAATTAAGTGAGACATACAATAAGGAAGATGGTTCTGTGATTTATAACCTGCATCATAAACATCATACTCTAACTCAATCTGGTATGAGTCTTTATGAATACTATCATGAGTTTAATGCATTGTAGAGACAATTTGACTCCCTTGTTGATCTGCCCACATGTATTTGTGAAACTGCTCCCACTTTGAAAAAGCATTCAGATCTTTTGAGGCTGAGGCAATTTCTTATGGTCTTGATGATGGTTTTAGTTCTGTTAGAAGTCTTATTCTCACTACAGATCCTTTACCTGATGTTAAATCTGCCTTTGCTACTCTGTCTAGAGATGAATCACACAAAAATAGTAATGTGACTAATAAAACTGTTAAAAATGGGGCTGCAGCCTTTGCTGCTAAGCCTAATACTCTCATTTCTCAAAACAATAACTGGACCTCTAATAGAAACAATAATAATAGAAGGTTTGGCAGGGTATCTAACCTTGTCTATAAGCATTGTAATATGAATGGCCACATTATTGATAGATGTTTTGAATTGGTTGGGTATCCTCCTGGTTTTGTTAAAAAAGGAAATATATCTCAAAATAGTGCTAATAATGTGACTGATACTAGTAAGAGTACCTCTCATACTCTTACTAGTGATCAGTATCAAAGATTAATGTCCTTACTTACTAGTACAGGTGATGCTAGCAAGGCTCATGCTAGTGTTGCAGGTACTGTCATGACCTCTAATTGTGTTATCAGTTTCTTCTCTTGTAGATTTTTTAGCTTCAACTCTAATATAAGTACATATAGTACTTATGTAGGGTGGATTATTAATTCAGGAGCTAGCCAACATATAACCTTTTCTACAATATTTCTTTTTGATATAATTGATGTTTCTCACTTAAAGTTAACTGTAGCACATTGCAATGGGACTGTTGCTTTAGTCAAACAAATTGGCAGTTTTAAATTTGGTAATAATTTGATTCTTAAAGATGTGTTGGTTGTTCATGGTTATCATGTCAGTTTGTTGTCTGTTCATAAGTTGTTTAAAGATAATAATGTGATTGTTAGCTTTAATAACTCTAATGTAAAATTCAGGATTTAACTCAAAAGTTCCTCATGGGAACTGGTAGTGAGAAAGGTGGTATTTACTTTCTTGATGAAGGTAAGATGGTTAATAATAGTGACATTAAGAGTTGTGTTTTGTCAAATTGTATTTGGCACAATAGACTTGGACACCCTACGATCAAGTCTTAACTATGCTAAAAAAGAATAAAGATATTAAAACTACGGTTCTAGTCCTTGTGAAATATGTCATAAAGCTAAACAAGTTAGAGAATCTTTTCCATTGAGTGATCATAAAACTAAGTCTCTGGGTGATGTTGTTCATCTAGATGTTTGGGGTCCTTATAGAGTGACTAGTAGGGATGGTTTTAAATACTTTTGACTGTGGTTGATGATTACACCAAGGTTGTTTGGGTGTTTCTAATGAAAAATAAAGGTGAAGTATATGATAATGTTGTAAACTTTGTTAATCTCATTAAAAATCAATTTGAAAAAACTATCAAAGTTTTCGGTGAGTGATAATGGTACGAGATTTGAAAAAAAAAAAAAAAAAAAAAAAAAACTTGAGAGTTTTTCCTTGGTAATGGGATACTTCACCAAACTTCTTGTCCTTATACACCCCAATGAATGGTGTAGTTGAAAGAAAACATAGGCATTTGTTAAACACTGCTAGAGCCCTCATGATTCAGGGGGTTACCTTTGAACATGTGGTCTTAGTCTATCTAAGCGCTACCTATTTGATTAACAGGTTACCTACTGCCGTGTTGTCTGGTAAAAGTCCTTATGAAATGATTTATAAAATTGAGCCCAATCTCAAATTTAAGGTGCTTTGGTTGCTTATGTTTTTCAACTGTGTTGAATGAATCTGATAAATTCAGTTCTAGATCCGACAAATGTGTGTTTGTTGGATATGCTTTTGATAAGAAAGGGTATAGATTGTTTAATCTTGAACAAAAGAAGTTTATTTTTTCTAATGATGTGAAATTCTATGAAACTGTGTTTCCTTTTAAAAATAATTCTTTTACTAAAGATTTTGTGTTTGAAGAACATAATTTGAATAATCTGAATTTTTATGATCAACATAATGAGAGCAGCCAAAGTATTCTTGAATCTGATGAGCCCTATGATGATAATAAAAATAGTGCAGACACTAGTAACAAGTTTGTCCCAGATAATAGTGCTTCTTGTGTCAGCACTGTAGATGAAGCGACTTTAGATAATACTCCAATATCTGATACAGCAGAAGCTGCTAAACCAGCAGGAACTGCTGATATAGAGTATGAGGATATCTTAGGTAGTACATCTAGTAGGAAGAACAATAAGTCTAAGTATGCAACAGAAACTCTTGTTTCTGATGGTATCTGATGTTATTGACCTTGATGAAAATTATGAGTCTAAGGGTGAGGATCTAAATTTTTGGGCAAATGTTTGAGTCTCTGAACCCGGTGAGTTGGTCAGCATTAGAAGAACTAGTAGGATGATTGCTTTGCCATCTAAGTATAAAGACTATGTGCTTGATAAAAACATAAGTACAGTTATGGATAAAGTTGTCAATTATTCTAATCACGAGTGTTGATAATTTTATCTTTATATCTTGTTTGAATAAAATACATGAACCTACTACTTATGATGAAGCAGTTAAGGATAGTAGATGGGTAGAAGCTATGAATAAAGAAATTGAAGCTTTAAATAGAAATGGTACTTGGAAAGTTGTTAAGTTACTTGTTGGCAGGAAAGCCATAGGTTATAAGTGGATTTTTAAAGTCAAATACAAAGCTAATGGTGAGGTTGAAAGATTTAAAGCTATGCTAGTTGCTAAAGGGTATAATCAAAGATAGGGAATAGATTATGATGAGACTTTTTCACCTGTTGTGAAAATTGTGACTATTAGATGTGTTCTAAGTATTGCTGTAAAAAATAACTGGCCTTTATTTCAAGTTGACATTAACAATGTTTTTTTATATGGTGATTTGGAAGAGGATATATATATGTCCTTGCCAGAAGGGTTTTCTGACAAGGATGATAAAAGGGTTTGCAAGTTAGTCAAGTCTCTATATGGGTTAAAACAAGCTCCTAGAAAAGGGAATGAAAAGCTTACATATGTTCTTAAAGAGAATGAATTTGTTCAAAGTGCTAATGATTTTATATGTTTGTTAAGCATAAGAAAGATGTTATGTTAGTTCTTCGGAATATGTGGATGATATAATCATTCGGGAATAATATTGATGAAATTGAAAAGTTCAAAAGTTTTAAGTTCTAAATTTTTAATAAAGATTTGGGTAAACTTAAATATTTTTTGGGAATTGAAGTTTTGGATATTGAAAATGGGTTGTGCTTAACTCAAAGGAAATACTGTACTGAGCTTCTCACTGAATTTGGTATGTTGGGATGTAAACCTTGTAGTACTCCTATAGAAGTTAATCCTGATAATAAGAAACAAGTTTCTAGGTTTGGTGATGATGAACCTTTATCTGGTATCACTCATTATAAAAAATTGGTAGGAAAATTGATATATTTGACTTTAACAAGGCCAGAAATTTCATATGTTGTGCATTGTTTAAGTCAAGTAATGCATAAGCCTATGAAATATCATTTAAGACTTGCTTTCAAAGTCTTAAGGTATCTTAAAAATGAACCTGGTCTTGGGTTAACTTTTGGAAACAGTTGTGATTTTGGGTCAAAAAATTTTGTTGACTCTGATTGGGCAAAATGTAAAGTTACAAGAAGATCAGTAACTGGTTACTCATCGTTTCTAGGTAATAACTTGGTTTCTTGGAAAAGTAAGAAACAAGATGTAGTGGCTAGATCCTCTACTGAGGCTGAATTTAGAGCCCTGTGTAATGTGTGTTGTGAAGTTGTGTGGATTGCTAAAGTTTTAGCAGTATGTTGATGTTGAGTTGCCTATTGAGATGTGGTGTGATAATAGTTCAACTATGCAAATAGTTGTTAATCGTGTGCTTCATGAAAGGAGTAAACATTTTGAAATTGATCTTTATTTTCTAAGGGAAAAAGTTGCTTCTGGTTTTTTGAAGCCAAAGAAAATCAAGTCTGAAGATAATTCTGCAGATATGTTTACCAAGGGCTTGGTATTCTGGCCATAACAAGTTTTGCAAAAGTCTTGGTTTGTTGAATGTGTTTGCGGGGTCTAAGACAAGTTATGAGAGCGAGACAAGCTAAAGCTTATGGGGAGTGCAAGATAGCTAAAGCTTGGGGGAGTGTTAAATATAAGCTTTATCAAGTACAAGGGGCTAAAGTGTTATTTCTCCAAAGTTGAAGGGCCATAGATGTTCCCATGTTTATATTTCAAGGGAGTAAAGAGCATCTTGGATAGTCAAGAGTATTTAAGCAGAAGTCTAGTCTTCTCTCCTCATTATATCAACATATCTCTGTGTGTTTATGAGCATGTATCTCTCATTGTTCTGTTGTGATTGTGAGTTTGAGGGAAACCCTTAAGTTGTTTTGTATCATCAGTTTTTGTGTATTGTAAACAATAACTTGCTATCTTAGCAATTGATTCTAATAATAAAAGAGTGAGCCAAGGGAAGGTTGGTTGGGTTCATTCTAAATCAGGTTTTGTGGTTGAAATTGGCTTTGGTTTATACGTTTTTACATGGTATCAGAGCCAAGTTGCTCTATACCACCCTCAGACTGATGGTCAAAATGAGGTGGTCAATAGGTGTTTGGAGTGTTATCTAAGATGCATGACAGGAGAACAACCTAAACAGTGTATGAAGTGGCTATCCTTGGTTGAGTGGTGGTACAACACTAACTACCATTCTGCAATCAATACTACTCCTTTTGAAGTGGTTTATGGACAAAATCTACTTGTTCATGTGCCTTATGTGGGAGGAAATAGTAGGGTCGAAGAAGTTGATAGGACCCTCACAGCTAGAGAAAAATCAATTGACTTGCTAAAGCTCCATTTAAAAAGAGCACACGACAGAATGAAGTCCCAAGCTGTTAGAAATATGAAAGACAAAGCATATGAGGTGGATGATTGGGTCTATTTGAACTTACAACCCCACAGGAAAGTTACCATTAGAAAGGGTAAGTAAAACAAGTTATCTCCTAAGTACTTTGATCCATTTCAAATGCAGGCTAAGATTGGACAAGTTGCTTATAAGTTGAAGCTACCAGATTCTTCTCAAATCAATGCTGTATTTCATGTGTCACAACTGAAAAAATGTAGAGGTAAGGTGACTCAAAGTGATAGCCTACCAGCTTGTGGTGTGGATCGTACTCTGCTAGCACAACCTGTAGCTATACTAGAAAGGAGATTGGCTAAGAAAGGCAATACAACTGCTATTTTGTGCTTGTGTGGTAGTGGTCAAATGGGTCAAAGAAGATGCAACTTAGGAACCCATTGAGGATATTTAGAAAGATTCTATACTTTTAATGTTTGATCTTGAGGACAAGATCAATTTGAGAGGGATAGATTGATAAGTGCTTAAGTAATAAGTTGTTAGATAAGTTGGTGGCACGTGAGGTGCACATGAATAGTCCTAGACTAGGCACGTGAGGTGCACGTGACATATTCCTCAACTCCTTCTAACAGTCTTTCCCTCCAAAACTTAGTTTAAATAGTTGTTATGTTCTCATTTTACTCTTGACTTAAATAGTTGTTATTTCCTTCTCTGTTGTAATCATTCGGTTGTAAACTTGTAACAACTTCACTTTATTAATACAAAACTATATTTGGCGGTCTATTTCTCCTTTCTTGATTGCCCAATTGCTTGTAATCCAATAACGGACTTAATTGTCCCTATTGATGTGTAACATATTAGTATAGATGCAAGTAGGACACACAATGGAGACTATATGTAGGTTAGTAGTAGGGAAAAAAAAGAAACAAACAAACGTATAATGGATAATCGACGTAGGGTATGATGGAGTAACACAACGGCTGGAAAAAAGAATGGAGATGTGAGATTTGGATATTAGTGTTTGGAGATGTTTTAGGAAAAAGATCGTGGCTGTGATACCATATAATTTTGTGTGTATTGCATAATGATAATAGAGTTCCCAATGGATATAAATACATCAATTCTAACTAACCGGCCTTGACCTCATACAAATAATAGAACACATAATAATAGTCCACTAACAAACTGTTGGTGGTTAGCTCCAAACAATGGTGTAGATAATCGACTCGAAAGAAATGCAATCGGTTCAAGTGACAGACAATGGTCGCGATATGAGATACCACCGGTGGTTACGGATATCACTTGGAATCGTGTGATCACTCTCCAAAGTAAACTATTCGACCCCAATGCCGGGTATCACGAATATCTACTTGGGATAAGACCAAATGTAGTTAGAGAATTAGGCACAATTCTTTAACCCTTGCGCTTATAAGTGTTTTGTGTTTTCGTGTCCCTTACATGCATGATTAGATATCCTATTTATAGGATAATACTCTTGACCGTTCAATGGAATTATGAGTATTAATCGGCCCATTAATAGCCTCATAATTATCCCATTATAGCGTTAGTGGTTACATGACCAATTAAGCGTGGTCATAATGATGCGCTTGTGCTTGTCATTTATCGATGCTTATATTAGTACTTTCATAGTGCTTCGGTGGTTACCTTTGCTCGATGGAAACGCCTTTGCTTGATGTAAACACAACTTCGGTGAGATACCACCCGGTGGAAATACCACGCCGATGGAAGCGATCTCTTTGAAATCGCTTGGTGGAAACACCGATAATCGGTGTTAACCACAACATACTTTCACCAAGCACTACCAACAAATACCACTATTAGAGTCGAGGTGTTCATGGACCTTATGGGTGTACACTCCGTACCTCCTAACCCATTACAAGGTGTGAACCATCCCACAAGTGCACTAAATTTTCCAACAATCCTCCCCAATTTAGTTCACTCCCTTTGCATGTAAAATAATCATCAAGCAAAACATGTGCATAAGCGAAAATGTCACGAGTTGAATTTCCATCTTAGTAATTACACGTTCAAATATTCGAGAATCGTGGTGTTCTAAGAATTGAACCCTTCAACCCATTTGAATACACGAAGATAACTACACACAAGTTTTCAAACACTTAAAAGCTCTAACACTATACAAGCCATGTGTCCATATCCAAATTCATAAATGTTGTAAAAGCTAAAGTCCAAAAGCTTCCACAAGCGGCAAAACTTCAACATTTACATAGGTGGTTCCTCTTTATTCATGCTCCGCAAGCACTTTTCAAAGATAAGTTAACCATTAAGAAGTAAAGACTTCATCCTCCTTTCAAAGAGTTCCGAGCACAACCTTGGGATGTAAAATAAACATGTGCTCCATCCATCGAATGTTCACCTTTCCACATTGAACTCAGCTCCTAAGTTTCCTCGGGAGGGAGTTGGGTGTCCTAACATTCGATGACTAAGTTGGACTTAAACCCATCCCTTTAGAGACTTTATAACCAAGTCTCTAGCTTGTCCCTTCGTCAAGTGATCGGCTAAGTTACATTGAGATCTAACAAACTCTATAGATACCACCCCATTCATGATAAGCTCACGAATCATGCTATGCCCGACACCCAAGTGTCTAGACTTACCATTGTACATCGGATATAAGCCCTAGCCAATGTAGCTGCACTATCACACCGGATAGAAATGGGTGCTATAGGTTTGAGCCACAATGGAATCTCAAGAAGCAAGTTTTCAACCATTCGACTTCTTTACCGGTAATGCTAAAGCCACAAATTGATTCCATTGTTGAACTGGTGATGCAAGTTTGTTTCTTGGATGCCCAAGAAATTGCACCTCCACCAAGTAGGAATACCCGACCACCGGTAGGCGAATTGTCTTGATGTTACTAATCCAACTTGCATCGGTGTAACCTTCCAACACCGATGGGTAACGATATACGAGAGACTATAATCCATAGTTCTCTTCAAATATTTCGATACCCTTTGAGCGCTTGCGATGATGAGCACTAGGATTACTAGTATACCGCTCAATTTTCCCACCGCAAAGCCAATATCGGGCCTTGTACAAGTCATGGCATACATCAGTACCAATTACCCTAGAATACTCAAGTTGAGATCTGACTTGCCATGATTGGGCATTAGCTTCTCACAAGTATCCATAGGTGTACTCACCGGAGTACAATCAAAGTAATTAAATTTCCTCGAGACCTTCTCAATATAATGTGACCGAGATAGAAATTCTTTACTTTCATGTTTAATCCTAATACCAAGGATAACATCGGCCTCCCCATGTCCTTCATGGAGAACCTTGATGACAAAAATTCCTTTGTCGTCAACTTCGATTTTGGTGGTGCCAAAGATCAACATGTCATCAACATATAGACAAATGATGACTCCTTTACCAGATTCATCAAATTTGCTATATACATTTGTCGACGGTTAAGAACATAACCATTAGACAAAACCACTTCATCAAATTTTGATGCCATTGTTAGGTGCTCGCTTAAGTCCATAAAGAGACTTAATCGGTTTACACACTTTGTTTTCATTACGGGCATGATGAAGCCACGAGGTTGGTTCATATAAACCTCCTCTTCCAATTCACCATTCAAGAAAGTCGTTTCACATCCATCGATGAATAACCGGTTGTGAATAGATGCCATAGCAATCGGCGGTCTTATGATATGCGTCACGAGCCACGGGGCATAAGTATCAAAATAGTCTATTCGACTTTTGTTTAAAGCCCCGAATAACTAGTCTAGCCTTGAACTTTTCAATAGTTCCATCTACCTTTATTTTTCTTTTGAAAATCCATTTGCAACCCAAAGGTTTGCAACCGGAGTAGATCAACCAACACCCAAGTGTTGTTGCCCATGATGGAATCCATCTCATCATTGATTGCTTCTTCCGTAAAGCAATATCCAGGACTTCATTGCTTCTTCAAATGTCTTGGGATCATCCTCAACAATGAAGCAATAGGAGTATTGATGCGAGACCTCATCCTAGTACCTTGACCAAGTATAGTTGAAACTCGGTCCATATGACTTTGGAGTCACGACCCTTTTGCTCTTCCCGAGCACGAGTTCGAGTTGTTGAACCACAACCTCATCGGGGACCATCGATGGTTCATCATCGAGGACCTCGATACACCGATGTCATGAGTTCCATTAGGAATCCTCGACTTGGTCTAGGGGCGATGAGAATCTATTCTCATCAAAGTCTCATCCCTGATTCAATTATTGAGTTAAGCGAAACATGTTCATTAGGTTCAATAACATAGAACCTAAAAGCCTTGGAATGCTCAAGATATCCAACAAAGATGCGATCAATGCCTCTTTCACCCAAAGTCTTTTCTTTGGATCGGGAGTCTTACAATGACCCTACAACCCCGGACCACGAGATAGTTCAGTTGGGTTTCTTTTAGTCCGATTTCATAAGGGTAACCTTGTTCCTTTTGTTGGGAACTCTATTTAATAAATAGCAAGTCGTTAACATAGCTTCACCCCGAACCCTTGACTCGGATCTGAGTAGGACAACATGGAATTAACCATCTCCTTGAGACCTGTTTTCCTTTCGAAATGCCATTTCTTGAGGAGTATAAAGGCGATCGTTTCATGGATTATTCCAACAGACCGAAAGTCCGAGTATCCATGTACTCACCTCCCCTATCGATCCTTAATCTTTTGATCAAAGACCCAGTTGTAATTCAACTTGAGCTTTAAACACTTTGAATTTATCTAATGCTTCATCCTTGGTATGTAAAAATAGACATAACAAAATCTAGAAGCATCATCAATAAATGTCACAAAGTACTTCTTATTTCCCAAAGAAGGAGTGGCATGCAAATCACACAGATCACTGTACAAGCTCTAAGAGCTTAGTCTCACGACTAACACCACGAAAGGGTTTCTTGGTAATCTTGGTCAACATGCAAGTTTTACACTTTTCGTGTCCATGTCAAAGGTGGGATCAACCCATCCTTAGACATATCTTGCAACCTTTATAATCTACATGACCAAGTCTTGCATGCGAGGATAGAATTAGTCGATCAAAAGTAGACACAAAAGTTGAAATAACATTGTCGTAAGTAGTAACATACTATCGATGGAAACATTAAGCCTAAACATTTGATTACATAAATAACCAAAACCAATAAAAACACCATGCTTAGAAAGCACAAATTTATCGAACTCAATAACTTGTTTATAACCATAATTATTCAAAATACTACTTGAAACCAAGTTCTTCACGATATCGTGAACATGAATAACATCAAACAAAGTTACAATCTTTCTGAACTAAACCTAAGATCTACACAACCACGACCATGCACCAAGGCGTTGACTCATTTCCCATGTGAAGAATAGAACCATCATTCAGTGACTCATAAGTCTTGAACCAGCTTCTATCTTTGCACACATGAACTAGTTGCACGAGTCAACCCACCACGCAACATCATCATCCGCACATAAAAGATTGAGATACATATGTAACATAATAAACCGAAAAGACTTATTAAACATATTTCGACCTTTCGGTGAGTTGGTGAACCACCACTCCACGAACTTTTAGTGCTCGATCCATTGGCTTTACCACCAACATTAACACCTTTGGTCCCTTTTAATGTGACCCGATCTTGCCACATTTCCAACAAGTAGGTGTTGCCTTCTTGTTAGGATCCGCCTTGTGTTATCATGATGTTTGCGCTTGCCTTTGTTGTCATTGTACAGTGGAGTTGTTATGCTCCACCATATTGACAACAGATGGTCCGATGGCGATGCTACTCTTTGGCTTGTCATTATCCTGCTGACTGAGAGAATCCTCAATGCGCAGATGATCGCCCAACTCAACCGAGTTAATTCCTCTTTCTTATGTTTCAAGATATGGTTGAAATCTTTCCAAGAAGGAGGAAGTTTGTCAATAACACAAGAGACTAAATAGCCTCATCCATGTGCATATTGTGTTGTGTAAACCTTCCAAGTATTCCAAGGAGTTCATTGTATTGTTCCATAACTTGGTCTTGAATCGGTCATTTTGTAATTTGTGAAATTACTAACAAGGAACTTCTTACTTGATGCATCCTCGACCATATATTTGGCATCCAAGGAATCCCAGTTCTTTGGAAGATTCGAGTTCGATAAATATCAAGCAGAGAATCGACACATACCATTCGAGAATAAGACCTCTGCATATGTAGTCATCATTCTCCCACTTGCTCCTCCTCCCGATCGCTCCACGGTAGCATCATCCCACCATCATCGAGAATTGGAGTAGTCGGCACATAGACCACACTCATGCTTGTGAGAAGAAGTGCATCTTCTTCGCCACCTCTAAGTCCACCCTTCAAACTTGTCCGGCTTTGCAAAGTTTGAAGCCATATGTTCATAGCGAGTTGCCATTGATTATCACTAAATAGTTTACTTTGATTGTTGGTGGTTAGCTCCCAAAGAATGTGGTGTAGATAATCGCCCGAGAAATGCAACTGGTTCGGTGACAGAGACAATGGTCGCGAATGAGATACCACCGGTGGTTACCGGTTATCACTTGGAATCGTGTGATCACTTTCCAAAGTAAACTATTCGACCCTAATGCCTGGGTATCACGAATATCTACTTGGGATAAGACCAAATGTAGTTAGAGAATTAGGCACAATTCTTTAACCCTTGCGCTTATAAGTGTTTTGTGTTTTCTGTGTCCCTTACATGCATGATTAGATATCCTATTTATAGGATAATACTCTTGACCGTTCCAATGGAATTATGAGTATTAATCGGCCCATTAATAGCCTCATAATTATCCCCATTATAGCCGTTAGTGGTTACATGACCAATTAAACGTGGTCATAATGATGCGGTTGTAATGTCATTTATCGATGCTTATATCAAGCTTTCATAGTGCTTTCGGTGGTTACTGCTTGATGGAAACGCCAACGCTTGCAGTGTAAACACAACTTGGTGAGATACCACCGGTGGAAATACCACCGGTGGAAGCACCGATCCCTGTTGAAATCGCTGGAAACAACGATAATCGGTGTTAACCACAACGATGCTTTCACCAAGCACTACCAACAAATACCACTATTAGAGTCAGGGTGTTCATGGACCTTATGGGTGTACACTCCGTACCTCCTAACCCATTACAAGGTGTGAACCATCCCACAAGTGCACTAAATTTTCCAACACAAACAACCACATAATACTCTAGATAAGAGTCTCGTTTGCTAATTAGGACATTGACTCCTGAAGTAAAATGCTCATATTAATCTATCACTTTTTGTACACATTCTATCTTTCTAGTTTTTGCATGACAACGATGGATATCATCTATTGTTGACCCAGACTTTTCATAATAATACATCAATTATTGGACCTAGACTTTTCATAATAATACATAAATTAGAGGCTATTTTCCAATAAATTAGTGACTGTTGTGGATTAATGATCTCTAGTTTAAAACAACAAACGTGATTTTCACAAACTTAGTTTTGATTTGTACATAGCATTTTCTGCTTTGTATATGTATTACGTTCTGTTTATTTTCCTTGTATCTTGTTATGCGTAAATCTAAAGTAACTATGTGCATACCTAGAGTATATGTATGTGCAGATCACCTCACACTAATCCATACGAGGATCTAACCTTGACCAACAAGAGCATAGCTGCTCGACCTCAAACACAGGGTTTTGGCCAAGACCCCCTTAAATAACACATGACTTTATGACTTGATAAAATAACAGCTATTCAAACTTAACTACAAATGTGTACTTTATATATGATAATATGTATTACACTACAAGGGTAATGGGTTATAGTAACGATATGTTGTCGCTCAAGTATTTATTAAATAACTAACAAACTTATTTGATAAATTAAAATAATAAATGATAAAACTAAATAATTAATAAACATTTTGACCGACAACGCATTTAAATATTTATCAAATTAAACAAGAAATGATAAATACTTTTAGCACATAGTTTCACAATTAATCACGCATTCTAGATCATTTTGATCAAAGCTTTTACTGGAACTGATTTGAAAACAAAAATAGAATACTTGTTTACAAAGCGATCAAAGTTGTACTACTATACACAGTTAAAATATTCTCTAAAACAGACATTGATTTCTCAAGTAAAACAATCTTTGTGGAATAATATGACACCAACTAATTTAATTTCTGAGAATGGAAAATTAGTTTATGAGAAAAGGATAGCTCAAGTATAAATAAAGACATACGAACCTTCAAATTTATAGAAAAAAACATGCAAAAGCAAGTAATGGCTTCTTCAAAGTTCTTACTTTTATCTCTAGCTCTACTACTCATTGCTATATCATTTATACCAAACTTTACTTCTGCTTCTTTGGAGGAAGCAAATGCTCTTCAAAAATGGAAAGCAAGCCTTCAAATCCCAAACAACTCCCGAATTGTATCTTCGTGGACACCCTTCCAATAATACTAGTGCACCCGCTTCACCTGCCCTTTTTGGTTTGGAATTGCTTGCAGCGATGGGAATATTAACATGTTGAACCTCTCGGCGATACGAAAGTTAAATGGTACGCTTCACCGGTTCCGTTCTCTATTCTAGGCGATCTTACCCATTTGGAACTTAGTATAAATGACTTCTTTGGTCCCATCCCACGAAATCGGACTCCTTTCCAAACTTGTATATCTTGATTTTTACCAATCGGTTTTCGGTGTAATTCCACCTACCATTGGTAAACTAAGCCGCTTAACCGTTTTGCATTTTTTCGAAACGATTTAAGCGGTTCAATCCCACAAAATTAGAATTTGAACTCTCTCGATATATCTTTGAGCGTAAATCAACTTAACGGTTCTATTCCTTCATCGTTGGGTGACTTGGCGTCTTTGAATATTCTTTTCTTGTACGACAATAAACTCTCTGGTTCAATTCCTTCATCGTTGGGTGATTTGAAGTCTTTGAATATCCTTTATTTGTCCCAAAATCAACTCTCCGGGCCCATTCCAAGTGAATTAGGGAATATGAAGTCTCTCACTAGATTAGTTTTGAGCGAAAATCAACTCAATGGTTCAATCCCTTCATCGTTGGGTGATTTGAAGTCTTTGAATATACTTTATCTGTACACAAATCAACTTTCTGGACCCATTCCAATTGAATTAGGCAATATGAAGTCTCTCACTGAATTAGATTTGAGCGAAAATCAACTCAATGGTTCAATTCCTTCATCGTTGGGTGATTTGAAATCTTTGAATATCCTTTCTCTACAGATAAATCAACTCACTGGACCCATTCCAATTGAATTAGGGAACTTGAAGTCTCTCACTAGATTAATTTTGAGCGAAAATCAACTCAATGGTTCAATTCCTTCATCGTTAAAAAACCTGAGAAGGCTTCAGTTTCTGTTTCTCCGTGCAAACAAGTTATTCGGTCCTATCCCACAAGGAATCGGAAGTCTACAATTGTTTGCGCTACAGCTCCAAACAAATCAGTTGTCTGGCCGGTTACCGGATGATTTGTGCCAAGGGGGAAAGCTTCAAAATTTATCTGTAAGTCAAAATCAACTCTCTGGTCCTATTCCAAGAGGGCTATGGAATTGCCACAACTTAATAAGAGCAAGATTCGATTGTAATCCATTTCGTGGAGATATATCAGATAGTTTTGGTGTCTACCCAAGCTTAAATTTCTTGGATGTCAGTCATAATAATTTTCATGGGACTATCTCAAAAGCTGGGGTAAATGCAAAAATTGACTACATTAATGATGGGATATAACAACATCGTGAACATACCACGGACTTTGGAAATTCAATTCAAGTGCTTGATCTTTCTTCTAATCATTTGGTGGTCAAATTCCAAAGGAGTTTGGGAGATGAAAAGTTTGTTAAATTTAAACTGAGCGATAACAACCTTCGGTGTTATACCTCAAGAGCTTGGATCATTGCATGGCCTCCTTACTCTTGACCTATCAAAAATAGGTTAAGCGGTCATTACAAAGATATATTGGTGACTGGGTACAAATCACTCGCATATATCTTAGTAATAACAATCTCGTGGAAAGATCCCATCGGAGATAGGTAAATTAAGTCAACTCAATGTTCTTGATTTATCTTGGAATTCACTCACAAAAGAGATACCATCGAAATTGGAAGTTTAAAAAGTGCGTAATAATGAATCTTTCTCACAATAAGCTTTCGGTTCTATTCCTAATGGTTTCAGTAACTTGCCAAGAAGGATTTATATAGACATGTCTTACAATGAGCTCACAGGTCCAGTTCCCCCTTATGCTGTCTTTCTGAATGTGTCTGGAGAAGCATTACAAGGAAATCGTCGTCTGTGTGGAGATGTTACAGGTTTGGAACTTTGTGAAAGTCAGAAGATAACGAAGAAAAACAATCATTTTCATCATAAGCTCATCCTTGTAATTATGGTCCCACTTTTTGCGGCTCTTTTACTTGGTTTATTCATGTGTGGCCTCATTGCTTATCGACGTAGAAAGAGAACTTCTCCACATATACCATCAGGCGAAGAAGGTGGCAAATTTTTCTCAATTACAAGTTTCGATGGACAGGCGATGTATGATGAAATCATCAAGGTAACAAATGATTTTGATGACGCATATTGTATTGGGAACACAAGGGAATACCCGATAGCTATCGAGTGTGTTCACATTTTCGTTTCCGCAACTTCATCACAAATCATTTCACATGTTAAAGCTAAGGGTACTTATTTCGTGTTTCATAAAAAAGCTACGATATAATGTCATTTACCTCAAAAGCACCAAAAACACCAAAAGCACCTCAAATATCGAATTATCATCCTTTATAAAAGTGTTGATTTTTGTATTAATGATGAACTTTTGCCGCGAAAATCACATAGTGTCTTGTCAACAATATCTAAATTCTCCAACACACATAATTAAACACCAATGATCACAAAAATTGGAACATAAAATATGAGCACTTTAAAAGCATGTTAGGTTAGAGAGGGCCATAGAATTATAATGCTCTACTTCTAAATGGTTCAAAAGTGACAAAAAGCAATCTTCCCAACAAGGCATTGTTGCTCTTTGTATAGAATGACTTCATTTTTTGGATGAATGTTTTTTTAAGTTTCCTTTAGATTCGCTTTCTCCCTTTACATCTATAAAAACTTTATGACCTAACCTAACGTTTGTTATATATCCGGAAAATGACAACTAAAATGTTGTTTGCTTTTATCATATTTTGATCATTCTTTATGTAACATCAAGTTTACTTTCTAAATCTGTAAAGCAAATCTATACACAATCAACGTGTACTTTAACCATGTTTCTTAGTAGATTTTTGTTATGGCGTCGTTAAAACGCGAGGCGTGACATTCATGTTACGAAGAGATCTAAGCGTCGGCTTTTAGGCGTGACGTGAGATAAGACGTGGAAAGGAGCGAGAAGTGCCGCCTTTTTTGAGACGTTTTTTAAAGAATTCGTGTTTACAATGTTATGCATACCACGTATATGGGCCGGGTAATCGCAATTTAGTATGATATTTAGGTCTTTTTAAAAGAAATGAAAAAATATTACATGCAGTGATAGTTTCTTGACTTTTATTCTTTATGTATAACATTTTTAAACTCGATATAAATGAAATATGATATACATATATAAATCTATAAATATTTTGTATCGTTTTAAATCAGGCTTTAAAAAAGTCGTATTTTCGCCACAACTTTTAAAATGTAAAGCTTGATCATGCTAGTCATGCCTCAAACAAATTATATGATTGCTATGAAGCAAATGCATGCGAATGTGATATTTTTATACTTATGTCTCAAAGTTGAAATCCTTGGATGAAATAGACATCTCAACCATTCACTCCATGATAACAACTCTACTAGACAATTAATGTTTAAAACTAATCATTAACTTAACCTATACCTAATTAATCTAATCAACGAAATCAACAAGTGTGGGTAGCACTTCATTAAGACAGACGTGTGAATGCTAAACCAACTTTTTAATGTTCTTTTTTATATTAAGTCATATCATTAACACAAAAACTTTGGCCAAATACAAAAGCTCGTGACGGCTAACACATTAACATGTTCTAAAGTCTATCCGAGTGCATATCGAGGTCGTGTAATATACTAAAGCGATCGCATAATGTACAATCTCATATATCTACGATTTCCAGTAAACAGTAGGCGTGTCACATGTCTGTCTAGGATCGCATTTGATTTAAACGAGTTCATCTAGGCCGACCGAGCCTCTTTGGGCTTCTTAATAGGCTTTTTAGGCCGATTTTTTATTCATCTCCATCCTCCATTCATCTTTAAGCCTAGATATAAAACTATCGGCCTTAGCGTTAACATCTGGGCTAGGAAACGAAACGGGCCCACCGGGCCCCAAATTAGGCCCAACTGAATCTCCACTATTTGACACGATCGACGCCACGGCATCACGATCAGGTGAACTACACACCGAACTATGTGTACTCCGTATCCTAACATAGTCACCACGCAGCTCAAACTTCATCGCCGCCATTCTAAATGGCGGCGGTGGAGGTGGCGGCATTGGTATCAACGGAGATTGTGAACCGCTCGGTAAAAAGTCTTCTCTTCGTAATAGCTTGTTTTCGCCGGTAAGGCGGTTTGCCTTTGCTTGTTGACCTACGGTTACGATCCTCCAGTGGCGCGTGACTTTCACGCGCGGATAATTTCTTTGATCTTGCATGTGTTGTGTATCGTGGCGGAGTCATTGGTGGCGGTGGTGGAGGCGGTGGTGGCGGCGCTGAAATGAACCGTTTACTCCTCGTTCCGGTTTTGAACATATTGTTCATAATTGACGAAGGATTTGAACTAGAATTAAAGCGCTTGCTTTTGTTGCCTTTGAATATGTTGTTGAAAATAGAGTTTGGTGGTGGTGGCAGTGGTGGCGGTAGTGGGGGATAAATTGTAGGTGAGACTGAATGTATTTTTTTATGTTTCGCGCCCTTTTTGAAAAGGTTTTGAAATTTGAAAGGAGGCGGAGGAGGTGGAGGTGGCGGAGGTGGAGAAGGTGTTGGTATAAATGAGTGACGTGGCTCCTCCACGTCCGTTAATTCTATTAATTCAATAGAATGAAAGGATGGTGGAGATGAATCCGAACTACTGTTCGATTCACTTTTTATCTTCCTTTTGTTTTTTCTTTTCTTTTGTTTGTTGTAATACAAGGAGGATATATTCGAAATAGCCGTAGCTATTTCCTTCGTCGCGTCACTAACTTTTCGCTCAAGCTTCTTATGCTTGTGACGCGGCCTGTGCACCTTCACCGTCGTCTCCGTCACCGCTAGCGGTGGCGGAGGCGGCGGTGAAGGAGGAGGTTCTGATCTTACTTTCTTAAACTCATCAGATTCAACATTTCTTCCAACACTTCGAAACGAATGCCTCTTCGGACTCTCCTGCTGCGGTGGTTCCGGTGGCGGAGGCGCCACCGCCTCCGCCAACGGAACCACCGTATCCACAACAATCTCCTTCACATCTGAATACTCAACCGGATCAAGTTCATTCCGACGTGTTCTCCCATAATACCTAGTCATCGGAGACGAATTATACACGTCGAAATCATCATAATATCGGTTTCGTACATTTTCGCCATTATTTCCCCAACCAGACTCATTTCTCAAATCCGGGTACGAACTGCTACTCCTTCTCAACCCACCCGACACCACTTTCGTATATGAATACCCGAAATCTTGACCCGAACTATCCACACTAGTACTAACAACACTACTACTATCTACTACAAAACTGGTAGCCTCAATTACACCTTCATTAGCTCCCGAAACCTCGTCGTTTTTACGTGCCAAAACGCCGCAAAGAATAGCGAAAATAACAAGGAAAATGTTTAAGGAATCCCATGTGGACTTTACAGAACCTGGTTTGAGTATGTGTGACGTATGTGTCAAAAAAGGTTGCAGGAAAAAGAACAAGAACAGAAGTACTAAAATTGGGATTAGTATTATGAGAATGACCGGGTCGATAGGCGGTTTTCGACGTCGAGGGATGGCTAATGGTGGTTGGAACCATATGTTTGGTGGTGAGTCGAGGTCTTGCTCCATTGGTATGAGTTGTGTATGTTGGTCCCTACGCTGTGATTTGAGTCGATATGAAATATGCAAACAATAACAATATGGATCTTTGAATAACTAAAATCGTCTAACTTGTAAATGATTCATTACATGTCCTATAAATACTAAACGAAACGGTACAATACTAAACAATGTGTCGGTTAAGATGTAACCGTTTGTAACCGTTTTCTGTAACTTCCCTATAACCGTTTTTGGCGGTTAAATAACTGCTAGTAACCGCTAGTCGGTTGGTAACTTTAAAACGAGCAAGTCTGGTCCTTTGAGTTAGAAGCAATGGCGAGATTATGTTTACAATCTCCTCCTTAATCTTGATCGTTGCTTCGTCCTAAGTCTTGAACTCCGAGCATTTGTCGCATAGTCACGAACTTGAGTCTTGGTAATGCTTTCGTTAAGATGTCTGCTCTTTGTAGTTCTCCACTTACGTGTTCCACTTTGATATGACCATTCTCACATTCACGAATGAAATGATAGCGAATGTCTATGTGCTTGCTCCTTCCATGAAAACCGGGTTCTTTACGAGTTGTATAGCGATATATTGTCAACTCTAAGCGTTATCTTCTTTCTTCTAGTCCGCTTAATTCACCGAGTAATCGTTTTAGCCATAAGGCTTGACATCTTCTTCTTGTAGCTGCCATGAATTCGATTCACATGATGAGAGTACTCTTGTTGGTTGTTTCGAGTACACCAAGTAATGGGTGACTCTCAAAGTAAAATACTATGCCAGAGTGCCTTTTCCTTGATCTGTATTGATTCCATAACTCACCGTCAGTATCCTCGTAATCTTGTAGCCTCCTTCTTCTTGTATATTATTCCATGGTCTTCGTGCCTTTGATGTATCGGATTACTTGTTTCAATTGCCTTGGTGATGATCCTTCGGTCTTGCATAAATCACGAGTAGTCCGACCGGGTAACTAAGATCCGGTCTTGTATGTAGTAAGTATCGAGACTTCCAATTAGGCCGGTAATAAGTTGCGTCAACGGTTCTCCATCTTCCGCCTTGACCAACTTAGTGCCGGGTTCCATAGGTGTCTTCGTATCATTACTATCCGTCATGCTTGTCTCTTTTAAGATCTTGTTAATGTATCCAGTTTGCTTGATCGTAATTTCTCCTCCTGTCTGTGTAACTTCTATCCCAAGGTAATATGCTAGCAAACCTAAGTCGCTCATTTCGAATTTATCTTCCATCTGGGATTTGAACAAATCTACTTCCTTCTTTGGAGTGCCCGTGATTATTAAATCATCTACATATACTCCAACTATAATTGTAGAAGTCTTGCTTCTCTTTGTGTAGATTGCTTGTTCGAGATTACATTTCTTAAAGTCTAAGGACTTCAAGGTTTGGTCAAGCTTCACGTTCCAAGCTCTAGGTGCTTGTCTTAAGCCATACAAAGCTTTTGTTAGCTTGTATACTTTTCCTTGGTTTCCTTGTTGAATGAAACCTTGTGTTGTGTAACATAGACTTCTTCCTTCAATTCTCCATGTAAAATGCCGATTTTACATCTAAGTGGTGTACTTGCCATCCATGATATGTCGCTAGTGCTAATATCAATCGAACTGTCTCTATCCTAGCAACTGGTGCAAACACTTCATCGAAGTCTATTCCTTGTTCTTGTACATAACCTTTTGCTACTAATCTTGCTTTATACTTTATGATCCTACCTTGTGCATCTCTTGGTTTTATAAACCCACTCGAGTCCTATTGCCTTCGATTTTGGGCAATGTGGTAAGAGTCCATGTGTTGTTTTTGTTAATTGAATCTAATTCAATTTGCATGGCCTCAATCCACTTTTCATCTTTGATGCTTCCTTGTAATTACGGGTTCTTCTTACATGAAAAATAAGCTAGGTGCTTCTACTTCACGTGCAGTTTGGTAAATTTCCGTAATATCCTTTAAACCTTGTATAGGTCTATGATCAAATCTAGGATCCGAGCCGAGCGAACTTGTAGTAGCTCTTCTTCTTCATCTTCGAGTTAGGGTTGAAAGTGTATGATGGTGGTGTGATTGGTGAAGGTGGATCCGTATAGGTTCTTGTTCTTGATACGTGTTATTTGTGTTTTCTAAGTTGATGGTGTAGGATTATCATAGTCAACTCCATCTACCATAAAGCTAGTCCAAGCGTATCATCGTGTCTGTATCCTCCTCATTGTTGTTCCAATTCCACGGTTTCTTTTCCATAAACTTCACATCCCTACTAACATGTTTTTCTTTCCTCTTTGGATCATATAGTCTACATGCTTTTGATCCTTCTTCAACTCCTAAGTAAATCATTGGAATGCTTCTATCATCTAGCTTCTTCAAGTGTGGTATTGTTACCTTAGCATAAGCTGTGCATCCGAATATTCTTAGGTATTCTAAGTTTGGTTTTCTATTGTAGAGGGCTTCATATGGTGTTTTATCTATCAGGGCTTTCGTAGGTACCCTGTTGAGTATGTAAATGGCGTGCTGACCGCTTCCGCCTAATAAGTTAAGGGTAACTTCATCGCTTTCATCATACTCCTAGTCGCCGATAAAACTGTTTCTATTTCTCCTCTCTACTACACCATTCTGCTGCGGTGAGTATGGTGTCACAATTGTCTTTCTATTCCATTCTCCTTACGATTATTTTGTGAATTCATGTGATGTAAATTCACCTCCTCTATCCGTTCTTAGCATCTTAATTTTCAACTTTAACTTTGATTCAACCTTTGCCTAAATTCCTTGAATGTGTTGAAGGCTTGATCTTTCGAGTTTAGAAAGTAAGCCCACATGAAACGTGTACTGATCATCTACTAATAAGAAGATGAGCTTCTTTCAGTGTGTTGTTGGACTTATGGGACCACAAAGATCTCCATATACTAAGTCCAATGGGTTCTTTGATCCGAATTTAGCTTGGTTTGGAAAAGGTGTTACGATGTGTTTTCTAATAAACATGCATCATGATTTGTCTGCATGGTTTATTCGGGTATTCCGTTTACTAACCCTTTTCTCGTCATTTTGTCTATCGCATCAAAGTTCGGTGACCTAATCTAGCATGCCATAACCATGCTTGGTCGCTCTCGTTTGCTAAGAGACATATAGGTGCTACTATATGTAATCTAATCTTGTAAAGTCGATTCTTAGATCGATTCTACTTTCATCAACAACTTCTTATTCTTATCATACAAAGTCGATGAATTTCCATCCATGATGATCTTGCAACCTATTTGATAAGTTGTCCTAGACTAAGTATGTTGCTCTTGAGGTTTGGTATGTAGTAAACATCCGAAATCATTTTACATTGTAAGTCTCTACATCCTAATAGTATCGAACCTCTACCCTTTATCTCTACATATGATCCATCTCCAAAGCGAACGCGTCAGTGATGCTCTCGTCAATATCCTTAAAATGGCCTTTGGTGCCCGTCATATGATTACTTGCACCATTATCTAAATACCATATGCTAGCATCGATGTAGCATATTTTGAAGTGTACTTGTTCTTCATTTAACAAGACTTCTTGTTTCTTGTATCGCCATTAATAATGATGGTTCATCGTCTTCTAAGATAAGGTTTGATTGTTCCTGAGTTGTTGGTGGACTTTTACAATTTCTCATGAAATGTCCGGGTTTTCCGCAATTGTAACATTTCAAATTCTTTCTATCCCACTCACCTTTATTCTTATTGTGAGGTGAGTTTCCTCCATTCGAGTTATCTCTTTTTCCCTTATTCTGCCAATTACCTCGAGAATTGTTTGATCTACCCCTAAATTTGGTAAATCGTTTCTTATTTCTAGAGTGTTCGCCTTGTGCGAATAATAGGTTATCTTGGCTTTCTACTTGTCCTCCCTTTCGGAGTTTTATTCTCTCCTCGAATGCCTTAAGTTTTCCTGCGATCTCATCTAACGTTATGTCATCGAGATCACTCGTCTGTTCTATGGATGCTACCATATGAATGAATCTATCGGGTGTGGAATCTAATAGTTTTCGAACTAAAAGTGATTCATCCAAAGGTTTTCCTAATTCTTTTGCCTTTGTAGCATAGCCGTTCAGTTTGGCTGTAAATGCATCCACCGTTTCATCTTCCTTCATTTGAAGGTCGAAATCAATCATCAATGATTGTAACCGTGCTTGTTGCACTTTCTCTTCTCAACGTGTCTCTTTCTTAATGAATCCCATAAATCTTTTCTTTGTTTCGCAACTTGCTACTTGTAAGATCACATCTTGATCAATGCTTGATATAGGAAGGCGGTTGTTGCCTTATCCTTTTAGCATCTACTTGTGTATCGACCTTAGGTTCTATTGCTTCCCATAAACCTTGTGCTTCTAGTATCACCTTAATTTGTATTGTCCAAACTGTAGTTTGTGGCTTTGAGTTTTGGGCATTGATCTTTGTGTCATAGGGTTACGGGTTTTGGTCTTGATGTTCTTGCCACTCGCATCGTCACCGGGCATATTGATGGTTCTTATGATCTTCACTTTCTATGGGAATTCTAACTAAGTATGATATATACTTAATACTACGGGAGCAGAAATAGTTTAGGAATCTAATGTCTGGGATCAATATAGTTCTCGGATTTCCTAGTAATGTAAATAACGAACTATACTATTCAAAGTATAAGAGAAACCAAAGTTTGAATTTGTGACCTCTTTGTTGTGTATTAAACACGGCGTATTCCACTTTTGTCGGTACTTGAGTATGATACCAACTCGTTCTTTCTTTCCCCACGTTGTCTTTTCTCCTTTCTTGTGTATCGATGTAATAATGATTTGCCTTCGAACTCTTGGTCTTGGCTATTTTCCGAACACAAATAACTTACAAAATACCTTTCGGTATTTCAACAAAAACAAGTCAGTTTACTTGTTCCTTTTTCTTTACCAACAAATGGTAATCTTCTACGTTTGCTTGCCGCGTCTCACAACCTTTCTCTTTACCTTTGTTCCACACCGAATTGTGCTTCACCCCAAAATATCTTTCGATATTTTTCAACAAAACCCACAAGTGATCAAGTTGTGTCCTTTGTTAATGATCTTTTATCGCTAGCGTCTCTTCTTTCAAAACAATACTTGATTGTTTTCTATAAAAAACCGGTTGTGTTTTCTTCTAATTCCAAGCAACGTCTTTTCTCTTCTTGTATATGCCGTCTACTATACAAGGTATCTCTAACGCGTCTTTCTTCTTTGGTTACGTAACTCCTTCTCTTTCTCTTGTTGCTGCGTATTAGTGCTTCTACAAGAAAAAACGACACCTCACTAGAATGGGTGTCCTCTCGTTTCAATTTCGACACAAAGGCAGGTTGTATACGACTTGTCTTATGTCCTAGTTATTCAAGTGACAACGTTTCCTTCTAGAAAACGTTTTCTTCTCCTTCTCCTGAAACAAATTCAGCGAGTACTTCTTCTTTCAGAAAACTATGTTTCTGTTTTCTTCCTGAACCAAAGACCAGTGGTGTTTTCTGTCTTGGTTTCCTTCTTCCAACGTTGAGGTTTCTGCTTTTGGTATGTCTCGTTAACAAATCCTGGGTTTGGTTATGTCTCGTTAAAACAAGGTTTTGGTTTGTTGCCTCGTTGAAACAAGAATCTGGTGATTGAGAATGATGATTGTGTAACGAGATAAAGAAGGCTCTTGATGCCAAATGTTGGTCCCTACGCTGTGATTTGAGTCGATATGAAATATGCAAACAATAACAATATGGATCTTTGAATAACTAAAATCGTCTAACTTGTAAATGATTCATTACATGTCCTATAAATACTAAACGAAACGGTACAATACTAAACAATGTGTCGGTTAAGATGTAACCGTTTGTAACCGTTTTCTGTAACTTCCCTATAACCGTTTTTGGCGGTTAAATAACTGCTAGTAACCGCTAGTCGGTTGGTAACTTTAAAACGAGCAAGTCTGGTCCTTTGAGTTAGAAGCAATGGCGAGATTATGTTTACAGTGTAAACAAAAAAGTATGAGAGGCAAAGGTATATATAGAGGTGATCAATAGGTGATGTGTATATAATAATATTGATATTGATTATATTAAAATTTTGAAGCAATAACACATGGCAAATTTAAATGGTGTTTGCTTACTATAATGTGTATATATCCATGACCATCGTTTTCAAATAATGTTGGAAAATTATTTATTTAACTGTTATGAGTTTTACGCATGGAGCATGAAACATATTTTACTAGCTTATGTAAGTTGCATCATTATTTACAAGGTGTTTTTTAATTGGGAGGTGATACTCACACCACATCTTTTGATTAATGCACTACTAGTTATGTATTATAGTATTGTACTGTACAATATGCACAGATAATGGTGCATTAATAAAAAAATGTGGTGTGAGTATCAATTCCCTTTTTAATTAGTATATAAGCCGAAACAGTTTTGGCTGGTTTGTAATAGCGTGGCAAAATGGACGGGTCAAGTATTACGGTAAAAAATGAGTCTTTGAAATATGGGTCTAAACAGGTACAGGTTAGACATATTTAATAATCTATCTATTATGGTTGATGAGGCAAACTTTAATAATTTTTAAAAACTACACTACAAATCGATTTGATAGAAGTCAAATTACAAAAATTACTAGATATTTTAAAAGAATTAACAAAATCATTTTTATTGCTAGCATGGGAAGACACGTGCCCACCTAGCCTTCTCCTGTCTCCGCCGGTGGATATAAGTGGCATCATTATTTACAATGTGTTTTTTAGCATATAAGCTGAAATAGTTTCTGCTGTTTTGTAATAGCGTGGCAAAACGGTCGAGTCAAGTAACGGGGTAAAAATGAGCCTTTGAAACACGGGTCTAAACGAATCGGGCTAGGTTAGACAGATTTACAAATCATTCATTATAGAGCTTACAAATGTAAACTTACAAGTACAAAACCATGTGCATCAATGCATGTTGTTAACCATGCACAAAATTGCATTTAATACTAAAGAATATCGTGTCATATGTTAATGTGAAGATATGAAGATGATGTCTATACCACATAAATTTTGAGATGTAACACTAGCAACCACTTCTCCAATGATGTATAATTTTCATCTAAATGTCACAACTGTACTTGGTTTGAAACCTTCCATTCCCATTACTGACTTTTGTTTCAAAAATCATATAACTAACCAAGTTTTGGTTTACGTTCATTATAGTTACCGTCCGTTTGGTTTGCTCTCACGAATCATAATCGGTGTAAGTTTTATCGAATGAGAATAAATATAAGTCAAGTAATCAAATTTAATATCAGATTATCATATTTTGTATTTTATTATATTATTTTGTTAATAACATAGAGGAAAATGTGAACCTACGTATGAAACTATCATATCTTACCCTATCAGGTACGGAAGATATTTGTATATCATTTCCAGTTTGAAAGTCAGTTTTAACAAATTATTTGAATGAAAATTCATTCTTTGATTGTCATTTCTGCATACTAAACGCACCTTTAGTTTTTCAAATTTGTTGTCACAAATACTTTATTTTTATTTTCAATAGACAAGTTCTTATGAGAGATATGGATGTGGTCTATGGTGAAATTTGTACATGTAACAATTTTCTTTCTAGTGATCTCTTAATTCAGGAAATGATGAACTAGTCTATAACACATCAACGTATGCAGGAGCGGAGCTACAAAGAGTCGAACGGATTCAAATAATCTCATTGTACATGTGGACGTATAGTCCGGTTGGGCGAGAATGGGTCGGGCACGGAAGACAATGGCCTCTCTACGCTTAAACCCCAATCCATGCCCTATAAATACATGGTGGATCTCCTTCGAGGACATGATATGTGGCGATAACGGGTTACTCAACCTTAACTCATCACATCGCACCGATACTAACTTGACCGTCGAGGTGGACCCCGGGGCTACGGCCTCGGGTCCACTCCTAACGGGTTCTCTTTGTTGACAGGTCTACTTAGGGCTCGAGAAGACGACGAACAGCCAAGGGAGAGTCGTCGAATCTAGCCCGCGCCAGATTATGCATCAACAGTACATGAAATCTATATATATATTTTTTTAGAGCAAGTTTAGTACAACTGAACATTAGTTTTCGTTTTGAAAGCAAGCCACTCGAAAGACTGGCTCCGTCCCTGCATAAATGATGTGACCTCTTTCTGGTTGAATTTTGTTAACATGTCATGAATGTTTCAATAATTGTCGGTCCGACCATGTCTCTTCTAGCAATAAGCCAAAGTAGAAAAGCCTAGATTATTTTGATTGAAGAATTCTCGAAAAGCAAATGCATGATTATTGGTTACGTGCATCCGAAAACTCACATAATGGCTACTTACATCATTTTCGTTCTTCAATATATATGTTCTTTTGTTAACTCCAAAACGAAACACTTATGTGGGTACACAATATACTAGAACTCACAAGTTATTGCAATTCAGATCGAGTTTGAATTGCAATAACTTGTGAGTTCGAGTATATTGTTTTACACAATATACTCGAACTTACAAGTTATTGCAATTCAAACTCGATCGATTGATCGAATATAAATATATAATCACAATTAATCTTTAAAGCGTAATTATGTGTATCAAGATCTTAAGGAGGAAAATGTCATTTACATGACCAAAAGCTAAAGCTAGCCCAATTTTAAGGCAAAAGCTACTTTTTTATGTGGTCCAAATTTATGAAAAGGTAGTCAAACGGTCTACAAAACCCGACATAAGTTAATGTGATTTTTAGATCATCATTTGTTTAGCTAAAGAAAATTTAAATTATAGGTTTTGTACTATTGATTTTGCTAAAGAGATCATCTTTGATATTTCTATAGTTCTAAGTTTTAGAATTAATTGCATCTTTGGTCTTTGTGGTATGGCCAAATTACATATTTGGTCCCTAAAACTTTGAAAGTGCACTGGACGTCTTCATTTTGAAGTTTTCATTGCATTTTTTATCCATGTGGTATGGCTAAATTGTAGACTTGGTCCTTGTGGCATGGCCAAATTGCATATTTGGTCCCTGAAACTTTAACTTCGTCTGGGCTCAGAGGACCAAAAATGCTACGAAAACTTCAAAATGGGAACGTTCAGTGCCCTTTCAAAGTTTTAGAGACAAAATCTGCAATTTGGCCATAACACAAGGACCAAAAATGCAATTAACTCTAAGTTTTATATGATTCAAATGCGCGAGTCACTTCGATCTCACAAACTTGGCATGCGAAAGATCAAGTAAAATATTTTAACAACAACAATACCAAATCCTGATCAGATCGAAAAACGAGAGATATAATGTTGACAGACTAACGGTCATAACTTTACCGAATGACAGAGAGACTGCTTTTGGGTACCTCCGGACTCCGGCAACCGGGTTAAATACTTTAAGAAAAGATATAGAGATAGTACTATAGATTGAAATGTTGGAGCGTGGGTTGTAATCATTGAAACACAATATAATTCCATTTTCATTTGCATCTTTGCATTCACCAACTTTCTACACAAACTTTCACTTTCACCAGAAAAACCCTAAAACAAAACGACAACATTCTTTCAAAAAATAGGATGATTGTTGGTACTCTAAGTTATATTGTACGTTTTGTGTTTAAATAATATATCTTTTTTGCTTTAATTCGAAAGTCTAGGGTTTACTCTTCCTTTGATTTCCTTCATTTCGTGACCTTGATTGAAGAAACTCCACTTGGTTTAAATGAATCTGATTTCATCATGATATTTAACCATGTTAGTAATTGGTGCACCAATTATGCGATATTGTTTAATTGTTTAATCGAAAGACTTGTTTAAAAGCGGTTTTGTATAATGGATCTTACAAAACAGTAGTGTTTTAAACAAAATTTGATGTTATCTTATTTGTTAAGAAACACTTTGTGATATAGCAAGTTGTTAATTATTCCAAATTTAGTGTTACACTAATAACGAATATTAACGAATGTTCGAATGTCATGGTGACATCTAAAAATCTGCTCCCGAACTTGATGAAAGGGAGACCGATACTCGAGTTATGTGTACGGTAGATGCTTTAAAACATTCAGATTTTATGTGCCATAACTATGGGTTAAATGGCTTGAATGAAATGAAAATTGTTGCCAAGGCGGGATCCGACATTAGAAAATGGTGGATTAACACTTGGGCATCATGTCAAGAGTATGATGATAAGAGTTTGGTTAACTCTTTCAAAGTAGCGAGAAAATGGAGAGATGCAATCATGGCAACTCTATAACTGCTAATAGCAAGGAAAAGAAATGTGATGTTGAAATTCACATGTGGAAAAGAGCTTAAGTGAACCAACATGTTGTATGTGCTAGAGATTCGTAGGAATCTTGTATTTGGATAGTTCTTAATAAATTTGGCTTTAATTTTATTTTAATCAAATAGAATTGAGTTAACATTGAATAAAATTTTGGTCGAGTGACGGGTTATGCCCTTCATTAAATGTCTAAGCTGAATTTTTTGTTTTAATAAAATGAGTATGAATTGACTTATTTGATCATTTGAATGTATAGCATGGCCAACTCGGACATGTTAATTTTAACTCAATACATTGTTTAATTAAATAAACGAACACGGATTACAAAAGTAAAACTTATGTTGAAGCCAAATTGACAAGATTGTCTTTTCACTCGGTTGACCAAAAAATTAACCGAACCCTTGATTCACATAGTTTTATGTGATTTGGAATTGATACCTACAAAGGTAGCAATTAGGTACATCATCGTAATTGTTGATGGTAGTACAAAATATTGCGACTTTTACTTACTTGAGAGTAAGGATATAGACAAGATTGATCTATACAAATAAGTTAAGAATCAACTTATTATCGAAAACAAGGCGGTTCGAAGTGATATCGGAGGTGAATATGTGTCTCTATTTCATGTATGTGCTAAACATGGAATAAGACATACATTTATTGCTCCTTATACGCCACAACATAATTGTTGATAGGAAAGAACCGTGCCTTAAATATATGGTTATGCCATGTTGTTAAAATCATGGTTTAAGCCATGGCATGTGGGGGAAAGCGGTTTTATTGGCTACTTATCTTTTAGATAAGATTCCTGTAAGGAAAGAAGATAGTTATATGAACTATGGATGGAAGAAAACCATCCTATAAGTACTACGAATGTGGGGGTGTCTATCTCATCGACACCCAAGGTTCAAAATATTGGACCTAAAGCTGTGGTTTGCATAATTTTGGATATGCTCATATGATGGTGCTTATCATTTCTTTGTATGTGATTCGAAGCGATGAATATACACAAAGATACGATAACGAATCAAGGAAAACTTTCATTGTATGAAACCGTGTTTCCTTGATTATTAGAGAGAATGGATGTTCATCTAGGCTTGGTGGTAAAGTTGTCCATGATGAGGCAACTAAATGATGAAGTCTTCATGATGAGAGACATCAAGATGATAATGTTGTTCGTGATAAGAGACAACAAAGGGTTGATAATGATCTCCAAGATGAGAGACAAGATCAAATTGAGGAAGAAGAGGTTGAACCTAGAAGAAGCAAAGGGCGAGAACCGAGAAATCGTTTGGACCCGATTTTGTTTCTTTATGGTTGAAAAGAACCTACTTCATACCGAGAGGCGGTTACTTCCTCGGAAGGGCCTCAATGGAAAGAAGCCATTAAAAGTGAAATAGATTCTATTTTACAAAATCATACTTGGGAGCTCGTGGATATACCTCACGGTTTGTAAACCACTAGGCTATAAATGGATCTTCAAGAAGAAGATGAAAGCCGATGGCACCATTGACAAGTATAAAGCAAGATTAGTAATCAAAGGATTTGACAACGAGAAGGTCTTGATTACTTTGATACATATTAAACATTACGCGAATAACCTCGATTAGGATGATACTTGCTATTGCCGCTTTAAGAAATTTGGAAGTTCACCAAATGGATGTGAAAGCGGCATTTCTAAGCGGAGATTTAGAAGAAGAAATCTACATGAATCAACCCGAGGGTTTCATGGCTCTGGACAAGAGAACAAAGTTTGTAGGCTTGTTAAGTCATTATATGGCTTAAAGCAAGCTCCCAAACAATGACATCAATTTTTTTCACGTCATGTCGAGCGTGGATTTAAGAAATAACGGATGTTTGTGGAAAGTAATAAAATGTTGGAGTCAAGATTTGACATGAACTACATTGGTACTTTCGATATGGTTCTTGGAACTAAGATCATATGAAACCAAATGGATTTGTTTTGAAGTCAAAACACTATAAGGACAATATTCTTGGAGGTTCAATGTGGGATTCGGCCTAGCTAGAACTCCAATGACATCTTTTAAATCTATTTATAATAGAGGTAGAGGTGTTGCCTATTTTGAATACTCGAGAGAATATTGGGCGTCTTATGTGTCTAATGCGTGTGTAAAACTTGATTTAGAAGTTAAAATCAAGTTAAGTAAATATACCATTAATTCAGTGATGACCATTTGAATAGTATTACACAAGTACTATGATACTTTCGATATTGCATTTTGGAAGATATCCACCGCTATCTAATGATAGAGTAATGCAAATATGGATTCTTACATAAAAGAATCTAGATCCACTAGAGCGGATGTAATGACTCTACGTGGGAAGGCGTGTCTTGGAAATCTTGAAAGTATTTCAAGCAGACTTTTATAGCTAAATCTATGGTGGAATTTGAATTTATCATTTGAGATAAATTTATAGAATATGCGGATATCTGCGTTAATTCGTAGAGGACATACCAAGATGGCGTAAACCGTGCGACCATCTATATAAAGTGTGATAGTCAATTGAAATTGTGAGCTCATATCACAATGTAAAGCGGTAAGTCAAGACATATCCATCATAGGCGTTGATTGGTGCGACAACTACTCTCAACTAGAGTTATCACGATTGACTACGTAAAGTCAATAGATAACATCGCGGATCCGCTTACGAAGGCTTAAGCGGAGAGTTAGTTAGTAAGTCGTCTAAAGGAATGGGACTAAAGCCCTTAAAGGAATGAGTATATATGAAGGAAAACCTAACCCGATTGTTGGAGATCCCGAATCACGGGTTCAATAGGACAACCTAATCATATAAATGTGGGGAAGTCACGTCAATATGGGGCGTTACTTAACATTGTAACTTCCTAGTCCATTCCTATAACAAATGTGACTTGTTGAGAGGTTAAACATATGGCTTTAATGATTTAGGATGAAATCACAAAGCATAATGATTCGAGATGAAATCACAAAACATATGTTTTAATGATTCAAGATGAAATCACCTATGTGAGAGAAGTGTGGTCGCTTTGAAGGGAATTGTGGGCGCAAATCCTAAGAGCTCTTGCAGAACCGGGCTAGTGTTCATGACCATAACGAACATGACTATGAGGACTTGACAATGTCGGGGAGAGTCTTGTGTGAAGTGTAATGTCGTCACGTAAGCAGGAGGTGAGTTCAAGGACATCAGCGTCTACTTGGATCTAGGAGACTAAGTGCATCTCACAAGGGAAGGTTCAAAGGGTCACACCTACCTATCCTTTGCAAGATTCAACTATTGGAATTTCATTGTAATTTTTGTGTATTACGACCGATCTCCATTCATGTGGGGATTGTTGGAAAATTGGTTGGCAAAGTGACTTTTGACCAACTTTGGACACAATTATCTATATGTATATGTCACATATATGAGTAATAGTTTGTAGGTTCGCGTTCTCCTCGAAGAAGCTTCATGATAAGCCTTTATGTGTCCAAAATAGAGTTGATGTGAATGAGATATCGGGTCTCAAAGTTAGGCATTGGTACCATGCCTAAAGAGGAAAAGTAGTTTATTTTTAATCCCACATCGGTGGGATGAGTAAACTTAGAGGAGTCTATTGTGTATAAATAGATGCCTAATTCCACAAGTTTTTTACACATCAAATCAATAGTTATTATTGATTTCCAACATATGGAATCGCATCTCTTAAGATGAAATTTCGAGCGGTTTTGTTAAGTCCGCGGTACAACTTCTTGTTTTGGTTGTTGTACCACAGGAAGCAGACGGCGAATCTGTTTTAAAGGAAGCGTGTCAAACACGTGCCTCGGCTTTTAGCTTCTTTGTTGATCTCTATTGGTGATCAAGTAAGTCTTTGACTATTTTATTATTTTATTTAATTATCGTTTATCGCTTACATTCTGTTTGTATTTAATTTTACATTATTTATTCTTTGTTAATTTTATTTATTGTAATTTAGATTTTATTAATAAAAGTGTAACCGTTTCCCTACAGTTTGTTTATATAACTATTTTGTACTTTTAGATTTTTATTGTGACTAACATTTTATATATACAATAATGTTTACGGCATGACATTTTACGTAACTTTGAGACCCCATTTTTAGTATGAACTCCAAAAACTCAAAAACAGACATGTCTATGCTAGCTAAGGTTGAGCACAATAGATCGTGAATCGGACTAAACCGAGAAAATGGGTCGGACCTGACAGGACCGAACATATTTCGGTCCAGTTCTCGGTCCACTATTTTTCTCATATTCGATCTTTGGCCGGGTTCGGTTTTATGCACAATCGACCCTTGTGTTTTGCTGGATCGGACAGGACTGACCGAACCTAGACCGAACATTACGGTTCGATCTTCGGTTCAATATTTTGAGCCAAATCGATTTTTGTTCCGGTTTTATTTTGATTGCTCCGGTCCGGCTTTCAAACCGTGCTCACCTCTGGTGCTAGCATATATTTGTGCGGAATGTTATACGTAATTGTTGCAAACAGTCTCATAATAAAGTAATAAACACTACTTCTAATAATATAAATATAAATCAAATGAGTTGCGTTTAGTTATTAGAGCTAGTGTTATTACAAATGAATAATTGTATCTATTAAGAAACTAAAAATAACTGGAGCATTAGTTCAATGTGTGGAGTTTTTATTTTTGAGTCAATTGTTTCAATTTAAGTTTATCATTGACATTTGCTTTAAATAGATTGTTGGAAAATGTATATATTTACAAATACGTAAATGTCCGGATTCGAACTCGTGACCACGGGATTGCACACTACGTATGAGACTCGATGTTTAAATAATTAATATAAAATATTATGTTTAATTATTAAATTCACAATAAACGACTAAGCGGCGATAAGCACTTATCGAAAGTGACTATTGGTCGTTAAATGTCAGCGGGATATGAAGAAAAGTAAACAAGCCAAGAGGCGGTTTTAGGAACCTTCTTTTGGGCTTGTTTTTGGCGAAACTATGGAATCCACATCGAAACCATAGTAAACATGACATCTACCATAAGGCTATAAATACATCCCATGTATTCATCCTTTGGTACACTTGATTTCATTAGAAGGCCAAACTTCTTCTTTTCTTCCTCTTATTCTTGGTCGACGAGTGAATCCCATTGTAAGGATTCTGGTGACCTTGAACATAACAAGGTGTTTGGTTATTCTATTGTGATCAAGAACTAGCATTCGCATCGAATCGCTAATAATGCGTGTGTACAAGAGCGTGGTTGTAAGACATTATTCTTACACCAATAAGTACTTCTTTGGTTTGCTTTGCTCGAGGGTGGTTTTGCTTTGCTCGAGGATTTGATATTCGCAAGAGTGCGTTACGCATACTTTCGGTTAATTAATTTATTTGTTATGATCTTAAGTCTTCATTGTGTACTCTTGATGTCTTTATGTTTTATTGTATTTTATATATCATAAACTCAACGGTGGCATCACGAGCCTTGTATAACAAGTAATTAATTCTTGAAACACATAATTAAAATAAACATGAATGTGTTATTATTTGTATGCTTAGATCTAGGGTTTGCAAAACCTAAACCCTAATTTTGAGGCGTTTTTTGGTGCCTAATTAGGGTTTTGTAAACTATTGTTTTAATTGGATTAGAAACCCTAAGATGCATGCAACTTTATGTGTATATCGTAACTCTGTTTAATTGCATTAATTGTTAAGTGTAATTTATATCCATGATAATTATCGCATGTTTTATCATGGATCATTTTTTATTGTATGTCTTTCATGTTTTAAGTGATATACATTAAATTATGATAGATCTTAAATTGGGAAGACCTCAATAATTATTAATTTAATCAATTATGTGCTATGTGGTATATATTTAGTTTTGACTTACATAATCGATGAATCGATGCATGTGGTTCACCTTGTACATAGATGAAAGCGGGTGGAAGTCTTAATTAAATATATGCATATTGACAGATCTAGAATTGGTTATTAATAAGATTTATCAAAACCGTTTGCATGTGGCTATTTGATATGCATGACTTTTATTTGTTATGCTTTCATTGTTTATTTGTTTATTTTTCAAATACTTGCTTGTTTGTTATGTGTAACAAGGGTATTTTACAAGAAAAATAAATGACCTAAACAATGGTGAAACATGTATTTTAAGAATAGTAATCATAATCGTTTAATTGATGATGACTTTGGTACAAATAGTGAGCAGCTCACCCATGAGAATGAACTAATAAAGGGGTTTAAAGAAGTGCATGCAGACACTTTGAATGGATGTCTAAGGTTGTGCTTTAGCGTGCACAGTCCTCGCCCTCTGTAAGTTCGAGTGGAGCTACTTAGTAAGTCATTAAATGTGCAAGCTCATCTTAAGGCGAATTAGTGTTGATTCCATGCGCCACCGGTGGTAATTATCCGAAACACTAAGTGTTTACACTTATGCAAAATGCGGTATAATGGATGATAATTAACACTAAATTCCTTGATTGGTGAAACCAATACCTCAATTAAAGTTTGATGATGAAAACTTAAACATTAAAACAAGATATAAATGTTTTAATAAAACCTATATTACGAAGATGAATGCATGACATCTTTGTACATATTTGATTTTACATCAAAACTATTACCCTTTAATTTAAGTTATATGCCATCCAACGAAGCGGAAACACCTAAGATTATTTTTTATTTGCGTGAGACCGTGACTTAGATCGTAATCAAAGGGTAAAATGTCCACGTGTCGTGAGAGCGGGCATGGACGATTTTGCGGTTTCTTAAGTTGGACAACTTAATTGAGTTTTGTAGTGAGCGGCAACTCGAGGCATAAGATGGGATAAAACATGTTTACATGGCAATTGAAATTGGCTATATGTAAATCCCATAAATCTAGGAATTGCAATTGAAATTGGCAATTGAGCACAAGCTCTACCACTTTGTATAAGGTTCATTACTAGCGGATCAAGCGGCGTGATGAGATTATGACAATTTGGATCCTAGTTTTCGATGAAAATTAAATGGTTATATGTTTATGAACCATGGGTGTTTAATTTTCTTGAAAAGGTTAATTATCGAAAATACTAAAATTGAATTTTGTAATTCTTTTGAATGTATAATTGCAACATTTAACCGTAAGCGAAGTTTAGTCTTTGATCAATAAATTGTTCCATTACGCTTTCAAACAAATGTTTGATCGAGAATAATTCTTGAAAAGACAAGCGAAGTCTCTTTTCCATGGGAGAAGCATGAGACTCAATCCTATTCCTTTTCATGAATGAGAAAGGTATAATAGGAACATTTGAATTGTCTAAATTCTAAATGTAACTCATAGCAATGAATTGCATCTTATTTTCCATAAAGATTTCATTACCTTCATTTGGTGAATGAATCCTTTTGTAACAACATGAATGTTGGTTAGCTGGAAAACATGTATATGAGTTACTAAATTAGAAGCTAGACTAATTACCGCGAAAATTGGTAAAAGGCAAACTAGCATATTTTATCTAGTTGTTTTGCTTTAACCTTTAAAGGTGCTACATACCATTATGGGCATGGTAGGCTGTTAAGGAAGAAATTGCATACCCAATTTTCAAGTTAATAACATTGATGGATAACCCATCATTCAAAGAGTAGAATACACTTTTAGTACCTTAGTAATGATTACGTATGGTTCTTTAAAGGTGTAGGAAAGTAAAAAGCAAGCAAGTTGTTTTCTTTGGTTATGCAACACTTACAATGTTGTCGATTCGGTGGGAGCATTTGTGTTGCATTCTTGAATAAAGTTGTTTTAATGATTTCTAATTCGATGGGAGCTACAAGCCTTATTTCTGTGTAGTAACCAGATTATCTTCAAAGATAATTACTTTCCAATTGTAGGCACTTATGTTTTTAAGGATTGTCATGTGCGTTTCCTTACAAATCAATATAGTCCTAAATCTACTAGTTATATCTATGACACAAATCATATTAATCAAATAAGCGAGCGTGTATCGTGTTGTTTATATGTTACATGATGTTGTTCCATGCACAAGTGGGAGAAATCTTTATTGTGTGCAAGGTACAATACATATTAATATGATTTAAGTGAATTCTCTTGACTGAAAAGTAAGAGAATAACGTTCTAATAGGAAGTATACATTTAAATATGTATGATTGCCCTATTAAGAACATGTGTCAAGATGATAACAAAGACTACTTTATTTTAAATATTTATGTCATTCAATATTTAAGAAACACTTGTAGTTACAATTTATGTTACGTGAGCGTGAACTAGATTGTAGCCCAGGTAAAATATCCACGTGTCGTGAGCGAGCATGGATGATTCTGCGGTTTCTTACATGGAACATTTCATGGAATGACATAATTAAATGAAGTAATCTAATACTACTTTGAATTTAAGTATTAGTTGAATGACTTAAATATATGTAGTAATTATTAACTTGAAATATTAATTGAAACACGAGGTGGTGTTCATAATTACTTTAATTATAAATGTTTATGATTTTGTAAAGTCACAAACATAAAGTCTTTTAAAGACTTACAATATAAAGTAAGGCGTTAACTTGCTATGTTTTAAGACATATGCATGAAGTCAATGAGGTGATCAATGACTTATAACGTATAGTGGGATTATAAGCGATATGTCTTTTGACTTGGTCAAAATACTTGTGTTATAATACATGCAATTGACTTGGTAATTCTATTGTACCATTAAGTTTTACTTTGTTGGTAAATAGATGAGCCAAAGAGTAGATGGTTATCTTAAATATTGTTAGATTATATTACAATATTAATTCTAATGAAATACCATAGTTTTATGGTATGTTCAGTTAGAAGAATCAAAATCTATTGGCATGTTTGATTCAAGATAACTATAGTTTCTTCCAAAAGTTATCAAGGTTAGAATATTGAGTATAGATTGAATATACTCAATAAGACTCCAACCTAGAAGATTAATAAGACACCATTTGTTTATGGAATGTGATGAATCACATTAAGTCTTATAATGAAGTTCTGAATTTGTTAAACTACTTGTATAGTGAGTTGTAACAAAATAATGTTAGGAAGCATCAATGTTTTTGTAATATCCCAAAAGAGAACAATGTATTGTTGCTCTACTTGATAAACTATTTAAAGGTAATCTTTAAATTTTTAAAAGGCAAGTGGGAGTTTTGTTTAGATCTTGAAAGATTGAATTACAAAATACATAATCTTCTAAAATGCACTAGCAAATATCATAATGAGGCTAAACATGAAAATGATAGACCTTAATATGATGGAATTGTCATTCATAGATTCGTAAGGATATCTCGGATATTTAATATCTTTGAGGAATATGAGTTCTGAGGATCATGGTAAGCTGTTAATCATAATGATGAATTTATCAAATGTTGAATTGTGGTAAATCAATCATACTATGAATGTTGAGATCTTGTCCATAAAGATAATCAACTTTAGATACTTGGTTTATCTTAATAATGAATATGAGTTTCTTCAAAGGATGGAAACCCTAGTGGTTTAAATCTTTATGTAGAAATCATATGGACAATATTGTACACATATTTAATGCATGTCTAGTGATAATAATATTAATCATATTTAAGCAATTAACTATGATTGAATATTCTTTACTAGATACATTAAATAGAAATATAAAGATTATAATTGTCATACTTAGTTTCATTGATATGAAATTTTGACAATGAATGTCATAACTCTTTGTTGTGGAATTACTTTTGCGAGGACGATGAGTAATACAAAGAAGTTTTATGAATTCAAATAATCCTTGGATATGTACAAAATGCAAGAATCCATGAATGGATATATGCATGCATCTAGGAGATGAATCTTATGTTTAATATTAAATCCATGTTTGATTTAATAATTAAAATAAAATTGCTCATAAGTATTCCTGAAAGCTAGTGGGAGTATTATTTATTTTTCTTAAATCTTATATGTTGTATGGGCAACTACATTCCACTTAAATTAAGTTTTAGTTGGGAATGAAACTTCGTTTGTAAGATTTGGAAATAATATATACAACCTTGGAATATATGTTTATAAACATATGCGGTAAAATAAATGAGTCTAATAAAACATGATAAATACATATCTTTGACAAGATATAATATGAATGAGATCTTAAAGTTTAACTTGAAGATTCATCATGTACATCATGTTGTGTATAAGATTGTTGTGTCATGCTTGGTTACAAGATGATTTGACAACATTGAAAGTTGTTAGTGTAATAAATATTTTAAAAGGAATATGTTTGGATTTAGAATCTCATTCCACGATCTGGATATGCTCCTAGATTCTATGGATGAAAATATGGCAATTATTTCATAATTGTCATTGCCAACAAACTTGAGTTTGGTAGGCACCAACATTACACTATAAGCTGTTCAAAGTTTACGGATGTTTAAAGAGCATATTGTTGTACACAATGATGCTAGTATAATTGAGATGACACTCAATTCTAGTCATGGTATCCTTGATGATGACCATGTTGACTAGTTATGCTCAACTAAGAGCATAGTTGCATTATACATTAAAGAAAAGAATACTTTAAAACTTTAAAGTTTTGAAAGATGATTGTCATATAAAGGTGGTTCGGGTTATCACGCACCTTATGGAATGATATGACAATATCAAGATATGTGTAAACATATACAAGAAATTCACTTATTGAATTCTTGAAATAAGTATTCTCAAAATTCCTATAGATCAAAGTTAATTGAAATTATGCCTTGTCAACAAGTATGATTTTCATGACTTGTGGCAAAATTCATTAACTAGTATTATCATGCATTGATCTATTTAGTATTTGGATAAAGGATGTTAAACAATTATTATTTATAATGAATTAAAGTACGGTATCGTTTAATTTCATTTATAATATTGTGTCCTATGTTTGCATGTTTAAATCCATGAATAACTTAAGTTATTCTAAATAGTCCGTTGTCAATCAATAACATGGGAATGATATTGAATTAAGACAAATCGAGTATTAGTTAGAATATACTTGAAAGTATATTGATGCGTAGCATGACTAATTCGAGATGATATTCAATGAATTGAGTATAGGACTTATCCACTCACATGATGATACTTTATGGATCTTTGTCATTAAGTATATCATGGATATTTATCCTCGACTTGAGATACAAGAGATATGTCATGGATGTAGTGCATTTTGTGAAGCAATTTAACGCTATCGTGGCTGGTAGTTATAAGGGTTGTTTTCGAAGTGTTGCGAAATTTATGAATCACGCTTGTAGTCAAAATGGGATTTGTTTCCTTCAAATTTATTTTGAAGTACAATACTCTTGGGCCCTCGTAGGGTTGTTAAGATGTTTGCATGGCCATGCCCAAGGTCTTCGGAATATGTTCGGAAGAATTGGTAATCTTAATCAATCACATAAAGCGAGAAGCAGAATAGTTAATTAAGAAATGAGTGAGATCCATATTCTTATTAACATGGTATTAGAAACAAAGGATGAATATGATGATGAATCATCAAACTTGGTTTTCTCAGAAAACCATACACGAGTTATCTGGGGGCATTGGCGTGTTGCTAGGCGCTAACCAATGTCATTTCACGTTTGTAAACATATCCAGTGGGGCTGTTGGAAAATGTATATATTTACAAATACGTAAATGTCCGGATTCGAACTCGTGACCACGGATTGCACACTTTACGTATGAGACTCGATGTTTAAATAATTAATATAAAATATTATGTTTAATTATTAAATTCACAATAAACGACTAAGCGGCGATAAGCACTTATCGAAAGTGACTATTGGTCGTTAAATGTCAACAGGATATGAAGAAAAGTAAACAAGCCAAGAGGCGGTTTAGGAACCTTCTTTTGGGCTTGTTTTTGGCGAAACTATGGAATCCCGCCGAAACCATAGTAAACATGACATCTACCATAAGGCTATAAATACATCCCATGTATTCATCCTTTGGTACACTTGATTTCATTAGAAGGCCAAACTTCTTCTTTTCTTCCTCTTATTCTTGGTCGACGAGTGAATCCCCATTGTAAAGGATTTCTGGTGACCTTGAACATAACAAGGTGTTTGGTTATTCTATTGTGATCAAGAACTAGCATTCGCATCGAATCGCTAATAGTGCGTGTGTACAAGAGCGTGGTTGTAAGACATTATTCTTACACCAATAAGTACTTCTTTGGTTTGCTTTGCTCGAGGGTGGTTTTGCTTTGCTCGAGGGATTTGATATTCGCAAGAGTGCGTTACGCATACTTTCGGTTAATTAATTTATTTGTTATGATCTTAAGTCTTCCATTGTGTACTCTTGATGTCTTTATGTTTTATTGTATTTTATATATCATAAACTCAACATATACCTTTTAGTTCTTTCGAAATGTCCATTGATATTAACAATTAAAAAGCAACTTCCTTTAATGAAGTGCACCTTGCACTATTTTCTTTTCCAGTCTTAATATATTATAGTCATGTATATTAAACTTTTTTTTTTATTAAATCTATAAATTTGAGGTATATCACATAAGCAATTTCCAGGTTTAACTAAGAAATTATGAATCTAACTTTTGAATTCATTCTGTAAAGTTCAGAGAAGCTCGCATTCTTGTTATCCAAAAGCAAAAGCCGGTCAATCGGCGGACCCTTGCCCATAACATCAAAGTAAAAATAGGAGGCGGGTTCTTTTCTCGACCGCTTTTCTATGCTAGGCCGCCCAGGACCCTTATCGACCACTTATATTTAGGAGAAACCATATACTCTTCAATATATGTGTCAATAATAAAGCGAAATTTGAACTTAAAAAGATAAAGGCATTAGATATTTTTTACAAATAACTTCCGAGTCCTTTCTGCTAAACGAGCAACGACCTCCGGTCCCTGTTTTTTTTTTTGGTAAAGGGGAGTAATCATGCACCCCGGTAAATTTATTAACCAAAAAACGTTTAAGTACAATGGATATGAGCAACGACCTCCGGTCCCTGTTAGGCACCAACGTGAGGGTCCTCGTCCACCGCCCCATCTCTTTCTATCGACGACAATTCAAAATCCCCTTTCCTTTAACTTAAGTTCAAATATTTTGTGCTACTAACAAGTAACAACCATATCATTTTCTTTTATGTCATGATCACCATATACTTTGTGTATTTCTATAGCTTAGTGTATTTATTTATCAAACTTTATCAACATAAAACCCCACTTGCATTAAACCTAAAATGACAACTATAATGCAGTTGTCAATAAATGATGAGTATTTTCATAAGTGGATATATTAAGCACATTATTAAAATGTTTCATTTGAAAAGGATGAGTATCTTTTTAGGAAACGAGTATTTAGTTTAAGCATTACTGCATTCTTAAAAAATAAATAAATAAATAATATAGATTTAGCGGGAACACCCTGACTTCGGGTGTCTTTTGGCATCAGCCATTGTCGTCTTTTGGCATCAGCCATTTTCCACCCACAAAGAATAGCTCCGGCAACTCTCCTGGCCTAGTGAGGCACCAACTGGAGTGAGTACGAGCCAAAACTCGGACCCCTCAGCTCTTATTCCACAAAGTCTCTCCAATGTGCTCATATGTTTTGCGGAAATGAGTACCTATCTAAAACAAATGCAAATGATGAAACTTGAACCTGAGTCAATTGACTCAAGCACAAATGCTACGACCATTAGACTAATATGTAAGCACTGCATTTCTATAATTCTTTTAAAACTAGACAAATATATGTTACGAAACTAACAAGTACTCTATTCGTTCTCCTTTAATTGTCAACCAAAAAAAAAAAGAAGATTTAATACATGTGTAATAATGAAAGATTAACGTAGTATAATGCCTTATTTACCCTAATATGTTTGGGCCAATTACAATTACGTATATATTCAACTTAAATTAATAATTTCGTATATATTTATCATAAACCTCGAATATGTCATATATATATTTAAACAATCATTTTACATATATCTAAAACCTAAAAATACATAATTAATATAGTTTAATAATAAATTATCCATTATACCCTTATTTACATTATCACAATACTTTGCTCCTAGCATCTTGCTAGTAGTTTTGTCTTATATAGAGAACCGGTAAATCATCCGGTTGCCCACCCTCGTAGTAACAAGAATGTCACTTTTTAAACGTTGAGTAACCCATATAATAAACCCGTTAACTTGAGTAACCTGAATGACAACTTTTAAACTATAGTGACTTAGGACAAATTTCCCGCAAACTTTAGTGACTTTTTTGTATAATAACCCTAAAAAAAAGTACTTTACTCCATTCGGTCAGATTCTTACAACATCATAATACTCTATTCCGTCGGATTCTTTTTCATGTAATTGTGCTTGGATTTCAAAACAAATGTTATTATCTAATAATGTTCATTGATTCATCTTTACTTGCCCAAAATTAAAAATATATATGTCAACCAAATAGTGCACTAAATAAAACAAACAAGTGATGCATCTCATTAAACAAAAGTAGTGCCTTTATCAAAAGCTAAATTAATTTCATCGATTTAGTAACATAAATTAGAGGTGGCAATTCTCGACACGACACGATAAACGACATGAACCCAACACGAAGTTAAACAGGTTTTGGTCGAGGATAAACAGGTTTGGGTCAAAAACGGGTCAACCCGTCTAACCCCGTTTAATAAGCGGTCGTGTTTCAGGTTGAGTAAGTACTAAGCAGTCAACCCATGAACCCGTTTTAGTATATAAGATCTTAAAATAAAATATATAACTTTGGTTTTTATGTTGGATGTGGATTAAATGTATTTTGTTATTTTCTTAGTATGAGTGAATTATAATTTTATACCTTATATATCATGAAAATTGACAATTATAATTTAGAAAATTGTCGCATAGTTATGTGTATGTTATTCTTATCATATTTTAGATCTTTATATCATTTTTTGCATTTAAACTAGTTAAATCGATAAACCACCAGCTTTATTCACACTTGACCTATTTACTTAAATGGGTTAAACGGGTCACAAATGGGTTACACGTGTTATGCAGGTGTGGTTTATGGTTGAGTTTCTTGACACGATTAATAAATGGGTCGTGTATGGGTAAAGGCTATACTAACCCGCCAACACGCGAACCTGAATAAGTTAACACGAATACGACTCGATTGCCACCCCTAACATAAATCCAACCGACTATGATTTAGTAATAGGAAATCAAATAATTAATTTTTTTTTATTGTTGTAGAAAAGGTGTATAATGGATATTTCATGTTCAAACTATATTTATCATGTATTTTTGGGTTTAAAAAAAATTAATAAAGTAATAATTTGAACATATTTGACATTTTTAAAATATTTAAAGTTTAGGAATGATATATATACGTAATTATAGTTTTTAGTTAGATATATACGCAATTAGGAAGCTTTGGATGGATATTTGACTGAATCATGTATAACTTACTTTACACGAAATCTCTGTTCGTATAAGACAAGCAAAGCACTCTATTTCTAGACACAGAAGACAGAGTAAATCAAAGAGAATTGTTTGTTTTCGTAATTGTAAAATGAGATCAAAACATATGTTATTGAACAGACGACAATTAGAAACGGTTGATCCCAACAATAATGATTGTTGGCCAACAGTTACGTCGGTTGATTTTGGTGAAAAAAACGAGTAACTCATTTGGAGCATCAAATAGAGCGGGAATCCAACAAGAGGTGTTGTCCCTTGACCTTGCAACGGTGAAACCCTTTGACCCTTGCGTCTGAAATACTTTGGGTATTTTTGGCGAAATGGGCTGGGGCCAAGGTTGTAAAAATCGCGAGGTGCTAGTGAGGCGGTCGGGTAGGGCCTAGTGATTAATCGGTTAGGCGGGTATTAATCGGGGATTAATCGGATTTGAATTTTTATGCACAAAATTATAATTTTAGATATTATACTATATTATATGTATGAGATAAGTATAGTGCATCAAAGTTCAAATATTTCATGTGTTCAAATATAAACATAATACATAATTCTTCAAAGTTCAAAGTTAAACATAGATATTAGTCGGTTTGTTGACCATTTTTAAGCAATCTTTGACCGATTAATCGGTTTGTTGACTAATTTTTAAGCGATTTTGTCCAATTTTTAAGCGATTTTGTTGACCGATTTATAAGCGATGTTGTTCGATTAATCCGATTAAACCGATTTTGTTCGATTTTTTCCGATTAATCAGTTTGTTGACCGATTTTTAAGCGATCTTTGACCAAACCGATTAAAGGCCGATTATGATAAATCAATGCGCTTAGTGAGCGATCAGCGATTATGCGGGGATTAATCGACTGTCTGGACCGATTTTTACAACAAAGGCTGGGGTTGGGGCTTATATTATAAGCCGAAATTAAAATTTGTATTTTCATAAACTTGTTTGGCAAATGGGCTGAGGCTGGGGCTTATTATTGCAAAATTATTAAAAATGACATACTTAAATGAGTTTTTGTATATTTTAGATATTTTTGTAGGTAAATAAGTAATTTATTCTTCAAAATCCCCGGGCTAAAATTTTTAGCCCCTTTTATGGGGCTAAAGTTTTAAGCCGACTTATTTTATAAGCCCTTCCATAAGCTCTATGACAAACGAGACTTATATTGGTAGCCGGCTTATTTTAAAAAACCAAGCCCTAATAAGCCTCATTTAAGCCCTAGCCAAACATAGCCTTTGTGTATTTCTATAGCTTATTGTATTTATTTATCAAACTGTATCAACATAAAACCTCACTTGCAATAAACCTAAATAGCAACTACAATGCAGTTGTCAATAAATGATGAGTATTTTCATAAGTAGATATATTAAGCACATTATTAAAATGTTTCATTTGAAAAGGATGAGTATCTTTTTAGGAAACGAGTATTTAGTTTAAGCATTACAATAATTATTTTAAAACTACACAAATATATGTTACGAAACTAACAAGTACTCGATTCGTTCTAGTTTAATTGTCAACAGAAAAGAAGATTTAAAACATGTGTAATAATGAAAGATTAACTTAGTATAATGACTTATTTTACCCTAATATGTTTGGGGCAATTGCATATTTATCATTTCTCATAATTACATATATATAAATAAGAGGTGAGATCAGTGACAAACAAAGAAAATTAAAAGAACAAATAAGCACATTTTAGCCATCCATTTTGATTTCATTTAATGGTAGAGATCAAACTCAAAATAACAAAGGAATGGCCAAAACTTTTGCAGAGTTAATCCTTTGGCCAAAAACTTTTCAGATCATCCTTTTGGTAAAAACTTTTAGATACATCCTTTGGCCAAAACTTTTCGAGTTCATCCTTTGGCCAAAAACTTTGCTGAGTACATCCTTTTGGCCAAAAGCATTGCGAGTTCATCCTTTGGCCAAAACTTTGCGAGTTCATCCTTTAGGCCAAAACTTTTACGAGTTCATCCTTTTGGCCAAAACTTTTGTAGAGTTCATCCTTTTGGCCAAAACTCTTGTAGCGTTCATCCTTTTATACATTTCATATGTTTTAATCGTCTTCATCCATTTTATGCGTTTTGTCCGGTTTATCGTTTTCTTCGTTTTAATACGCTTTCGTTTGTTTTATGCGTTTTCATCCGTTTTATCGTTTTGTTCGTTTTTAACCGTTTTTGTACAATCTCAACATATTGAAATTTTTTCCAAAAAGAAAATAATTTTGAAAATAAAAAAATTCAAAATTTTTCGCAAATTTGGAAAAAATTCCAAAAAATTTTGAAAAACCAAATTGGAAAAAAAATTCAATATTTTTTTTGGCCAAATTTGGAAAAAAAAAAAGTTCCAAAAAATTTTTTCAAAAAGAATTTCGAATAAAACAATTTAGAAAAAATTCAATTTCTTTTTTTTTGAAAAAAGTAGTATTCTGAAAAAACTTTGGATTTTTTTTCCAAATTTTTCGGATTTTTTTTTCAAATTTCTTTTTCAAATTTTTTCTAAATTGTTTTTTCGAAATTCTTTTTGAAAAAAGTATTCTGAAAAAAAAATTGGATTTTTTTCAAACTTTTTTCGGATGTTTTTTTCCAATTTTCTTTTCAAAATTTTGGAATCTTTTTCCAATTTTCTTTTCAAAAGAAATTGAAAAAAAAGTATTCTGAAAAAATATTGGATTTTTTTTTCTTTTTGGATTTTTTCCAATTTTCTTTTTCAAAATTTTTTGGAATTTTTTTTCAAATTTGCGAAAAAATTCCAATTTTTTTATTTTCAAAATTTTTTTCTTTTTGAAAAAAATTTCAATATGTTGAGATAGTACAAAAACGGTTAAAAACGAACAAAAACGCATAAAAACGGATGAAAACGTATAAAAACAAACGAAAGCGTATTAAAACGAAGAAAAACGTATAAAACCGGACAAAAACGCATAAAAATGGATGAAGACGATTAAAAACATATGAAAATGTATAAAAGGATGAACGCTACAAGAGTTTTTGGCCAAAAGGATGAACTCTGCAAGAGTTTTTGGCCAAAAGGATGAACTCTGCAAAAGTTTTTGGCTAAAAGGATGAACTCTGCAAAAGTTTTTGGCCAAAAGGATGTACTCTGCAAACGTTTTTGGCCAAAGGATGAACTCTGCAAAAGTTTTTGGCCAAAGGAAGAACTCTACAAAAGTTTTTGGCCAAAAGGATGTACTCTGCAAAAGTTTTTGGCCAAAGGATGAACTCTGCAAAAGTTTTTGGCCAAAAGGATGTACTCTGCAAAATTTTTTGGCAAAAAGGATGAACTTTGCAAAATTTTTGGCCAAAAGGATGAATTATGCAATATTTTTTGGCCAAAAGGGCTAACGTGTTAATTCTAACCAAAAAAACTTAACGGCAGTTAAAGCCAGGGACCAAAATTTGCAAAAAGGTTTGATTTTGGGACGGTTTATGCAATTTCAAACTATTTGGGACGAAACCTGCAATTTGGCCAAACCTTAGGGACGATTTCTGCAATTAAAAAAAATAACATTTGAAATGACAAGCAAGCAAATATTTAAAACCTAAAATTTCATAATGATAGAATGAAAATTGAGTAAATTAAAAATAAAAAATAAAACCTATTTAGAAAACTTTTTGGAAATTTTGACTTTTCTCAAATTGACATAAATTGACTTTAATGAAAATAGATTACTCCTAAATGATTAGGGATGAAATTATAAACTGTAAATACACTTATTTAAGCTAAATTATCACTATCCTAACCTACTCTTAGGATTATGCAAACTAAAATTCAAAACAGCTAACTGAAATGAACTTTTAAAAGGATTTTGACTATTTTGTAAAAAGGACTAAGTGAATAATGTAAGAACTACCCTAAATAAACCTAATGTGGACAATTTGAAACAACTTTTACCACTGAAACTCACTTGATCTCCTTGACAGTTACTAAACCAAACACCCTCTTAAACAAGCAAAATGCACTTAAACCTTAAAATTTGATACAAATCTGAATGAAACTAAGTTGAAATAAGCCAAACAACATCAAACTTAACTGTTTTACACAATAAGACTAGAAATTAACCCGAAATTGTTTTGACTTTAGATTTTGACTATTTTTGACTTTTTTAGAAAAATGCAATTAAGGAAACTTAGGACCAATTAATAGCTCACAAAAGCAACCAAGCACGTGAGCTTATAATCTTGAATTTAAGGCTAGAAACAGAACTTTAACTAAATGAACCAATTACTCAAATTGAAATGACAAGGAAATTGTTAAAAGTGAACGCATTAATTGAACATCCGAGATTACAACCCAACTTAACTTTGTTTTCACCCATAAAAAATTACAGTTACCTAATCCCAGACAAAGAGAGATAGATACCTTATCGCGAAGTTTCCACAATGATGAATGGTAACTCTCGTATTGTGTTCCTGCAGAATCTGAGTTGATGTTTGATGGAATAAAATATGCCTTGAGCGGAGACTCAATCGGTGGCGGAGATTCAATCAGTGGAGAAGAAATCACCGTAACCAGAGGAGCTGTAAGGCGAGCCTTCGCCGGATCTATCATCGGTGAAACCACGCGCCTTCGCCGGAGAATGGTGGCAACATCGGCAATGGTGGCGGTGTAATGTCGGAGATGGTGGCGGTGTAACGTCGAGATGGTGGCTTGCAGCTTCCCCAATGATTAAGTTTATAGTGAAAAGGAAATTGGTATAATAACATAGAGGACCATTTATGTAATTGACACTTAGGGGCTGTTTGGTTGGCAAATATATTGAAGGTTTTTGATAGTTTTGAATTTTAAATTCACTCTTTCATCATATTTGGTTCAAAAAATGATGGAGGTTTTAAATTATAAATACATCAAATAAGAGGGTTTTTTAACTTACTTGATAAGGAGTAGATTTAAATGTTGTGGGACCATTCTATTAATATTCGTACAAAGTGAGGCTATGCATGCATAGTTCTGTGAACCAAATGTGGTGCAGTGGGGCCATACTAGTATATTTGTATAAAATGACATTAATTTTGTGGGGCCATTCATACATATTTGTGTTAACCAAACATGATATTGAGTTATAAAAACGAGTATTTAAAACCTCTCAAGCTTTGAAATACTTCAAAGTTTTAAAACCAATAAATTCAAAATTGTGAACCAAACAACCCCTTAGGACAATGGCTGCAATTTTTAAAAATTCAAGGGTAAAATGGTCATCACAATTTTTTTGTACTCAATGAAGACAAAGTTGTCAAGTTTAATGTCTGAAAATTTATTTTTTTGTTATTACGTCGAACTGACATTTCTGACAAGATGCTTTAATAGGTTATTAGCTCTTTTTTACCTTTTAAGACACATTTTATACATAAAAAGTGTCATTAAATCTCAAAATTATAAGCTTTTACTCACACTTTTTAAAAAGTGTCATTAAAAGTAGAGATTTAATGACATTTTTTTGTGTCACTAAAACCTTAGTCACTATATGCCTATTATCTTGTAGTGGGTGTACTATAATATGTGTATAGTATATTGGTATAGAATAAGCGATGAAAATTTGTAAGCGACGATGACTTTTAATTTATTACATCCAACATGGCATCAAAAGAGGCATGATTTTCAAATATAACATATTATTTTAAATACTTCTAAAAGTGCTCATTTTGTTAAATTTATTTTTAAAATACAATGGTTATATAAAAAAACTCAATTGGTTAAATTTATTTTTATTTCTAAAAGTGCTCATTTTGTTAAATTTATTTTTATGTGAAGTAGTATTTTGAGCAAGTCAAAGGGTCTGTTTGGTTAGATGTAATCGATTGATAAAGGAATGTAATCGGCGATGTAATGGAATGAACATAGTAATTGAATGAGTCATTACTGTTCCATTGACCTATTTGGTTGCCATATTGGAATGGAGTATATCGTTTACATATATTGTTTGGTACAATGCAATAGATGTGAGAAAGGAATGAAAGAAATGAAATATGGCAAAATGTGATTACATGTCGTAATGGAATGAGAAAAAACTAGGGGGTGACTATGTAATGAAATTGGTGGTTATTGTCGTAATGAAATGAATCAATGAATAAACCATTTCATTACAAGATTTAAAACAAACTACAATTTTTCATTTTACTGTAATGATCAATTCTATTACAACCTTTATTCATTTATTCATGCATACCAAACGCTACGAAAGAGTTGAAATAGATGTGTTGACAAGATGATTTAACAAGTCAATTGGTTACTTTATCCTCTTTTGTGTTTATTGACTCCCTAATTTCATATCCACCCAATCTCTCTCACACATACCATATATATCATGCTAGGATACTCCCCCACCCCATAAATTTCTTTGTGTAGTGTTTATATATGCTATTTATTTTACGTTACTTATTATAAACTTTTTTTATAAATTTTTATAAACTTTTTTATAAATTTCTTATAAATTTTTATAAACTTTTTATAAACTTTTTTATAAACTTTTATAAACTTTTTTATAAACTTTTTTATAAATGTTTTATAAACTTTTTTTAAATTTTTATAAACCTTTTTATAAATTTTTATAAAAAGTTTATAAAAATTATAAAAAGTTTATAAAAAGTTTATAAAAAGTTTATAAAAAAGTTTATAAAAGTTTATAAAAATTTATAAAAAGTTTTTAAAAGTAACGTAAAATAAATACCATATAAAAACACTACACAATTAAATACACTATACATATAAAAACACTACACAAATAAATACACTATACATATACCTAAACACTACACAACTAAAAAAAAAAAAAAAAAAAAAAATTGTACAACCGCCGCATGTGGGAGGACCCACGGTAGGGGTGTTATTGGGTTGACCGTGGGGTTGGTCAACTCGGGTCAACCATAAAAAACATACCCGAACCTGACCTTGTTTAAAACTCGGGTCAACTCGGGTCGGGTCAATTCGGGTTCGGGTCAACTCGGGTCAGGTCAACCAGGTCGGGTCAATTCGGGTTCGTGTCAACCCGAGTATTTTACATTGTAAAAATATAGTTGAACCGGGTTAATCGGGTTCGGGTCGGGTCGGGTCAAGGCTAAAAAAATATACCCAAACCCGACCTTGTTTAGAACTCGGGTCAATTCGGGTTGACCCGATTGACCCGAATATATTTTTGAACCCGATTGACCCAACCCGAATTGACTCGGGTCGAGTCGGGTTCGGGTCAGGTCAGCCCGAATGCCACCCTTACCCACATGCTATAGGACAAAATTTGTTATGACAATTGATTTGATGTGGGAGAGAAAAGACAAACACCCCCTATATTAAAACTAGGGGTGGGTGCAGCCCGGAACCGGTTTTCAAAAACCGACCCTGGCCGAACCGGTTTTCAAAAAACGGTTTTACTAAACCGAAACCGGTTTCTAAACCGAACCGGTTGTACCGGTTTCCGTTTTCTAGCCGACCGCTTTTTACGGTTCTAAAGCGGGTTAAGCGGTGTTTTGAAAAAACCGGTCAGCGCAAAGTCAAAAGAGCCGTTGGATTTGAATACCGGTGAAAACCGGTCAAAATCTGACCGTTGGAATTCAAAACCGGTTTTTAAAACCGGTTTTCTTAACAGCACCGTAGTACGATGAGCGTTGGGAGATGTTTGTTACCGCTTTTTCTTGTCTTTTTTTGATTTTTGAGTATTTTGAAGCTAGAACTTGTAATATAAATATGTGTATTGGGTTGAGGCTTAAAACACATCAAATCTCTCTTTAATCTCTCTATTATCTCTAATTTCTTTATAGTGGAAAACACACAATCCGACAAGCTTCCACTAATCCTCCTCCGTTGGGTCTTCCGGTCACGAAAACATTACACACAAGATGATGTTCTTCATGTTAAACCAACTTCACGAAATCCAGGGTTTTAATCATATGGATTTGTTTATTATGAAGGATGGGACGGAAAAGCGCGTTGCAAAAATTTTTGAGCTTTTATGCTTAGGGGCTAACACTACACTAAAGAGTCATATAGCGAATGTTCATGGTACCTCAAAATGCCGACGGCACTATTGGTGAGGATGGTCAAATTTGTGTATATGATAATGATGCGCTTCAAAGAGATTTTGCGGTGGGTCATTCAACATACTTATCCATTCAACCTCTTCGACAACGCCAAGCTTATGGCCATCATCAAAAAGAGGCTACGCTCGCGGTATAAACAAGTAAGTCGTACTAAACTTAGAAGTGATGCTTTTAAATTATGGGAAACGGCTAAAAATGATATTATTGATGGTTTTCGTGATTATAAATATGGTGTTTCTATAACTACGGATGTTTGGACCGCACCACATGGATCGGAAAATTCTTATCTCGCCGTTACGGCTCATTGGTTTAATCCCGAATCTTAGTTATTAATGAAACGGAAAATTGCTTTTAAACTATTTGGTTATCCTCATACGGGATCTAATTTAAGAAAAATTATACATGACACTTCAATTGAATATAATTTAGATGATAAAGTTTTTATGATTTCACTAGATAATGCATCTAATAATACTAGAGCTATGGAATTGTTAAAATTACGTATAAAACCCATTTTAGATGGTGCTTTTTTCATTCCGTTGTGTTGCTCATGTTATAAATTTATCCGTTCAAGCGGCATTAAAAATATGTGAGAGATTACGTTTGACATTTAGGGGTATGTTAACAAATATATATTGCTCGAGTAATGAACGACAAATGAACTATAAACGTTTTCGTAAACAATGTGGTGAACCATTCCTAGGACCGAAATTTGATACACCTACTAGGTGGAATTCTACTTGCATTATGTTTGAAAATATATTACGACAACGTACTACTTTAAATGCTTTTAATGAATTACTTGTTGAAAAAAATCGTTCTACTTCAATAGATGACCAAGATTGGCAACGACTACACGCTTTAACTAATTTTTTACAAGTTTTTAAAGAGGCAACAACTATAGTATCGGGTTTTTATTACCCAACTAGCCCATTAGTTTTAAATCAAATTTATGCTATGACGGAAAAATTAGACGAATTAAAAGACTCACCTACTCAAATGTTTAGAAAAATGGTTAAAGTTATAAAAAAGAGATTTATAAAATATTTTGCTACTTTACCTTTCGTTTATACTTGTTCCTCCGCACTTAATCCATGTTTAAATGTTGGGCGTAGAACTTTTAATAAGAAGAATAATGGAAAATTTAGAATTATCTTTTGGGTTGGACGGTGAAGATCCCAACTATATAGAATCTCAAGTTTTAAATTTAATGATCATTTTAAAAATTGTTTGAAATTTATGCAACAAAATATGGTCAATAACCAAACCCATTACGGACCCAATGCGGGCGGTTCGTCTCGAATGACAAGGGACATTAACATAAACCTTTATAATACTTTACGTGAAGGCGCTACAAAGCGTCAACGATCATCGGCCCGACAAGCGAGTTGGGACAATATATTGCTACAAACTTTTAACAACTTTAAGTCCCGATGAGTTTGCAAACTTTGACATTTTGGCTTGGTGGAAAGAAAGGAAATCCAATTTCCAATTTTAGCCGCTATGGCTCGTGACTTATTAGCGGTCCAAGCTTGACGGTAGCTTCCGAATTGGCCTTTTCTCATAGTGGTAGAATTATATCGGAAAAAGGACAAAACTTAGCCCCGAATCCGTGGAAGTATGTGTATGTTTGAAAGATTATATGGACGGAGTAGATAGGGTACAACATCAAACATCGTTGGAAGGTTCGATTGAAGAAGTTGAAGAAACTATAGCACAAGAAGAAGATGACAAGGGATATCACCTCCGGCTACCGAATTAGATGAAGGTGAATTTGAACCATTTGATGTTGAAGAGTTAGATGTAGAAGAATTTTGGATGATTTAATTTCTTGAGTATACACGGTGATGGCAATGCGAAGCTTCGATATACTTGAGTATCTTGATATGTTTTTGGGTGATGGCCATGCCGAAGCTCGATATGTATTAGTATTTATTTATTTTTAGTTCTATAATTGTATTGTTTAAATAAAAGTTTTGATTGTATTCGAAATGTATTAGTATTTTATAGTTTTAGTTGTATAATTGTATTGTTTAAATAAAAGTTATGATTGTATTCGAAATATATTAAATGTTTTAAATTCCGAAAAAAAAACCGAACCGGTAAAATACCGATAAAAAAATGGATCCGAACATAAAACCAAACCGGTAAAAAACCGATAAAAAACCAATTCCGAACATTTAAAACCGAAAAAAATCGATTCCGAACTTTTAAAACCGAAAAAAACCGATTCCGGAAAAACCGAAAAAAACATAAACTGATTTTTGAAAAAACCGGTATTTTAAAAACCGGTTTTCCAAAAACCGAAAACCAGTAAAAACCGGTTTTTTATGCACCTCTACATGCCCTTATATATCTCTTTCTCTCAAAGTCAAAACACTCTCTACTTTCTTATTCTCTCTCATACCTGTCTAAACAATTCCGACCACCATGAGATTCCGGTCAACAATTCCGACCAAACTTTGTCGGTCTCACCTCAAGGCGCGTCACGAGTTTCGGATATCATAATTATAATGGGTGAGTTTTTATTTGTTAAAATTTATTTTTGGCTAAGGCCCAAGTTAAAAAAAATCTAGTTAAGATTTCCGAAAGATGATTTCCATATTTATACATAGAATGATTTCCATATTTATACATAGAATGTTAAATACAGTAATTGTTAAGGTAACCTTTACCGCTAGCAAAACCCTGTATAAATACATCATTCATTCCTTCATTCTCATGATCCATTCAATCTATCTATTAGTATTAGTTTTTCGATCTTGATCAAAATAATGGGTTATACTAAATTGCTGAATCTTTTACTTTCATCTGGTGATATTTTGGAGCAAATAGATGATTTATCGACTTGGGAGAAGCCGGACACCTGTACGATTGGTGTCCATGGCTATAACTTGATCTACAACGTTCTGAGAAGCTGCACTCCAACTTCAGGAGATAGAGATGTAGCAGACTTCCAGTAATGTTCTTTATTTATTGTTTTCTACTTTAACTCTTTATGTTATTCCTCATAATAATGATTAATTTCTTCTTCTCGTCAGATTGGCAAACAAATTTATGTCTAAAGTATCTTATTTGCGAAGATGCGGATTTACTCCTTACATCGTCTTTGACGGTGCCGAGCTACTTGTCAAGGAGGCCACAGATTCCAAAGGCAAAGGGTACGGAGTAGTTTTTAAGATTGTTTTTTGGGATAGTAAAGCTTTTTTGCTTTGGTTCCACCCAATAAAGCTTTTTCCTTTAACTAAATACACATGTGTCAGATTTTGTTCTAAAACTTTTTGCTTTGAGTACACGTGAGGAAAAAGGTTTTTTATACCATATTCATTCTTTGATGGTTTGCGCAGGCAACATCTCGCAGATGTGGGGATACCTTGAAAAGAAAAGAGCCAAGAGTGACCCATCAAATCATCTTTTCTTTGATACAGGTAATGACACCATTATGAATCATTAAATACATCTTTTGAATTCATCACTAACTGAACTTTAATTGTGTATAGACATTGAATAGTAAAGATGTAAAGTCTGTGGTCGCGCCTTACAAGGCCGATTCGCAACTGGCGTATCTTTTGCTGAATAAACACGTGGATATCATTCTCAGTGAGGATGCTGGCCTAATCCTCTACGGATGCGAAAAGGTAACTAATTTGTTACAAATGTTTTTTGCTGCATAACTCTCTATGATTGTGTTCATTCTAACCTGCAACTTTATCACACAGATCATCTTTGATTATGGGGGATGCTATTATGAGTATGATTTTTCAAGACTGAAAGGTAGCAAACTGTTCCGTGGTTTCACACAAAAGATGGTTTTACAGGCTTGCATGTTAGGTGGGTGTGAATATTTGTCTAATCTATCAGGCGTTGGCCTAAAACCAGCCATTGACGTCATGAAGAAGAAGTGTAAGGAACTGATGACACGTGAAGATGCTTTTATAGAGGTACAATCCATATGATCTTCATGTGGGTTTTGACAATTTTTTGCTAACTTTCAAAAGATCTTAATACTTCACATGTTTCAGGTTATCAAAGTTGTTAAAGGTTTGAAACAGAACAAGGGTAAAGAAAAGGAGATGTTGGATTACATTCAAAGGTTCACTAAGGTTATGCATACGTATAAACACCAACGTGTTTATAACCCAACAAACCAAACCTTTGTTTGTTTAACCACTTTTCCAAAAGAGATAGAAGAAGATCTTCAGCCATACATAGGGCTATTGCCTACATCACCCAATGCTACTCCCGAAGATTTTGCTAACGGGATTATCCATCCCAATACCAAATGTAGAATGGAGGTGGTGAGTGAGTTCGTTTAGAAAGTCGTTAGTTTTTTCGTAATGTAATTGAATTATGGACATCAAGCTAAACATAATGACACGTCGTGCAATTTTTTTGTTTCAGGACATAACTGATATCGAGGGTGGTTACATTTACTCTAAAGTGGATTTGATAGGCAAATATGAGCTAGAGATAAATCTTGAGGTGGAAAGGTTGTTTAGAGCCACGAGTATTCTCAAGGTAACTGTTGTACATAAGATTTCACAAAAATTGCACAACTTGGGAGACTAATGGTGTAACTTTTATTATGTTTTGAATTATTGATGTCACAAAGTGAGTGCTATATCGACTTATATAATTTCGTACAGGACTTGCAAGAAGCCATGTTTGACGTGGCTCGATATCATTTTTTCACACTAAGCAGACAAATATCAAAAGGTAAAAGCTAGTGAAAAGTAATACGATTGGTTTATATGAAAGCAACCTTAAATATTTCTTTGTAAATTTAGAAAAAAAGGTTTCTAAAGCCGGCCAAAAGTATGAGGGGGAAGATGACTATAAGTTCTTGGGCGAGGGAGCTTCGATTTGTTTAATGAGCAATGCGAAAATAGATAAGGTTGAAGAGTATAAAGCTCAGCTTCAAACAGAGGTACAAATGGGTTATGCATGTCAAATTATGTCCTATAAATTAGTACTTTAGTTTATATCATATGACCAACAAGTTTTGTTTATTTTATAGGTTATAGGACCGTTAAATAAATTAATTGACAATGCATCTCTACAAGCTGCCCGCTATGGTGCTGAGCTTTATAGCCGAATGAGGCAACAGGCAGAAATTCAAAATAATCCAGAAAAGCTGGAGAACCTCAAGAGATTGCAGACATCATGTGTAAAGATGCATCAGGCCTTATCATCAGTCGAAGCGGATCAGAGAAAGGAAACATACGAAATTTTGGTTCATATGTCTAAACTGGAGAGTTTACATTGTAAGGACCTAGCTACGATGTATGAAACAATGTTGGAGTCTTTTAAAAGTTAGAGAGATTTGTTGTCTAGTTAGTTAAACTCACCAAAAAAACTAGGAAAAAAGCTAAAAATACTCTATGTACTTTTTGTGATAACTCATTATGCTTTCTCAACTTTTTTTATTGTCATTTTACTTAACATTGTTTCACGTCTGCTGTCATTATGCTTTACGACTCATTATGATACATCACATTTTTTACATTTTCGACTCATTATGCTTAATTACTTATTCTTTCTAACATTAAAAGACAATAGTACCCCTTGTGGGATCGGAATCATTGCAGTTATGGATGCAGAACCTTTGCCTTTTGACATAACACCCATATCATCATCCACTTGATGATTCCATCCTGAATATCCCACAGGCCCCGTATCGACATTACTAGACTGCTTTCATCTGCTAGGATACCTGTTGTTTACCTATCTTTTCCCAAACCCTTGTGTAACCACCTTTAAATCATATAATCTTTCCTGCCGTTGAATTCCTTGTGAACTCGTGAACGTAAGCATAAGGCCTATCCAATACAAATCCATAACGTGAAGCCGTGAATCTGTAAGCAACAGATTTAGGAACTGAGGTTAATCCGTTAGCTTTGAGAAACGAAAGAGTTGGTTCTGAGGCAATGTCACTAATTGCATGCACGCCGTTTCTACCAGTACCTTTTGCCTCATCTTGTAGTTTTAGAGTTAAAGATATAACCGAAACATAATCATCTATGACTTTGGTGTCGTCGTATTGTCATGAAGTTATTGTTACTATATAATTACTTAACGTAGAAACGTATTCTAGAAGTATTAATGAGATACGAAAATGATGCAAACGTATACAACCTAACCAGAACTGAAAAATAAGCATAATGACAGCAGACGTGAAACAATGTTAAGTAAAATGACAATAAAAAAAGTTGAGAAAGCATAATGAGTTATCACGAAAAGTACATAGAGTATTTTTAGCTTTTTTCCAAAAAACTATGTTACCCTAACATTAGTTTCACCCAAAAATGACGCCTTTCTTTCGTCACTAATCTACCTAAATAGTAACGACTTTAACCTGATTAGTGACGAGATTAATTGAAGAATAGGGTTGTCACAAACTCTAAGTGGACGGCTTTTGCCTAGTCACTAGCTAGCTCAAATTTCTATTTTGTCACTAATTACTTTGTGACAGAGTTATAATGACGAAAACTTACGGGCTTAATTTTCGTGACTAATCCTGTTTAGTGACGAATTTAACACTATTAGCGACGAACTCCTGACTGAAAAAACTCTTTTATAGCTTTTTAAAGATCTTGACGTATGGGTGCTGAGTAAACATCTGGATCAGGTACCTTATCATCACCCGTATGAAAAATATTGCATCCTTAATTTCCTTGTCAGTAACCTCTTTAATCATCATATATGTTAGCTTCTTCACTACTGATCTTTTTAATTTGTAACGAAACTTTCAGCATCAACAGTATTTTCCACAGCATCCTCTGCCCATTTTCATCACAAATAACATCAATTCTATTTGTTTATTGCTTGCTCTTTACAGCTTTATGGAAAAAAGCATTATTCTTAACCCCAGCTCTCAACCACTGAATTTTACACTTTTGCAATAACATCTTTTCCTCATCTTAGACCAGCAACAATATGTTCCTTAGAATATAAGCTTCGATTACTCTATGGTTCTTAGAGGGTCCCCATGAATCAATGTTTGACCTTCTTTCATTTTCCTTTTTAGCTCTATAACCTTCTCAAATAGATTAGGGTAAAAGCCATAAAATAACAACGTACTTTCTAAAATTTACCGAGTTGAACATACTTTTATTAACATATATACCCACGTCTTTGAATTTTGTTCGACTTCACCCATATGACCGATTTATATTAATATAATATTATATTAAATAATATTATTTTATTACGATATGGGTAAAGTCGAACAAAATGAAAGACACGTGTGTATATGTTAATAAAAAATATGTGTTTCAACTGAATTTTAGAAAGACGTTGTTATTTTATGGCTTTTACACAATAGATTACCATGACTCTAGTTGAGTTTTTTTTAAAGGATATTGAGATTCTTTAATTTCAGAGTAACTTAAAAAAATACTGTGACCAGCAACTTCCTTCTTCCATTCTTTCTCCATTAAGGCTATAAATTCCACTTTCTCAGCAACATAATTTGCAAACTTGAAGGATTTCTTCTTTCTCAGCATGAATACGTACAGCATATTCTTGAGGGAACTTCTTGAAAAAATCTTCATTAGCCACAATCATATCTAGTTTCTGTTGGATATTTAATAAAGGTTGTATAGTTTTATTACTTACAATAATAATAGTATGGTGGGAGTATGAATTATAATTTAATGAGACAAATAATATAAGTTGTTTGGAACAAACGTATGTGTAGAGGTTTGTGAAGTCTTTGAAGAATTTTTCCTCTATCACTCCTAAAACTCATGCACGTACACCAAGTGAGTAAGCACTTTCATTTGAATAAAGTCATGCAACGGTTTGATATTGAGGCCAAGCATCTCCACTTCTTAAGTAATATCATAAATAGTTTTCACGCAGATAATGTCAAACCAAAACTTGACGCAATCACCTCTTACTAATTTCATGCTCCATTTGTTCACATCATACTTCCTTCGTGTGTATTTTTCTGCTATCAACGTTGTTTGGTGTTGATTCGGTTGCTGGTGAATAGACATGTGTTGGCTGCATCAAAATCATGGGGCTTGTACGGTTGTAGACTCGCAGCAAATTACGAGTTCGTATTAAGCTTAAAGGACAGGGAATTATCCCGTGCAATGCAAAGACAGAAAAATCAAGGACTAATGAAGTGAATATGGAGAACACCGAGATAGCCGAGATGGTGGCTTATGTTCATCTTGAATTCTTGATGATGGAGATGATCGCATGGGGTGACACGTACGGTTCTTTCGAGTATTATTAGAACACTAGCAAGGTATTTAGTGCTTCTTTCAATTTGACGTGCCTTTTGGTACCTGTTTGGGTTATAGTTTCTGATCATTTGGGCTTTTAGTTCATCACTATTAGGGTGCCATTGTTGGACGATAATGTCCAGATTGCCAAACATAAAGTTTTGTAACGTTATTTTAGGCCTGTATTCAGGTTGGGCCAAAGGCCAACAACCCAATAGATGAAACGGTTATTAGGTTTAAGAAAATGTTGCAACGGTTATAAATGAACCGGTATACACCGTTTCATTCATTATATATAGGATCAAAAACTCTGTAATTCCAAGTAACCTCTTTCAGTTATGTATATATCAGATATAAGGGGTTCAACATCTTACTTGTTTCTTTTTGTTAATTCTTGATTGATGTTGTTACCATGAAGTTGTTTGATCATTATAGGATCCTGGAAATACACCAGCAAACCTGTGGCAACAACCCACCAAATTCTGAACATGGCGTCAGAGCCGAACGGATCAAACAACACCAATTCATGTTTCAAATCACCAATCAAGATTCAAACCTGCGTTTTTTTAAAGGAACGCAACCATGGATGCCGTTTGAAGAAGAAAGATTAGAGACGATGGATTTAACCGAGCTAAAGATGTACTCAAATCCGGTGTAGGAAGAAGGCTAAGGGATTTACTTGCCTTGAAGTCATAAGTTGAAACAGAAGGACATGTTTCAAGAGGCTAAAGGACTTGCCTTGGAGATCATGAAGATCCAGTGACGCACCAATTGATTAAAGACATCAAATTAAAGAAAAATTGAAGAAGGCATCAAGGACGAAAGAAAAACAAGATTGAAGGCAAGAAGTTTGGCATCATGACATTAAGGGGAGATGTTGGACGATAATGTCCATATTGCCAAACATAAAGTTTTGTAACGTTATTTTAGGCCTGTATTCAGGTTGGGCCAAAGGCCAACAACCCAATAGATGAAACGGTTATTAGGTTTAAGAAAATGTTGCAACGGTTATAAATGAACTGGTATACACCGTTTCATTCATTATATATAGGATCAAAAACTCTGTAATTCCAAGTAACCTCTTTCAGTGGAACATACACCCCTTATACCTTTGATCATTATCGAAGCCTGGTAGTGCAATCTATTGTACAATCACTAAGTAAATGCAACTTTGATTTCAACCACCACGAACCAACATCATACGACTAATTCATCCTTCTGATGCCTCAAGATACCCGCCTTGAAGATTACCAAAAAGCTTGCAAAAAATGAAATTAAGGCAAAAGAAATCCGAACCAATAGTAAAATACCAACAAGTAGTAGCAAAAACCTTCCCCTCGAATGATGCATGTAATAACCATAAGAACTTGTCGAATAACTAATCAACAATAATAGCGAACACCAAGTTGTACCATCCATGAATGAGCATCCTAATTCCGCATTAGGTGTGAAACATGACAACAATAATATACGATATCAAGTTGTAGTAATCAATGTAAAATAGTTCTTTGGTTAATTAGTCTCGTCCTTTTTACATTGATTACTACAACTTGATATCGTATATTATTGTTGTCATTTTCACACCTAATGCGGAATTAGGATGCTCATTCATGGATGGTACAACTTGGTGTTCGCTATTATTGTTGATTAGTTATTCGACAAGTTCTTATGGTTATTACATGCATCATTCGAGGGGAAGGTTTTTGCTACTACTTGTTGGTATTTTACTATTGGTTCGGATTTCTTTTGCCTTAATTTCATCTTTTACGAATTCTCCGTAGGTAACCTTCGTGCTACGAATAGTTTGACGCCTATGGATATTCGGAATCCTTACTTGGGCCTTGAATAGAAGGGCTTCGACACGTCTCGGAGGTGTCCTTGAGTGCTCTGGAGGGTACATCATCAAGCCCCGGTCGAAAGTGATGCATATGAGCGAAGAGGCATTGCTTTCGACTTCATGCTTCGAAAAAATACCCGTTCACTGCTAAGCTTATCAATTAGAAGATAAATATGCGCCTAACTTAGCACATTTAATGCTAATTAAACTTTTCGACTGCCCGCTACAGGAATCACCATTCCCCATCTTACCCGGAGACCAAAAGTCTTTTTTTTTTTTAAATTTAAAAAGTGTAAGTCGGATAAGAGTAATTATCCAGGACACGTGTGCGGTGCTTGAGAGAAGTGAAAAAGAGTATTTAAAGGGGGGTGGTTGAAACCCTAGCACATTTTACTCTCTCCGTCTCTTTCTACACTGATGCAGATTTTACTGACCAGGTCTTAATATTTATAGTGTTTCGCTATACCTATGGTCTACCCTAATGCACTAACGGGCAGTGTACCCGGTCGTGTGTAGTGTAGTAAATGGTAAAGCCAAGGTCGTCCCAAGAGCTATGTGTGTTGGATTATTACTAAGTCTAATTGTCACGAATAATAATGGTTTTGATAGGATTTAATTAATTAAACTACTAATGCGAATATACAATAAAAGCAAATAAATGGTATAGGAAATCAATAGAGGAATAGTGGTGCTAACCTAGTTAATCCTCCTAGCTAGTTATGACTCGTCTACCTACTTCCAATTACTTGGTGGGGTCAAATTCGAGAAGACAACATTTGGTCAATTAGCCTAACCTATCAAAGAAAGATGCCACCACAGGAGAAATCGGTAGCCGTCATAAGTCCTGTTGTTCACGGTCCCTAGCCGAGTCATTAAGTACCGCTACATGCTAGATTCTAAATAGTGAGTGCCCTACTGTTAGGAACTTAGACACTACTCCCCCAATTCTTAAGTTTATCCAAACGATAGGTGATCGATGGGTCAAATCGCACAAGTAGAAAGGGTCGTGGGTTGGTCATATCTTACCCTTCCGTCTCGATCTGCTCACCTAGGGTCGGTTGGTCATATCTCCTAGAAATTGAGCTCTATCGCCATTCAAAACTACCAAACCAAGGGTGACAACCAAAGAACTATACATGCATACACTTAGAAAGAATTGTACGGAAGTAAAGGTAAACGCAAACAAAACAATTAAGGAATCATAACTAGGCTAGCACCAAAGGGTGCTTAGCCGCTCATATTAATCATGCAAATCAATTCAATAGTCAAAGGTACGAAATACATGAATTGAAAGTAAAATAAATATAAAACGCTAAAGCTTATCGTAATGGTGTGACTTCTCCCTTGGAAACAGTTCCGTATGCTCCCCTAGACCGCCTTGAGCTTTTTCCCACATTCTCATAGTGTTGTGTGTTGAATGGGATGCTTTGAAATCTTTGGAATTCGTGGGGTATTTATAGGCAGTGCGGGTTACGGCGTAACCAATAGAGGAGTTACGCCGTAACCTTCTATTTCTTCGTAAATGCACTAGATGCGCTAGTTACGGCGTAACCTAATAAGTGGTTACGCCGTGGTCTTCAATAAACTCGGTTACGTCGTAAGTGATGCGATGGTTATGGCGTAAGTATCGGTAGCGGAACCTCTTTTGACCTATGGGATTTACGTCGTAACCTTTGGGAAGAGTTACGTCGTAACCTCTTGATAAGTTAGACTTACGGGTCACACAATAGTTACGGGGTAATGTGAGAGATTAGTTACGCCGTAACTTCTTCAAAATAGGCATCTTGTGATAAATCTTTAGTAATGTTTCCATTTCCGCGTCTCTTTAGCTCCAATCCTCGTAATTTACGAAAGTGGAAAACAATGGAAAACAAGCATAAATCCATATAAATGATATAAATAACGAGCATTATCGGAGAAATTGACACTTAATATTTAGGACTATTTGATGTTATCAAATATCCCCCACTGAACTCTACTTGCCCTCAAGTAGACCTTATTAGATAGATTCCTAAAAATATATCTCCTAAAACACGGAAAATATGAGTTTACAAATCCTTATGCTAGAATAAAACAAAGCCGAACACCTCACGAAAGGGGAACAAACACTCAAATCTCTCAACTATTCTAAGTGTCAATTTCGGGTGATCACTCAATCGCATGATCATAGCATGTATTCTATCATAAGCTTGGCGGTTACACAAATCTCCGCCACTAGAGTTAAGGGCTAAACAATTCTCGAAGGCAATATGGGTAGACACGACAAAGGTTAAGGGGTGACTCGTTATTACTAACATGTTACGACGAAGTGGACAAAATCAATGATACATGACCAAATCCATGGCCAAGACACCAAAGATTGCTCGCTGCATCACCTAGACACGCTTCATTACTAAAGGGTAGGATAAGACATGGGATATATAAATGGTGTAAAATGAAAAACAAGCAGGTAGTCTAAATCTATAACCAAGTCATCACCACTTACTATCCGCCCAAAGTTCAAGCTTAGAAGTCTAGAGACCGGATCACGAAATGAAAGGTAGCTGTGTTATTAGAGGACGTCGTGATGGGCACACTACCTTTTCTTCATCAGTTGGTATAACTCCCAACTCCAATCTTCAAATGTGACCGAGGTGGCCTCCTCGATACTAATCAATAATGCTCATACTATAATGCTTATAACATCGCACTTTACAATATCATAACTCAATCAACCTTTTTTTTTTTTTTTTTTTTTCGAATCATCATTTTTTTCAACATAACATAATAACATAATATCCCCCCACTTGAGATGAATAATGGGAATTCTAGGGGTCTTCAATGATCTTCATAAATGTTGTCGATGAAAGCGTGATTTCCAAACCTTTCCACTCGAACCATGAACTTAGGTAAATGATGACTTCCTAATTACAAATAAAGACTATAGGGTAGGCTAAGGTGTAAGGGTGTAACGAAACAATATATTGGGTTGAAAAAATGAAAGGAATGGCTCAGAAGGGTGTATCTAGGGTTATCTTGCACTAAAGGGGAGTGCAACAAAAGGGTATCACATGGGGGTCGAAAAGTTGAGGTGACTAATCGATAGACTCACAATGGTAGGTTGTTTGGGTGATAATCCTATAATATTGCCTTCTAAAACTGAAAAGTCCAAATACATCGAGCTAACTCAACATACCTCGTCTATGGTCTCAAAATGATGCAAAGGCCAAGTTCTAAAGTTTACAAGCTACCAGCACACTCATAATTTGGTGGATTTGGGGTAAAATATTGGAAACGGATAAGGCTAATCTCACCATGTAATGTCAAGGGTTGTATGTGCTCGGCTAAGGTCTAATCTAGTTAGGTTCGGAAAAACATGTCAAAATCAAAATGGCATAATTTTTCAAAATAAACTAGAAAAATGAGGGCGAAATAAAGTTCAAGAGGTAATTCTACTCCGTTCCCCACTTGAATTGTACAAAGTCCCTTTTGTACTAGGAATTAAAATAAAGGTGAAGAAAGGTAGAATTAGGCGAGAACTTCCCGAAATTTGCTCTAAAAGAAGAAGGCCCACGAGAAAAACCGTGCCTTCGTTTAAGCGTCATGAACAAACGTCAATCCACGAAATCACAATACCGACAAGCATAATTCTAAAAAGAAAAATAAAATGAAAAACAAAACTAAATCACTTTCGTAGGAATCACGGTTGCATTTAGCAAATGCAACAAGCCTTTAAACCACTTGGTGTCCCAGTGGACGAGTGAAGTCTCGTGAGGGTTTACAAGGAACACACCACAAAGTTCATTTAAAACTAATACAAGGTTCTTGTGTTTTAAAATGAAAGAATTAAATCGGAGGAGATTTACGTCGTAACTCCTATGAGGAGTTAGCCATAGCGGCAAAACCTAGTATGAGTTGTGAAGCGAATAGTTACGGCGTAACCACGAGATAGTATTACACCGTAATTGGTAATGCGTCAAGAATTCTGCTGCTAAAATGTTGGTTACGGCGTAATCACCAAGATGAGTTACGCCGTAACTCTATTCAGATCAGCAACTACAACATCAATTAGTTCCTCGTCTCCTGCAAAAATGGTTTGAAAACACAAAACTCAACAGAAAGGAAATAAAAACAAAAGAAATGGATAATTCGGGTTGTCTCCCGAAAGAGCACTTTTCTTTATTAATGAGTCTTTAAGTTAGACTGAGAGCCGCGGGGCTCCTATGGGGGTCTTTGGACATCCCTGACTTCTTCAATATCTTTCATCATGTTGCGCCTAACCCATCTGACATTAGTGGTAGTGCGGAGATATTCCTTGGTCTCAATTTTTCGTATCTTGCAAAAATTTTCTTCAAGCCCCAGATGGTATCGTGTAAACTCAAAATTTTCGGCTATAATAGGAGGTGGCCTCTTAAATGGGATGCCAAGAAGCTTGCATCTTTGTTTCTCGTGCACTTCATCATCTGGGTCAATGAAACCGACTTCGCCTTGTAACTCGAGATAGTCGAAATCGTCATTGTCAGAATCGGTATCTTCAAGTTGGTTGAGTGTTTGTTTGCATTCATCATTTTCTACCTTGGATGAGCCTTTGGTGTCATCTTCTGGTTTCTCATTAGGAGCTTCATTGTTAGGTTGATTTTTACTCATACACCCTTTCCAGATTTTCTTTTTAGTTGTCGCGTCAATTTTTCCATATTTGATTTTGATCCACTTGTCGAATCCGAGATCATCTGGCCAAGGTAGTTCTGTTCTTTCGGAATTGTTAGATGAAGTCTAAAGGAATTCGTCTTCCCCAGCTCTCTCAATGCTGCTTCCTCCGTCACATTCATACTCAAAAGGGTTGCAGGAAGCCCAGACTTCTCCGTCACTGCTTTTAATTTGTTCGCACCAATGATTTCAAACTCCTTCATATCGTCATCTTCGAAGGAATATCATCGAGGGATTAATGGTTTTCCTCGAAGAATGTGTTTCTCATATTTGAGTTCAGTTTCGAGCGAGTTGAATTAATTATCGCGTCCCCGAACCTTATTGAATACCAATCACGAATGATAGATTTCAAAATCAACGTCATGTCTCCCAGATTAGTGTGGGCATATCCAAACTTCGTTCTTCATATTACCTCCCGTTGCAATAATCACGAAAAGGATTGCACGTTGGCCAAGCGTTAGTAATCTCATCTTCCATGATGAGTAAGGGTTTGCAGTAATGCTTAATGGGCGGTCCTTCCACTTCATTAATTGAGAACTTGGGTAACCTTTCTTCGTCGTTTAGTGTAGTCCACTTGTATCATCATCATTTATCCTTTCCTTATCAACACCACCATCGCAGTTTTCCGAGGATCACATGAGGCCCAAGTCGTAGCATTCTCCATCGTCAATTGCAATACTCTTACACCAATGACTCCTTCTTTTAGGGTTGTTGTCCTTGGCGTGTCTTTGCTTGAATTTGGGTTCGCCGTACTCGAGTGTGATTACTGGCGTAACTCACTTTCGCCATCGATCCGACTCATCGAGCACTTGTTGTTGTTAGAGAACACAACCTTACATATAGTGGAATTGCTCTTTTGTTCTTCGTTCCTTCTTTGAACCTCATCGCCAAGCTTTTCAATTAGGGTTTCCAAGTTCTTCAGTGATGTTTCATGGGACGAGAGGCTTTTGTTTGTATTATCTTGGAAATTATTAAGCCATTCTTCATGCTCCTTTTGCCTCTTGGTAGTGTCCACAAGGTACTTGTTAATAATTCCTTCCAGGTTAGCTTTTCTCTCATTACGCTCATAATACGGTGGGGTCCTCCACGAACGCATGACGATTATCCCGTAGAAAGGCCTATTCTCTCCATATTTAGCTTCCTCGATCGTATCTTCCTTGTCGACTTTAGGATGCTTTTAGTCAAATGTCCCCACCACGCTTTTCGCGACCGACTTGGATGGCATGAGCAGTTTCTTTGATTTTCAAAGATATCTCTACCGAGATTTTCAAGTTTACTAGCTATTGCTGCAATTTCGTCAAAACTTCCACCTTTGTTTCTTTTGCTTCCACCGTCGTGCCATTTTTGAGAGTGGTTCGCCATTTTTTAAATGGCTTCAATTGCAGTAGTAGGAGTCATGTTCGGGATAGGTCCTTGATAGTCTAGCATTTGCCTTATAGTTATGTTTATTCCTTTGTAGAAAATATTTATTTTCTGCTGGTTATTTAGATCATTGGTAGGACACTTATAAAGAAGATCGTTGTATCTGTCCCAAGCTTGATACAGAGTTTCGTCGTCTTCTTGTTTGAAATTATGGATCTCCAAGAGCTGATTAGAAGTATTTGATGGTGGGCAATATCTTTGGATAAAGTTTTCTTTAGTAGTGCCCAGTATTAACTGCCCGTGGCAATCTTCGATCCATCTTGGCTGCTCCAAGAAGAGTCATTGGAAATACCCTAAGCGTATGACATCATGAGACACGCCGGGAATGTTGAAAAGGATAGCGATGTATAGGACATTTTCAACGTGCTCATATCGTCTTCGTCCTGCTTCCGAAAAAGGGTTAGCCGAAGCTCCCTCATAAATTGGTCTTTAATTTCGAAGCGAACATCCGCTCCGATTGCGGTCTTACGAGACCCGACCCTTGATCCGCTCTAGTCAACGCCAAGTATTCTCAAGAGTAAGGTCATCGATGTTAACAACTTCCATGGTACCGAAAACTTGAAATATGATCGTGAGAAACGTTTAAAATGAAATGAAAGACTTAATATTAATCCTAATATAAGTCCCCGACAAGCGCCAAAAACTTGATGCGAGTTTCTTGACTGTGTCTTAATATTTATAGTGTTTCGCTATACCTATGGTCTACCCTAATGCACTAACGAGCGATGTACCCGGTCGTGTGTAGTGTAGTAAATGGTAAAGCGAGGTCATCCCAAGAGCTATGTGTGTTGGATTATTACTAAGTCTAATTGTCACGAGAATAATAATGGTTTTGATATGGATTTAATTAATTAAACTACTAATGCGTAATATAAAATAAAAGCAAATAAATGGTAAAGGAAATCAATAGAGGAATAGTGGTGCTAACCTAGTTAATCCTCCTAGCTAGTTATGTCTACGTCTACCTACTTCCAATTACTTGGTGGGGTCAAATTCGAGAGGACAACATTTGGTCAATTCGCCTAACCTATCAAACAAAGATGCCACCACAAAAGAAATCAGGCGCACCGTCATAAGTCCTGTTGTTCTTGGTCCCCTAAGCAGAGTCATTAAGTACCGCTACATGCTAGATTCTAAATAGTGAGTGCCCGACCGTTAGGAACTTAGACACTACTCCCCCCAATTCTTAAGTTTATCCAAACGATAGGTGATCAGTTGGTCAAATCGCACAAGTAGAAAGGGTCGTCAGTTGGTCATATCTTACCCTTCCCATCTCAGTCCGCTCACCTAGGGTCAGTTGGTCATATATCCTAGGCAATTGACCTCTATCACCATTCAAAACTACCGAACCAAGAACGACTACCAAAGAACTATGCATGCATACACTTAGAAATAATTGTACGGAAGTAAAGGTAAACGCAAACAAAACAATTAAGGAATCATAACTAGGCTAGCACCAAAGGGTGCTTAGCCGCTCATATTAATCATGCAAATCAATTCAATAGTCAAAGGTACGAAATACATGAATTGAAAGTAAAATAAATATAAAACGCTAAAGCTTATCGTAATGGTGTGACTTCTCCCTTAGAAACAGCTCCGTATGCTCCCCTAGACCTGCCTTGAGCTTTTTCCCACATTCTCGAGTGTTGTGTGTGGAATGGGATGCTTTGAAATCTTCGGAATTCGTGGGGTATTTATAGGCCGTGTCCGGGTTATGGCATAACCAATAGAGGAGTTACGCCGTAACCTTTTATTTCTTCGTAAATGCACTAGATCGCTAGTTACGGCGTAACCTAATATGTGGTTACACCGTAGTCTTCAATAAACTCGGTTACGTCATAAGTGATGGAGTAGTTACGGCATAAGTATCAGCGGCGCGGAACCTCTTTTGACCTAATGGAGTTACGTCGTAACCTTTGGGAAGAGTTACGTGTTGGATCGATGTACTCTAACGAAACTAACTATATAGCTTGTAAAGGGTTTAATAACCTCAGATAAATCCTAAGTTATTAACAATGAAACACTGAGCAAACTTTATCAAGTATGCGGAATTTACTTAACAAAGCTAAGAAGAATATAACATTAACTTTCAACGATTTTATTAATAACTCTAAATCTGCTTGTTATGCATATTTTTGAACAACTCTAAAACACTAATAATGCACGTATTCTTATCTCTAAAGTCGTATCTCTAATTCCAATCTAGGGGTCCTTTTATAGGCTTAAGGATAACCCTAGTCGGTTTACAATTTGTAACCTTGTACGACAAGTAATCTAAACAAAGAATATTCTAGAATAACAAAGCTTTCCTTAAACGAATATAGCAGTTCTTTAGTTTTGCGATTACTTTGACTTTGACAATGAAGATTTTGACTTTTTATTTAGCGAAGATTTTGACTTCTTCCAAGACTTTGTCATTCTTGACACTTTCATATCCCAACAATCCTCCCTAACTTGAATTCTACTTGCTTGACTTCAAGTTCCTTTGTAAGTTTATCTTTAACTTCTCCATCTTCAAAGAAAGATTGTATCTTTGTCTTTAGATTGTGTCTTTGTAGATTCTGTGCTTATATCATCATTATCAAATTATTCTTTATAAATAATTCTTTTACAGCATCATTCAACAATCTCCATCTTTTCAGCAACTCAGCAACATACGACAATTGTACATTAATTCAGTTTAAGTTGCAATCTATTCTCATCACATCCAGGTGTGTAAAGTCCTGTGAGAGGTGAATCATTGAAAATTTAATGGATTTTGATGTCTCTTTACCAAAGCCATTAACTCGAGTAGCCAAATGTTTTGGTGTGTAAGATCATGGTACATTGATAACCATATGATTTTTAGCAAATCATCGACTATCAATGATTTGATTTGTCTTTACCAAAATTGTACCCTTTTGGACTAGTTAGTTCTTTCAATCATGGTGAGCTAATTACCATATAATGGTTTTCACAGCCTTTACCACAAGCCATTTTCTTGTGGGCTAGCCAACTCTTCACATTTCTTGATATGGTGAGTTGATTACCACACAACTTATTAGCAAGTTGTCAACTATAAAACGGATTTGAGATATCTTTACGAGCCGTTTGCTCATGGATTAGCCAATCCTTTTGTAACCATGGTGGATTGATAACCTATTGTTGTTACCATCTCAAAACCATTTATTTCTTTTAACCTTTGTTTCAAAATATTTGACACTTAACAAAAATTTTCTTTTCAAAATCATTAAGCGGTTTAATCTCGCAAGCGATACTTTGATGAAGGTACTATTTGATCGTGATTACTTTGAATAAAGTACTAATATTTCAAAAATAATTTATTCAATAAAGATTCATACCAGATTATTCATCATCATCACCATAGTTGTCCATCGATAAACAATTTGATGACCATAAGAGCGGTTTCATTATCTTTTTCAACTTCCATACCATGCTCTAGCATTCTCCTCATAAGATCCGATGTAGCGGATATCTTACGTCGCTAACATGTGAATCATAGTTCCATCTTCTAATTCTAGAACATGTACTCCAGATTCTTCAAAAATCTCCGGTGATAATCTCCCAATCTTCTTGGTTTTCCAAATCTCGTCGCTGCTTGATTCTTGGTTTCCCAAACGGTTGTGAGATCTCCAAGCAAGATTAAACCAACACCTTCCGATGGAATATGTTCAAAATATTCTTGCACCAAATGATATAAATGAAATAAATCCTCTCTATCTATTATGTGCAATAGATCCCATAGCATATTAAACACTCAAGCTTTCATCTTCTATAAACATCGGATAATTTCCATCCTTAGATTCTACAACTTCAAAAGTAGTTATTGGTGACTTTTTCTTCTTCTTTTCTGCATCAGCTTTAGAATACTCAAATTCTACTACTCTTAAGTAATTCCTTTGTTCATCATTAGTATCAGATCGTAATTCAACCTTATTTGATGGCTGTAAATCTTCAACTTCAGTTGTTCTTTTTCTTTTTAAGCTTCCTTTTCTATCATCTTCTTTCTACGAGCATCATCATCTTTAAAATCTTTGATACTATCAACATTCTTTGATAAGCTTCTCTAATGACTTCATATAACTGTTTCATCTCAACATAATTCAACTTATGCAATCCAATATACCTTGACCTTTTAAATAAGCCATCATTGTATTTCTTTCCTTAGCACGATTTGGTCTTCTTGGTAGAGCGTAAAGCAGAATAGGTGTCTTTAATGGTATAACAACTTCAAAGATTCAATTCTTCTTGCAACTTCTTAGTGCTTCTTCATTCTTAGCTTCTTCATTAGCAACTTGACATTCAATTCAACTTGTACCTTTCGAGCTGCTTCCTCATTCCTATCAACCTCAATTGCTCTTATATCTGCCAAGGTAAACTTCTTTTTCTTCTTTGTTTCAATCAATTTACCTTTTCCTTTATCTTTTGGATCTATAGAAGGTTGAGAAGCTTGTGATTGTTCTTCAGTAACTCCTGGAATGCTAACACCCCTTGGTTTTGACAAATCATGCAATATCTCAACAATAGTTTCATCATCACTTGCAGTGTGTATTGGTTTGGGTGTATCAGCTTCCTTTTCTGGTATGACAGTTGAAGGACCAGCTTCCTCTTCAAAATCTAACAACCTTGGTGTAATTAACTCTTGCCTATAAGTTCCTTGACGAGCAGTACCTTGATCATCAGTACTTTTACCATTAGTACTTTGAACTCTAGTGCTTTCTTCCTCAGTACTTTCAATATTAACTTGCACTTCAGTACCTTGAGATTGAACATCAGTACCTTGAGGTTCAGCTTCTTCATTCAAATTCTTATCTTCCAATTTCCTCCCCAATTGGAATAAAGATTGATGTTGAACCTTTTTACCTTTGGTGGTCTTCTTAAATTGCCTAACTGGCATGCCTTGCTTTCTTGAGTCTTCTAAACTTAAGCTTCAACTGCTTAATCTGTGTAGCCTGTTCTTCAAAAGATTTCTTCAATCTAGTCAATTCTCTTGATAAAGCATAATTGTTGAGAACTACACCCTCAGATGCCACATCTCCCTCATCTCCTCCAGATGTTTGAAGCCCATCTGTTGAAGTATAATCATTGGGAGAGGTTGGTGGGTGTTCTTCTTGTTGAGAATCATGAGCAGAAACTGGTGGAGATGGTGGAAGTGAAACTGCAGTATCTTCTTGAACTTTAGCACCTTGTGAAGCAGTACCTTGAGATGCAGTACCTTGTGATGTAGTATCTTGAGAATCAGTACCTTCTCTGTCATCACTTATTGCTTGAACAACCTCCATCATTTAAGTGGTTAATGGAGTGTTCCTTCCAGAAAATAGATCACTTTTCCTAGCCATAAATGTGAAAATCTTGGCTGGTTGTACCACAAAAGGTAGTCGACTTGTAGGCTTTGGTACATCTTGAAGTTGTTTATTCAAGAACACTTGAATAAATCTTGGATACATCAACCAGCGTGATCCATTTGAAATATGAGATAACATGCCATCTAAAATTAGCCTTGAAAAATTGAAAATTCGATTTGTAGCCAATCCCACTATAGCAGATGCTATGTTAGAACCAAATTGCTCCCATGATGTAATTTTAGCACTAATACAATGAAGCAATACATGAACTAAATATTTACGGTGTGGGTGATGAGTGTGTAAATACTCATCATTTTTGTTAAATCTGAGCGCAAAAGCGTTTAAAAATGCTCGAAATGCATCAAAATATCGAAAATATTCCAAAATTGCATTTTATATGTTTCGGATGCAAAATGTTTAAAATCGGATGAAAAATGAGCAAAGTTTGCATAATTGGCGTTTCAGGTCCCCAAGTTTCTAAAATTGTCAAAATAGTCCACGAGTCCTAATTTCAAAAGAAAAATCACCAAAGGTCCTTTTAAAATCATAACTTGTCAAAATTAGTCCTTTGGTGAAAAATATAAAAAGTTTGAGAAAATTACAGTTTTAGTCCTTCAAATTTCAGAAAATGGCAAAAATGGTCCTTCAACTATTTGAGATTTGCAAGTTTGACCCTTGGATTTTTGGAGATTGTCAAAACTAGCCCTTGGGTTACCTTTTCAGAATTTACACATTGGACCCTGCAGTTTTGAATTTTACACAATTGGTCCCTAAGCTATACATTGGATCTAAATCTAATCCTAAGCCCAAGATAAGCCCAACACCAAACAAACCCTTATGTTTGACCCGGTCCAGTCCAACAACCCACAACCCAACCAAACCCTTTTACCCACGGTTTTAAAAAACCAAACCCGCCTAAACTAATAATAATTAAAACCCTCACGGTTCTCCTTCCACCTCACCTACGCTGCAAACACTTCCCCTCCACCATCATCACACCCACCTTATATCCCTCCAAACACCCCAAGCCAAAATACAATTATTACATCCTCCCCTGTCCCAAGTCATCAGACCCAGTTGCAAGATTTGGCGCCAAAAAAAAAAGACCAATCAAAGGCTTAGATCAACTCAAACCAATCCAATGGTTTAAAATGAAAGAGGAAACTTGTTGAGAGCTATATAAGAAGATAGAAGACAGAAGTAGCAAGTGTCACTGTTTTTAGACCAAATCCTTAATTTCATGCTTAATCGTTTTTAGTTTTAATGTAATCTTTTAGCTGGGTTTCAAGTTCTTATGTAATAAACAAGATATTTAAATATCAATTCATCGGTTCGAGAGTTAAATTCCGGTTTATGCTCATTCGATTTTCCGCCAAAACACATATTATCAATTTCTGATTTCGGTTTAATGAAAGTGTTTTAAGTTGTTGGTTTAAGCTTGAATTTGGTCAATAATGAGAATTGGTGAAGTTTCATGGGTGGTAATTCAAAATTTCAAAATGGTCAACAAAAGTCAACCAAGAGGAAACTTTGGTTAAGCAGTGTTGGATTTGGATTTATGTAATGCTGAGCATGGATTTGGGTTAAAATAGATTAGGTTAGTTTAGGTTTGGGTTTGGTTTTAGCCTGCATATCAGCTGGACCAATGTGAGTTTATATATCATTTTTAAATTTCAACCCATTTTGCATTTTTATGTTTGTCTATGTATCTGTGGTATTCAGTAGTGTAAATATGTTTATTTAGTTGTATTTAGGAGAGTTATGATCAGTTTGATCAATAACTCAAGTCTGTTCATCAGTTAGCTTATTTTAAATTACATATCAGTTGTAACAGTGATGTTTGGATTTGCTGTTTAAACTGCAGTATAGGCTTGTTCATTGGTAAGTATCTGTTGGATCATGCTTGTTAAGCTTTGTTAGACTCATTTCAGTCACTCATTTGTGCATAAGATTTGCCAAAGTCAAAATTTCTTATTAACTGTCTCACTTTCTCAACTGTTGTGATTTTGCCAAATCCAAATCTTGTTTTATGTTCAAAATCCATAGAGTTAGGTTGCAGTGGCCTTATTTCATCACTTAACTTCTATATCAGTCCTTAAATCAAGATCAAAGCTCAAGAAAGTCAACTTTTCAATTTTTGTCAAAAAGTCAAATTGCACACAACTCAGTTTTGGCCAAACAAGAGTGATTTTTCATGGACTCATTTCTGAGTCATTCTCATTGAAACTTGTTGTTTTAAAAATCTCCTCTGGTCTAATTTCTTATTATTAATTTTGAAGATTTTTGTAATTTTTTTATAAGCACCAAATTAGCTTGTGGATTTGGTGTCAAATTCTGAGAGTGCCCTGTGCACTGGCATTTATATCTTGACAGCAACTTGCAGACTTCCTCACAAGCTCATAAGAGCTTGTGAGAAGCTGATTTTTGGTTTATAAATAGGTAGTCAGGTATACTTTAGGTTACTTTATCTGTTTGCAAGTTTCAGCTTCTTGGGGTGCTTATTTTTCAGCTGTAAAGTAGGTCTCAGAATCTGCTTTTTGAACATAAGCTCACTTTAGCCAAATCTTGGTATCTTGGAATCGAGATGTAGAGCAGTTGTAATTCATTGCATTTAGGTAGTTTTAGCTTATTGTAGCTTTTGTATTCAGTTGGTGGCTTTTGGATTCCATTTGCTTACTTAAAGTGCTTATTTTTAAGCACATTCCACATCAGTTTCAAATCCCTCCACATAAGCACCTGTTTTTCCATTTTTCCTTGATTCCTCACTTTATTTTAAGCTTATCTTGAAATTTTCAGATTTTTCTAAGTTGGTTTGCTATTTTTCTGCATTTAAATTAATTTTTAGGCCTTTTTAATTAGCTTTAAATACAATTAATTAAGAAAAGCTTCAATAAAATAATTTTTCAATTTTCTTAAGTTTAGATAAATATAAAAAGCCAAAAAAGTATTTTTCTAGATTTTTCTTAGTTAAATTTGCATTTTTAAGTAATTTAATTAGTTTTAAATAGTTTAAAATTCCTAGAAAATAGAAAAATAATCAGAAAAATACAAAAATAGTTTTGAAAATTCTATTTTGATATTTTAGATTTTCTAAGTCTTAATTTTATTTTTCTAGCTTTATTTCCTAATTTCTTGTATTTTAGGCTACTATTTAATAGTTAAAAATAGTTTTAATTAATAATAATTAATTAAATAGTTGTAAAAATAATTTTCTTTTCTAAATATTTTATTTTATCATTAGGTTTGTAAAATGTCATTTCATATTTTTAGGGTTAATATTGTGTAAGTCTCACTTTTTATTTTATACGTTTACGTAATTTTATTTTAAACGTAAGTTTTAAGTTTTAAGTTTTAAACGTTCATCATTTTAAATATAGTGATAGCGTTTATTTAATAGTTTTATCTTTTTAATTTCCTTTAATTTGCATTTAAGCCGTTGTAATTTGTTGGCTTTTCACGTAGTTATAAAAATCATTCAATCCTTTTCCGTTCAAATCTCTCGATCACTATATCGTTTGGTGATCCATTGCATAGCTCATTGGGACATAACGACCGGGAAACACTATACTCCCAGATCTTCATTGCATTCGTGCTTAAGCGGTTTAAGCTTATTAAGATCGGCCATTCACAAGTGGCCGGCTTGAGTGATTTAGCTTATTTGTTTGCACGCATCAAATTTTGGCGCATGCCGGAGTCTGTCGATCATCTTCCGTTTAGCAGATTAGTGATTTGAATCCTCACTCTTTGTCTATACCATCTGTATGTGTTTATATTTTCTTTTAAAAATCAAAATCCAAAAGATTTTCATTCTTTGTTTTGCATCATGTTTTCAAAAATACCAAAAATATCCTTCTTTACCCTCTCACATCTTTGATTCTTCATCCCTACCCTCCGAAAACCTTTTATTCTTTCTATGTCTTATCCTCACCCTCTTGGTTGTCAATGGTGTGGTAGTCCTTATAATGGTGGCAATTGCCCCGGTTGTGGCATGGTGGAGTCAGAAAGCAGTGCATGCCTATAACCGGGATCCCTATTCCTACCATAACACAACCGATTTATTCCATCGGCTACCACACTGTGAGACTCAGCGAGTTTCTTGTTGTAGTCTTGTGGTGGTTCACACTGTGATTCGATTGTCAATCGGAAACACGTTTGTCTATGGCGGGTTCACGATAACAATTATGACTACAACACATGTGACTCGCGGCCGCATCAGTTTCTTGTTGTGAGTATTGTGGAGGTCCTCACTTTAGCTCGATTGTCAAACAAGGAATCCATTTCCTTGTAACAATTACGACTCTTCGTATCATGACCAACCTCTACAAGTACCAAATGAATCGGGCACCACCTCACTGATCCACTTCCTCAAAATCTTCTCCTTGATCTTTTGGATTTAGTGAAAGATTTGAAGGAATGCAAACATTCCCAAGATAATCCAAAATCCATGGAAGAATTGTTAGGCGAAGAGCAGTCGCTAAATTAAATTCCAAAATTGCGTTTGAAAAATCTATTAAGGAATCAATTGCAAAAGAAAAAGCGCCCGGATCTAGCTCTCAATTTCGTTCATTCTCGATGGCGATGATGATGAGGATACACTTGATATCCTTCAATTCTATAAATATTCATCAAGTTCATCGGATGATATCCGCCAGTTGAGATTCATTCTCAAACAAGCGCTACCACACCAAGCTCCCACTCACTCTCGAACATGGGGGCGAGCATCTTGACCTTGTTCACGAAAAGGAAGCGGACGAATTCATAAAGTCTAGTGTTGAGGACCTTGTCCCAATCCGAGAGAGTCACGGGGAACTTTGACCATATGTGTGATTCTCTTTCCCCTTGAGTGTTCAAATGATCATTTGGAAACTTTCTCCGATTTTAGCGACGATTGTGCTTCCTTTGGAAACATCGAGTATGTTGAGGCATCACTCCCCATCGACCCTCCTCTTGAGGAGTTCTCGATGAACTCACTCATCAATCCACTCTTTGATTTGAAGCCGATCGGGAGGCGAAAATCTCCTTGATAATGATCGTTCACTCACTTCTTATCCCAACAATCCAAATGAGCGTTGATCACTTTGTTCCCGAAACATTCAAAGCTACTTTCACTAATCCTCTATTTGAATTCGACTCGAATTCACTTCAATTCTCGAGAATCCACTCTTTGATACTCGATTGAGGATAGTGATGAGCCCACAATGGAACAAGAGTTCACAATTTCACTTCATGTGAATGATTCTCTTCATAAAGAGTTCTCCGGTGAACTTTCTCATGACATATCTCCTCCGGAACATGATCATTTCTACTTTGATCTTGAGGATGATATTAGCTCGGAGGAAGGTGTACTCTCATCGTATGAGTTTGCTTATTGATAATACTACCTCACCCTTCCTCCCGTCGTCTACATTTGAGGATGAAGAATGGATCTTGATTGTTATCAAAATCTTTCTTCCTTTCCTCAAATATCTTGTGATTTCTCTTCATCTTCACTCCTTGGGAATGAAGATACTATCTTTGACCCCGCATTTTCATTTATCATTTTGAGCGGTTCTATGTATATCTCATCGGTGTGGAACTTTCCGTGCTTCAAATGTTTGTCCAAACATTTTGAATGAAAGTCCGATGGAGATTGTCTCTTCCACTTACTTCCCATGAACAAATTAATTGGGGTCGAGTCAAGCTAGCGACTCGGTAATCAAAAAATAGCTAAACATGGGTTTTCACCCATGTGTTCCACTAGTGTGGGGAGTTGCCCCATTGTTGTAAATATATAAGTTTTCTAAAAAAAAAAAAAAAAAAATCTTTCAAAATAATGGCGTAGTATTTCCTTTTCGTTCTTTGTTTGGCATAACCGCGGTACTTTGAATATTGAGGCAATATTCATTTCTAAGTGTGGGGAATTCTCACGAATTTTATCATATTTATCCACCCAATTCCCGTTTTTGGCCAAAATTTTTTTTTTTTGGAGTAAGTGTTTTACATCGACTCATTCGGTTATCGATCCGCCTTGTCTAATAAACTAAAGGATTGGCTAATCCAGAGCAAAAGGCTCTTGGTAAAGATATATCAAATCCGTTTACGACTTGCAATTTGCCCAAAATTGTATGGTATTCACTCACCATATCCTAAAAAGTGAAGAGTTGGCTAGCCCGCAAGTTTATGGCTTGTGGTAAAGGCGATGGAAAAACCATAATTGGTAATCACTCACCAAAGATAATATTGATAATTTATCTAAGAGTTGGCTAGTCGAGCAAACGGCTTACGGTAAAGACAAAATCAAATCCGTTGAAAGGCGGTGGTTTGCTCAAAATCACATGGTTATCGGTGTACCATGGTTCTTACTTGAATGAAACATTTGGCTACTCCGAGTAATGGCTTTTGGTAAAGAGATTCAAATCCATTAAGTTTTCTCAAAAGATTGCTAGGGACTAGCAATAGTTTAGTGTGGGGATTGATGAGTGTGTAAATACTCATCATTTTGGTTAAATCTGAAGCGCAAAACGTTTAAAAATGCTCGAAATGCATCAAAATCTCGAAAATATTCCAAAATTGCATTTTATATGTTTGGATGCAAAATGTTTAAAATCGATGAAAAATGAGCAAAGTTTGCATAATTGGCGAGTTTCAGTCCCCAAGTTTCTAAAATTGTCAAAAATAGTCCCGAGTCCTAATTTCAAAGAAAAATCACCAAAGGTCCTTTTAAAATCATAACTTGTCAAAATTAGTCCTTTGGTGAAAAATATAAAAGTTTGAGAAAATTACAGTTTCGATCCTTCAAATTTCGAAAATGGCAAAATGGTCCTTCAACTATTTGAGATTTGCAAGTTTGACCCTTGGATTTTTGGAGATTGTCAAAACTAGCCCTTGGGTTACCTTTTTAATTTACACATTGGACCCTGCGGTTTGAATTTTACACAATTGGTCCCTAAGCTATACATTGGATCTAAATCTACTCCTAAGCCCAAGATAAGCCCAACACCAAACAAACCCTTATGTTTGACCCGATCCAGTCCAACAACCCACAACCCAACCAAACCCTTTTACCCACGGTTTTAAAAAACCAAACCCGCCTAAACTAATAATAATTAAAACCCCTCACGGGTTCTCCTTCCACCTCACCTACGCCTGCAAACACTTCCCCCCTCCACCATCATCACACCCACCTTTATTTCCCCTCCAAACACCCCAAGCCAAAATACAATTATTACATCCTCCCCTGTCCCAAGTCATCAGATCCAGTTGCAAGATTTGGCGCCAAAAAAAAAAGACCAATCAAAGGCTTAGATCAACTCAAACCAATCCAATGGTTTAAAATGAAAGAGGAAACTTGTTGAGAGCTATATAAGAAGATAGAAGACAGAAGTAGCAAATGTCACTGTTTTTAGACCAAATCCTTAATTTCATGCTTAATCGTTTTTAGTTTTAATGTAATCTTTTAGCTGGGTTTCAAGTTCTTATGTAATAAACAAGATATTTAAATATCAATTCATCAGTTTCAGTAGTTAAATTCCAGTTTTATGCTCGTTCTGATTTTCCCGCCAAAAACCTGTATTATCAATTTACAGTTTCAGTTTAATGAAAGTGTTTTAAGTTGTTGGTTTAAGCTTGAATTTGGTCAATAATGAGAATTGGTGAAGTTTCATGGGTGGTAATTCAAAATTTCAAAATGGTCAACAAAAGTCAACCAAGAGGAAACTTTGGTTAAGCAGTGTTGGATTTGGATTTATGTAATCTTGAGCATGGATTTGGGTTAAAATATATTAGGTTAGTTTAGGTTTGGGTTTGGTTTTAGCCTCGCATATCAATTTGGACCAATGTGAGTTTATATATCATTTTAAATTTCAACCCATTTTGCATTTTATGTTTGTCTATGTATCGTGGTATTGATGAGTGTAAATATGTTTATTTAGTTGTATTTAGAGAGTTATGATCGGTTTGATCAATAACTCAAGTCTGCTCATCGATTAGCTTATTTTAAATTACATATCGGTTATATGATGATGTTTGGATTTCTTTGTTTAAAGCTGCAGTATAAACTTGTTCATTGGTAAGTATCATTGGATCATGCTTGTTAAGCTTTGTTAGACTCATTTCGATCACTCATTTGTGCATAAGATTTGCCAAAGTCAAAATTTCTTATTAAGCGTCTCACTTTCTCAATTGTTGTGATTTTGCCAAATCCAAATCTTGTTTTATGTTCAAAATCCATAGAGTTAGGTTGCGGTGGCCTTATTTCATCACTTAACTTCTATATCAGTCCTTAAATCAAGATCAAAGCTCAAGAAAGTCAACTTTTCAATTTTTGTCAAAAAGTCAAATTGCACACAACTCAGTTTTGGCCAAACAAGAGTGATTTTTCATGGACTCATTTCTGAGTCATTCTCATTGAAACTTGTTGTTTTAAAAAGCTCATCTGGTCTAATTTCTTATTATTAATTTTGAAGATTTTTGTAATTTTTTTATAAGCACCAAATTAGCTTGTGGATTTGGTCTCAAATTCTGAGAGTGCCCTGTGCACTGGCATTTATATCTTGACAGCAACTTGCAGACTTCCTCACAAGCTCATAAGAGCTTTTGAGAAGCTGATTTTTGGTTTATAAATAGGTAGTCAGGTATACTTTAGGTTACTTTATCTGTTTGCAAGTTTCAGCTTCTTGGGGTGCTTATTTTTTAGCTGTAAAGTAGGTCTCAGAATCTGCTTTTTGAACATAAGCTCACTTTAGCCAAATCTTGGTATCTTGGAATCCAGAGATGTAGAGCAGTTTTAATTCATTGCATTTAGGTAGTTTTAGCTTATTGTAGCTTTTGTATTCAGTTGGTGGCTTTTGGATTCCATTTGCTTACTTAAAGTGCTTATTTTTAAGCACATTCCACATCAGTTTCAAATCCCTCCACATAAGCACCTGTTTTTCCATTTTTCCTTGATTCCTCACTTTATTTTAAGCTTATCTTGAAATTTTCAGATTTTTCTAAGTTGGTTTGCTATTTTTACGCATTTAAATTAATTTTAGGCCTTTTAATTAGCTTTAAATACAATTAATTAAGAAAAGCTTCAAAAAATAATTTTTCAATTTTCTTAAGTTTAGATAAATATAAAAAGCCAAAAAGTATTTTATAGATTTTTCTTAGTTAAATTTGCATTTTTAAGTAATTTAATTAGTTTTAAATAGTTTAAAATTCCTAGAAAATAGAAAAATAATCAAAAAAATGCAAAAATAGTTTTGAAAATTCTATTTTGATATTTTAGATTTTTCTAAGTCTTAATTTTATTTTTCTAGCTTTATTTCCTAATTTCTTGTATTTTAGGCTACTATTTAATAGTTAAAAATAGTTTTTAATTAATAATAATTAATTAAATAGTTGTAAAAATAATTTTCTTTTTCTAAATATTTTCTTTTATCATTAGGTTTGTAAAAATATCATTTTCATATTTTTAGGGTTAATATTGTGTAAGTCTCACTTTTTATTTTGTACGTTTACGTAATTTTATTTTAAACGTAAGTTTTAAGTTTTTAGTTTTAAACGTTCATCATTTTAAATATAGTGATAGCGTTTATTTAATAGTTTTTATCTTTTTAATTTCCTTTAATTTGCATTTAAGCCGTTGTAATTTGTTGGCTTTTCCTGTAGTTATAAAAATCATTCAATCCTTTTCCGTTCAAATCTCTCGATCACTATATCGTTTGGTGATCCATTGCATAGCTTCATTGGGACATAACGACCTGGGAAACACTATACTCCCGGATCTTCATTGCATTCGTGCTTAAGCGGTTTTAAGCTTATTACGATCGACCATTCACAAGTGGCCGGCTTGAGTGATTTAGCTTGACTGTTTGGCACGCATCATGGACTAAATAAGGGTTTCTTGAAAGTTTGTTCAGTTAAGGACCCTTCATACCCAATGTCTCTTAATGTATCCAAAATCAAATGCTTATCAAAACGAACAACCCCTTCTTCATCATGAAACAATAAATCTTCACGAATTGAAACTTCAGAAACCTTCACTATCCTCCCAGCAACTTTAGCTTGAATATACGAATAATCATTCTCCATATGAGCCCTAGCAGTTGCCCAAAACTGTTGAATCCATGGCTCAATTATATCTGGTTCCACTAAAAGTGCATAACTAATCGGAGATCCAGTGAGAAAATCAATGATGTCATGGAAGATGACATTAGCTTTAGTTTTATCTAAATTCGCCACCATGTTGTGTTTCGAAACTGTATTACGATTTACCATTGATTATTTGTTTACGAAGAAAGCGGTTGAATGAATAATATAGGTGTGAGAGAGAGAAATATGGAAAATATTATAAGGTATAAAGATGAGAGGGAAATTCGGAGAGTAGTTATTTATAGGTGAGATTTAAAAAATCACAGCTCATAATAACAAAGTTACCGTTAGTGAAGTTTACCCCTTAATATTACCGTTGGAACAATACTTTGATAAGACAAACAGTTCTTTCCACGTGTGCAGTACTTTCCAAAGCAGTACTTTCAAAGTAGTACTTTCATATAACCAAAAAGCAGTACTTTCCCATTCTCCTCTTTTACAATAGCAAACACTTCAAATAAACATTAGATTGCCTCCCCTCAAGCAATGCATAGGACTATACTTATACTAAATAGTCCTCCCCTCAAATGTAGCTTAGTAACTAATCATTCCAATGCTTACCACCAAGTGATTGAATCTTGAAACATCAAAGCCTTTGGTTAGTAAGTCAGCTACATTATCATCCGTGTGAAACTTGACAACATTAATGAGCCTGTGCTCATAACAATCTCTGATGAAGTGATGCCTAATCTGTATGTGCTTGGTCTTGGAGTGATAAACTGGATTCTTCACAATACAAATTGTACTCTCATTATCAATGTTGATAGGAGTATTCTTGAAGTTGAACCCATAGTCCAAGAGTTGATTCTACATCTACAAAACTTATCCACAACAGCTTGCAGCAACCACATATTCTGCTTCAGTAGAGGATGTTACTGCAATAGTTTGCTTCTTACATTGCCATGAGACTAATCTTCTTCCAAGATATTGGCAACCTCCAGTTGTTGATCTTCTATTGATAAGGTTTTAAAATGTACCTTTTTGAGGGGTTGTTTAAGCTTTTATTTGATCAATTTTGTATCCGTTATTACTTAATATCGTTCCTTTACACTTTTTAGGTCTCTTGAAGGCAAATTGTCTGTAATGGCACTTATTTGGACGAAAAGCGCGGATATCTGAAGAAAATGGCCAAAGTCAAGAATCGAGACACTCAGTGCATTGGGCCGAAGGTGGTGGCGTCACTGCTAACCACTGACGCCGTCGGAGCATTTTGTGATGGCCCGAAGCCAAATCTCTTACTTTCAAGTGGCGGTGTCAAGCTTTAAAGAGTAGGCCGTCGCAACTCGGGCGGCCTAGATTTGATCCAGACGGCGCCGAAAGTGAAGAGGACGGCGTCACGAGCATAAGGTGACGCCGTCGCAAGACTAACGTGGCCAAGATGAAACCCTAATGACGGCGAAATGACGGCGTCACAATTCATAAGGTGCCGTCGCACTTGTAATCTTATATATAGAATCTGAATTTTCGGTTTTAGTGTGTAGTCTTTTGGAGTAAAAATCTAAACCGAACCAAATTTGTCTTGTACAAGATTTTAGGGTTCCAAACCCTATCTTACATCAAGATAAGTGTTTTACTTCATTAATTCAATTATGTCTTTGATTATTTGTGTGTATGCTTGCATGTTCTCCATGTCCGGCTAATATACTTGCATGTTTGCTTAGGGAATATGAAACTTAACTATTAAATATTGATTGGTTGTCTCTTATCTTAATTGTTAACGATCTAGTAATACGACTGGTCATTCGTTGTGTAATTAATGCTTGATTAATCTTTGTGAACCTTAGGCTATAACACTTAGAGCGGTGGTAGGCTAAACCATCCAAAGAGGGCCTTAGAGTTAGAGTTTATAATCCCTAGTGGGTTTTGTAGACGAGACCTTTTGGTAAGTTCAAAGAGTTAGGGTTAAACGCATACCCTACGACTTTAGACACACAACGCGATTAAGAATAAGGACGTGACAATTCAACCACCAATAGGAGATAATTAAAGAGTAATGAAACCTAAGTGAACACATCTTTAAACTATCATACGAGCACACAATAATTAGACATAGACTACATACACCTTAGATTAGATAATTAGATAAGTAGAGTAATCGGTAGAAATACCAACCCCCAAATCCAAACCCCGAGATTCGTACCTTTCCATTTCCTAAAAAACATAAAAAAGATAAAAATAATCTTCCTCAACCCCAAGCTTAGCGTAGTAACTTCTCACTAGCATTCCTAATCCCTAGAGAGCGATATCAATACCCGTGGCTTACCCTAATACTACACTACAACGATTAGGTTCATCGCCTAGGGTGTTATAAAACTTGCTCGAAGAAAGGAAGTTCCTTTGACCCCGAGCGACGCGTGTGGCGTTATCAAATTTTTGGCGCCGTTGCGGGAATAGAATAGCTAGTTAGTAGTCCACCTCGTTTAGGTTTCTTTGCTTGATTCCTTAGCTTCCTCGTAGTCTATCCCCCTTCTTTGTGTTTGTGTTCGTAAAACCCTTTTCATTTGTCGCTATGGCAAGTAAAATTGCATTTGCATTATTAACAAATGAGGAACAATTGAATTTCGCAGATTGGATTGGTTTTTATTGTTCTAATGACTTTGTGAGTAAACTTAGAGATATCCAAAAGGAGATGGGTGTAAGGTTGGATGGATTTGATATATTTTGTACTTGTGTGGCTTCTATTCAACAATCGTTGTCAAGATTAACTCCTTTTAGTGACACCATCTTTAGAATTTTTGGAAAAGCCTCCTATGCATAAACCTTGAGTTGGTACAACTTGAGGAAATGGATAAAGAACGTGATCTAACTTTAGGCAAATAGAACATAGTAGTCAAGTTTTTGAGAATAATTCTTATGATTTGGACCAAGAATTTGAAATGGCTAAAGAAGGATTTGAAATGCTTAGGAGTGTATTTGGGTTAGATCATACTAAAACACATGATGAACATTTAGGAGATCTAGATATAATGGAGAATAAGATGGAAACTCCAAGGCCACAAGCCCGACTATCACTTGAGGAACACACATCACCTATAACTTACCCGGAAGAAGTAGAAGAGACTATAGGAACCCCGATTGATATAGAACCTTTAGACCAAACGCCACTAGAGAATGTAGCTTTAGATGCTTGTTGTCATGACCTCTCTCTTAGTCCTAGGGAAGTTCCTAATTTTGATGAACTGGAGCCTCAACTAAAAACCTTACCCAATTTTCTGTCTTTAGATGTGAAACTTGGAATTGAATTAGGCCCCAATCCACCCATCAAAATAAATAATCCGGGTAGTTGCTTTATAAAGGTGGTAGACTCTAGTCCATGTAGAGTGGAAGCTAATATAGGAGTAACCCATGACCTTACACACTTATATCACCCATTCATGGTTGATAACAAGAAACACTATGGGTTTAAACCGGGTTTATTAGGTCAAGATGGATCCTTAAATAAGAATCTTTTGAAGTTGATAGAAGATGATCCATTTTTAGGAGAGAGATTTGATTCACCTGCTACACCAATAGACTTAGGTAAGGTTATAATGAATGGAGCACACTCCTTTGAGCATATAAGTCACCCATCACCCTCTCCTCACGTAGCAAATTTCCACACTAAGGGTGTGTATCGCTACTATCACCCGCACTTAAACTTAAGTGTAGGGAAAACCTCCCCTTTATCCGTTAAATAAGGGTAGAGTCAAGCTCGTGACTCGAACAAAAACAAGCGCTTCTTGGGAGGCAACCCATGTGTATTTGTTTTTCATTTTTTTTTGTGTCGTATATCTTTTATTGATTGTTTATTCTCATGTTTGAATTTGTAAAAATGCTTTATGTTGTCTTTAACCTAGTCTTAATTACATATAAAGGTATTTTACATAAGGGATAAGTGTAGGAGGATTACACACGTTTCAAAACGAACGTAAACATGAGAATTACAATTATTTAAAAGATATACATGTGTGTTTGTTTGAGTCAAATGCTTGTATCGAGTCATAATGGATGTTTTGCGTGAAATTTTTCCGATTCTAAAGATGTAAATTTTCCGAATTTTTCTAGAAAATCGCAGACCTTTTTTTCAGGATAACTTTGTGGCGTCAGATCGCAACTGACGGCGTCGGGAAGGAGTAAAACAACAGATTACTTTTTCTCATTTTACGAGCTACTTATAAATTTTGGAATTTTCGTGTCTTAATTTTCCGAAATGCAGTAAACATCCATTCCACAAGCATTATATCCTAGTTTAATCGAGTCTATATATATATTATTACCGCCGATTTTACGCGAAGGTTTCGTTTGTTTTCTTCAAGTGTGCAAGTTTAATTTATCAAGAAGAAGTTACATAAGATTGGAAGGAGCCTTTTACGCATAAATTCTTCTTGGAAAGGATTTAACCACTACTTCACACACGGATCCTACCAAGCTAATCAAGGGATTATTAGTTTCTTTCGTTTTTCATTACCTTCCATTATCATAACTTTGATACTTTCTGGGAACATTGGGGACAATGTTCAGTTTAAGTGTAGGGAGGAAAACAAAGCGGAACTTTGAAACTATGCTTATCCTTGATTATTTGCTTTGTCCAATTGTATTTGTGTAATAAACCATGAGAAAATGTCGGTTAGGGTAATTTTGGCACCAAATTTAAAATTTTTCATGACATATAGGAGTGGGCCATTAGTCATAACAAAAGCGTCTCACGGATAGGAAGTTGCATGACTAGCACAAAAACCCTTTACCACCTAAATTCCACCCAAAATGTGAGGATCGCCCTTAGATTAGTAGGAATTAAAGCATTCATCTTTAATGCTTAGAGTTTGAACCGGTAGTATAATAGATTCTAGAACTTGTTTTGTGATGCATTCCGAGATCGCTAGTAAGACTACACTTGTGTAGTTAGGAATAACTAAATGATAAGAGGCATTAGGATAACCCTTGTTTGATACCGTAATATAATTACTTCTTCCATCTCGGTTGAGTAATTCCCCACACCCTTTGCGTTGTACTCATCTTTAGTACACGATACCGTAGTTAACCCTCGAGCCTATCCTTTTCGCGGTTCTTGTGATGTTTCGGTTTTCGGAAAATCAATGAAGAGCATTGTTTACACCCCACCCCAAATGTACACCCAAATCGCCTTAGCCTACCTGTATGCACTCACTTTTAGTGCATTATTGTTATCACCCTAAACCCTTAGTTCAATTATCTAGTTGCTTGCATGAGTTGCTAAGTCGAGTCATATCCTTTGTATCTGATTTTGGGACGATTGGGATTCATGGGAAAAGTTAAAGTTTATGAAATGACGGAATGGAACGTTAAATTCAAATTCCCTTTGTTTGTGTAATAATGTACCCCAAGTATTTTGATCTTTTCAATTCGGGTCAAATTAGTGTTAGAGTAATAAAACTCAAGTGTAGGGATGTGCCTATAAATCCTTATCATTTTGATGTTACCATAGAGGATGGTAGAGTAAAAGTGTATGAAAAAAAAAAAAAAAAATAAAAAAAAAAAAAAAAATAGTGTTAAAAAAAAAAACCATACGGCTACCATCCTACATCTATCCTTTAAATTTATGTTTGTTTGTTTCAGTTATCTAGAGTTTAGAGTGTCGAGTCTTGGCTTAGCAACGCCATTCTTCGTATGCATTTAACATAAAAGATTTTGACTTACCACCACCAAATAGCCTATCCCACCAAACCCTTTGTTTCCCTACCATAAGCCTAACGTTACAACCCTTGTTGGAGTATGCTCGTGTCATAATAAATAATTATATGGCTAGTCATATGTGAGCCTATGGGTCACACACATATACACTTAGACACCATTATTATAATGTATTTATCGTATTTACATTATTAATAACCTTTGTACATAAGGGTGTAAAGAGGAGTATTTGGACTTTGAAGGACCTAATGTGTAACTTATGGATTGACATCAATTATCATTAATGCTAATTGATGATAATTGATTATGATTTGTAAGTTACAAAATTGGACTTCAAAATCCCTCCCTCCCTCTTGGTGTACGCACAATACACACATCCAAAAGTGTGTTTTGGTTTTTGTTTTATTCCTTGATAATTCTAGGTGTAGTCTTGTGCAAGGATTGGTGTGAAAAGGTTAGACTAGCATCAAAGGGTGATTGTTTGACGTGTAGTGTGTTTCAATCATTGGGAAAGGCCAACATCATTGGTCTTTTGGTTTCTTGATTCAATTCGTGGAGGTGATTGGTGTTGTAACCGGAATCACGCTACAAAGGTATAAACCTTATGTTTGTTTTATTTGATTGATCATATGGCTATATGGATCCGTTGTTGGTGATGATTCCGCTGCGTTTATATGTTTACTTTATGTTTATTATATTCATCATCACCTATAGTGGTATCACGAGCCATCATATGTGCCATATGATTATCGGGTATGCGAAAAAATGGTCAAAACGCGTGTTTTTAAGTGTTTTTGTAACCACTTTCAAAACAGCCCGAGGGCTCCATTTTCATGGATTAAGAATGTTATTAGTAATATAAAGATCTGTGATTTTTGGTCCTATGGCCATTGGTTTCGCATACGTTAATTAAACAATGTGTTGATGACGCTAAAATGGCTTTAATCGCGTTGTTTTAATCGATTCTTGAAACGATTTGAAAACAGCCCCTAAGGCTTAATTTTCTGTGGTAAAATGATTTTTAGAAGGTCTAATATCAGTAGGTTTGAGAACCTAAATCCATTTTACTCGCGTACCAATCGGGGTTTTAATTCTTGTTGATTATTTCTTCGATTCGTTGGCTAATTCTTTTATTTCATGTCATTTAAATTGTTTCCATGGCAAATACATGCATGTTTGCTCATGGGATTAGCCAACACCTTGTTATGTTCATAATTTTATGGTATTATTATGTGTATATGCAAAGCCGATGAAAACCTAGACCACTTGTGCCATGAATGATTGTGATTGTCGTTTATTTCTTGTTATTTGGGGTTTGCCATTGTTTCGGCCTTTATGTATGTATTTTAATTTGGTTTTTGCCATTGTTTGGGCATTTTACAATAGATAGATAGTAGATTAGTTGTATTTTACATTCTATATATTGTAACCGATGCTTGGAATGGAATGGCGAAGCATAAAAGACATAAAGACGCAAAATGGCTGCTCGTACAAGCTGCAAAGAAACGGCGTTTCCGGTGATTGGTAGCGTATTTTTAACCAATTTTTACTGCAGGTAGACAACTCATGGGCCCACAACTTTGTAGTTTGGTGCTAAGCTCGGGATGACTCCTTCTAGGCCTATTTGGGCCTCCGAATGCGAAATTCGGGCTGGTGATTCACTTTTCATGTGCATAATGGGCTTCTACTTGTCCTAGCTTGGTCTTGGAGCAAGTGGGAGTCCTCCGTGTGGTTGTGGTTTATGTCCCTATATGACTCTTGGTTCTCGTGATGGCTCACGAGACCAAGCATAGGTTCTTTCATCGGTTGAGGCTTTGCATATTGTGGTTGTGTGTTGGTTGTTTGCTTATTATGTATGTTGTGAATGTATATAACTTGCAAATTGTTTTCTAAAACTTAAAACGCAACACAAACCATTTTCAAACTAAATCTTATGATTTAGTTTAACTAAGTTTAAATACGGATTTAACTTAAAATCATTGTTTTAAAAATAACACTTAACTTGTTATGTTTGTTATTCGATTTATGTATTGTCCAATCTCTATTATAATCCACATAGGTTCTATATTAGACTTGAAAATGGACAACTTGACACACATAAATTAAAACAATGATTAGACTTAAGTTAAGAAGAGTTTTAACTTGTGCTACGAAGAATGAATGCATGCTTTTTCGTACACCTTTTTTTTGATTCACATCAAAATATTTTACCCGTCACAAATTTAAGTCATGCCGTCCAATCGCTTGAGAACACTTGCAATTACTTTTTGCCTATGCGTGGGACCTAGGTTGAATTGTAACCCAAGGTGATTATTGTCTATGCGTGGGACCTAGATATATTTTCGCACGTTCTCAAATTGGATGACTTAATCGAGTTAAGCGGTGAGACCTTGACCCGAGGCAAGGATGGGACTAAACATGCCTACTTGACACTAGATGCTTGTTCACTAGTGCCATGAGTCCCATAAGGATCTAAGAGTTGCACATGTAATGCAATTGGTGATCGTCGCCTACCAATTGAATCTACTATTGCTAGCGAGATCAAGCGATGTGATAGTAGAAGCACAATGTGGATCTTAGCCTTTTTCGTAAATTAATTGTTTTAAACATGGGGTAATTAATTTGTAAAAGGATAATTATCGAAAATACTAAAATTGAACTTTGTAAATTCATATTAATGATATAATGCATCACATCCGTAAACAAAAGTTTGTTCTTTTCTTGTTAAAAAGACAAACTAAGTACTTCTTTCTTGTAAGAAAGAGACTTGTTCCTATCTGTTTTCTTTATGAGGAAATACAATAATAGGAATATTTGAATTGTCCTAATTCTAATCAAACTCAAAGCACACCTACTCTAGAAATCGTGATGTATTGCAAAAGTCTAAACGGTTAAGTATGGTTGCACATCTTATTCTTTCAAGTTTGTTTTATAACCCTAGTTACGGTTATGAAACATTGAAGTAAGATAAGATATTTGGATAACTAGAGAACACGTTTTCTATAGCTACCAAAATAATATGAGTTTTAATAATTAGAAGATGGAAATATCAATAAACCGCAAAATGGTAAAGACAATTACTAGCATGATTACCTAGCAATTATCTTAACCCAATAAACCTAATAAGGTACTACACACCCTTGTGGTATAGTAGACCTTATGGAGGAATTGCATGCCTATTTTCAAGTTAAAATATCAATGATGGCTAGCCCGTCATCTATATGTTAGAACTTGATGCACTTCATTGAATATCTAAGTACATGTTTACTAGTCCAAGTGACTCACATTAGCAATAATGTGTAGATATTCAAAGAAAGAAGGAAAGTATCCAATCGACACTCAGTCTCCACTGGTGACATAACATTTATAATGTTGTATAATCCAATGGGAGCTATGTGACTTTAATACTGGTGACGAAACACATGTAATGTTGTCTAATCCAGTGGGAGCCGTAATCTTTATTACCTTGCAGGTTGCCCATATTATTTCTTGATTGTCTTGAAATAATACATTACTTTCCACACGTGAAGCATCATAGTTTATATAAGAACCATTGCATGAATTTTATTAGATAACTTGTCGCGTTCCTGATGTTGCTTCCTGAAATGTTATCAATAAATTGTTATGCATGATTCATTATTAAAACAATAAAGTTCTACATATCTATATTTTGATTTTGTATAAAATCATATCTGTGACACTGTCATATTACGCATGATGTTGTGCCGTGCACAAGTGGGAGAAATCTTCATTGTGTGCAAGATACAACATATAACAATATGACTAATAGTTTTTCTTGAATGCAAGGTAAGAAAACTAATATTCTACTAGGACTTCTGCACATAAAATGTATGTTGCCCTAATTAGAACAAATGTCAAGATAATATGAAAAGCTACTTCAACATATTCACCGAATTGTTCAGTAAATATGATTATGTATTATTGTAAAGTCATAATCTTGAAGTATGAAATTAACTTGAAATTACTATTGAGGCCAAGAGTCGGCACTCTAAATTGCTTTACTTGAATATGTTTAGGTCTCTTGTAAAGACTTAAACATCAAGTCTGTTAATTGTTGAAAGACTTATAACGTAAAGTAAGACGTTAACTTGTTATGTATTCTTGTTAAATACATGTACATGAAGTCATTAAATTGTAAATGACGTATGACGTATAGTAAAATATTAAATGTTTATGTTTTCTAGTCAAAACATGCACATGAAGTTATTGACTTGGTCAACGACTTGTAAATTAAGTATGCAATGGGCTGAAAACACTGTTGATGCCATCTGGTTTGACTTGGTTGGCAGATACGTAAGCTAAAGAGTATAAGTTCATCTAATGAGTTGTGGGATAGTCTCACAACATCAATCCTCATGGAATACCACATCATTATGGTATGTCCATCATGGAAAATCAAACTCTATTGATATTGTTTGATCTTTGATGACTTAAACTCTCTTACCTCCAAAGCTATTAAGGTTAGAAAATTGAATGTGCCATGGGTACACTCAATATGGTTCCAATCTGGAAGGTATTTAAGACGCCATTGTGTTATGGAATGGGATGAATTCCATTATGTCTTGATTGAAGTTCTTAATTTGTTAAATACCTTAGAGTAAGTAATTAACAAACCGAGTCAAGAACTACTAATGTATTTTGGATGTCCCAATTGAAAACAATTTATTGTTTCTCAAGATCTTGTGTATCTAGAGATTAGTCTCTATGTACAAAGCAAGTGGGAGCACCTTTAGATCTTGAAGTTGTTCAAGAACTAATATACACAACCTTCTAGGTACACTTGTCGATGTCACACTAAGGTTGAACATGCATATGTTAAACCATAGTATGATATCTCTCATTCATAGATCCGGAAGGAAACTTCTTGCACCGAATGATATAGTCTTATATCAATGCTAAGGGATATAAGTTAGAGGTCATTGTGAACACGCTAACTAAGAGTCGCATTATCGATTTTGAATCGATGAATGGCTCAAAACTATGAATGATAAGATGCGTCCGTGGAAGACAATCACTCATGAAGCTTGATTGATCTCTTACCAATCGGTTAGGCTGTGAGGTTAAAATGAGTTTCTCAATGAGAAGACTCAAAAGGACAAACTTGTACACACATTTAATTCACGAGTAGTGAAATGAGTTACTCATACTCAAGAAATTGACTATGATTAAATCTTCCTACCTGCAAATATTAAATGTATAAAGATGATGAATTGTCATACTTATCTTCATGTAAATGAAATGTGACAATAGGATTTCAAAACTCTTTTCTTATTGAATACATTTGCGAGGACGATGTGTATTCAAAAGGGTTTGTGAATATATATAATCTTTATTATGTCTACAAGATACAAGAATCCAAGTGTGGATTAGATCATGCATCTCCGAACTAAGATCTTTAGTTTACCATAAAATCATTAATTTGATTTTGATTAAAATAAGATCGATCGAAGTACACTAAGAGCAAGTGGGAACAATGTATTTATTTTCTTAAATCTCATATGTTGATAACGTATTAGAAACATTATTCCATCTAAGCTAGAATTTATTCCTTAGTTTGGAATGAAGTTTCTCTTGAGAGTTTTAGAAAATAAAACATGCAACCTTGTTACATATGTTTGTTTGAATAAACATAAGCGGTTATTAAGTCGACACAATATGAAACATTATTGAGGGGAGTCTCAATAATCAATCTTACCTGATGAGATTGAAAGCATGAATAGAAACCTTAAGTTTAACTAAAGGATTCATTATGTATATCATATTGTGCATTGGACTAATTATATCATTTGCATGAATGCAAGATGAGTTGATAACAACAAATATCTAAGTGAATGTCATTAGATAATTGTTAAACGAACATTCTAATGGACCTACAAAGGACCAAATATATGTTCAACATTTACGGATATTTGAGGATCTCTGTTCTGTTTGCATACATTGATGCTTATTTAACTGAAATGATGCTCAAACCTAGTCATGGTAGCATATCATCATGAATGATGACATTGTTGACTAGATGTGCTCGACTGAGAGCATTAATGCATTATACATTAAAAGAATAAGAATACTTTACAGTTTGAGAAACTGTTTAGATGAATGTCTAAAGTAGGTGTTTTGCTAGCTTCAAACACCCTATGGAATGCATTGTTGCAATACTCGTATTGTACTTGAATGACATACAAAAGCACAATCATCATACCTTTCATGGATTTTGAAACAAGTATTCTCAAGGTTTACTCAGATGACTACTTGTTGTCTTGTACAACATAATTTGATCATGGTGGGAACATCGGTTTCCGACCTATATGTAGTCTTATGCATATCTGTTTTTAGTATTTGGATAATGGAACATTAAGCGTTTATATTATATAATGAATTGAAATAATGGTATGATCGTTTTCATTCATATCAATTGTGTTCTATATTTGCATGTTTAATCCATGAATAATTTATTTATTCTAAAATTGTCCATTGTCGGTTGATGATACGGGAGTATCATCGAATTAAGACAATTGTGAGTGTGTTGGTGACTATTTGCCAAACTCACATGTTGTTCATGGTGATGAGCATTGGGTGACCCAACCTACGAGTATTCATTTGCATGGATCGGCGTCAAATAGTGAATCTCGAAAATGGTTATGTCTATTATCCTTAGACTTGAGATGCAAGCGGGTCTTGCATGTGTGGAGTTTCATTCCTTGATATGGTTAAAATTGTCACGAACAAGGTAGTTATAAAGGCCACTATCAGGAATGATTTGAAGCACATGAATGACACGTGCAGTCAAAATAGGATTTGTTCCTCCACATGGTTTGGAGTTAGATACTATTGGGCCCCTCGATGATTTGAACAGATGTTTGTATGGCCGTACCCAAATGAGATTAAGATGAATCTTAATTCACTTGGTAATCTTGTTCAATATCAAGATCGAGAACATAATAGTTGAACCATTAGAATGACTTTTGATCCATGTCTAAAGTTCAACATGGTATCTGAAACAAAGGGATATATGACATATAAACCATTTAATGAAATGTTTGAGAAACTGACCTCACATATCACTAGGGGCATTGGCGTGTTGCTAGACGCTAACCATTGCTTGTATAATTACTTGTCTATTATGACGTCGCAAGTGGGAGCTGTTGGAGTATGCTCGTGTCATAATAAATAATTATATGGCTAGTCATATGTGAGCCTATGGGGTCACACACATATACACTTAGACACCATTATTATAATGTATTTATCGTATTTACATTATTAATAACCTTTGTTACATAAGGGTGTAAAGTGGAGTATTTGGACTTTGAAGGGCCTAATGTGTAACTTATGATTTGACATCAATTATCATTAATGCTAATTGATGATAATTGATTATGATTATGTTAGGTTACAAATTGGACTTCAAATCCTCCTCCCTCCCTCAATGGTGAACGCCACAATACACACACCAAAAGTGTGTTTTGGTTTTGTTTTCCTTCCTTGATAATTCTAGGTGTAGTCTTGTGCAAGGATTGGTGAAAAGGTTAGACTAGCATCAAAGGGTGATTGTTGACGTGTAGTGTGTTTCATTCATTGGGAAAGGCCAACATCATTGGTCTTTTGGTTTCTTGATTCCATTCGTGGAGGTGATTGGTGTCTTGTAACCGGAATCACGCTACAAAGGTATAAACCTTATGTTTGTTTTATTTGATTGATCATATGGCTATATGGATCCGTTGTTGGTGATGATTCATTGCGTTTATATGTTTACTTTATGTTTATTATATTCATCATCACCTTTAATTGGCTAAAAGTACATTTGCTTGAGGACAAGCAAATACCAAGTGTAGGGATATTTGATAAGGTTTTAAAATGTACCTTTTTAGGGGTCGTTTAAGACCTTATTTGATCACTTTGTATCCGTTATTGCTTAATATCGTTCCTTTTCACTTTTAGGTCTATTGAAGGCAAAATGTTGGAATGGCACTTATTTGGACGAAAAGGCGCGGATATACGAAGAAAATGGCCAAAGTCAAGAATCGAGACACTCAAAGTCTTTGAAAACATAAGGTGACGGCGTCATTTGCTAATCTGCGACACCGTCGGAGCATTTTGTGACGACGAAGCCAAATCTCCTATTTTCAAGTGAGCGTGACGTCAAGCTTTAAAAGAGTAGGCCGTCGCAACTCGGGCGGCCTAGATTTGATCCGAGACGGCGTCGAAGCTAAAGAGACGGCGTCACGAGCATAAGGTGACACCGTCGCAAGACTAACGTGGCCAAGACAAACCCATAATGACGGCGACATGGCGTCACAATTCATAAGGTGGCGCCGTCGCATGTGTAATCTTATATATAGAATCCGAATTTTTCAGTTTTAGTGTGTAGTCTTTTGGAGTAAAAACCTAAACCGAACCAAGGCTGTCTTGTACAGTATTTTAGGGTTCCAAACCCTATCTTACACCAAGATAAGTGTTTTACTTCATTAATACAATTATGTCTTTGATTATTTGTGTGTATGCTTGCATGTTCTCCATGTCCGACTAATTTACTTGTGTGTTTGCTTAGGGAATATGAAACTTAATTATTGAATATTGATTGGTTGTCTCTTATCTTAGTTGATTAATGATCTAGTAATGCGATAGGTCATTCGTTGTGTACTTAATGCTTGATTAAATCTTTGTGAACCTTAGAATATGACACCTTGAGTAGTTGTAAGCTAAACCATCCAAAGAGTGCCTTAGAGTTAGAGTTTATTATCCTAGTGGGTTTTTAGATGAGACCCTTTGGTAAGTTCAAAGTGTTAGGGAGAAACGCATACCCTACGACTTTAGACACACAACGCGACTAAGAATAAGGACGTAACAATTCAACCACCAATAGGAGATAATTAAGGAGTAATAAAACCTAAGTAAACACATCTTTAAACTATCATACGAGCACACAATAATTAGACATAGACTACATACACCTTAGATTAGATAATTAGATAAGTAGAGTAATCGGTGAAATACCAACCCCAAATCCAAACCCCGAGATTCGTACCTTTCCATTTCCTAAAAACATAAAAGATAAAAATTAATCTTCCTCAACCCCAACCTTAGCGTAGTAACTTCTCACTAGCATTCCTTTTCCCCTAGAGAACGATATCAATACCCGTGGCTTACCCTAATACTACACTACAACGATTAGGTTCACTGCCTAGGGTGTTATAAAACTTGCTAGAAGAAAAGGAAGTTCCTTTGACCCCGAACGACGTGTGTAGCGTTATCATCTATCATAGTTATCACCTGCATAATCACTATCTGAAAAAGCTTCCAAGTGAAAAGGTCAATCCTTTGGATACCACAACCCCAACTTAGGTTGTTGTTTCAAATAACCAAAAATCCGTTTCACTGCATTCATATGGGAGACCGTAGGTGTGACTTGATATCTTGCACATAGACAAACAGAAAACATAATATCAGGTCTAGATGTAGTGAGGTACATAAGACAACCAATCATGGATCTATATAGTTTGACTTCAACAGGTTGTCCATCTTTATCCTTGCCCAATGAGTTGATAGATTTAATAGGTGTAGTGACTGGCTTCATAGTATCAAAATTGAACTTCTTAAGTATGTCAGATACATACTTGTCTTGACTTATGAAAATTCCCTCCTTTGACTGCTTAACTTGAAGTCCCAAAAAGAAAGTTAACTCACCCATTGAACTCATTTGGAATTCATTCTGCATCAGCTTCTCAAACTCCTTAACCATGGACTGTTTGGTAGCTCCAAATATGATATCATCAACATATACTTGAACCAACATGATATCCTTCTTGTCTCTCTTGATAAACAAATTCTTGTCAATGGCTCCCCTCCTGTAACCATGTTGCAATAAGAAAGTAGAGAGCCTCTCATACCAAGCTCTAGGTGCTTGATGAAGGCCATAAAGAGCCTTAACCACCTTGTAGACATTGTTTGGATGTGCAGGATCTTCAAAACCGGAGGTCATTTGACATAAACCTCCTCGATTATAGTGCCATAGAGAAAGGCACTCTTGACATCCATCTGATAAACCTGAAATCCCATATATGATGCAAAAGCAAGGAAGATTCGAATTGATTCAATCCTTGCTATAGGAGCAAATACTTCATCATAATCTACTCATTCTTCTTGTCTATATCCTTATGCAACTAACCTTGCCTTGTTCTTGATGACATTCCCTCTTTTATCTCTCTTGACTCTAAAAACCCATCTTGTACCAATGACCTTCTTTGCATCAGGTAGATCACACAGTACCCAAACTTCTTGAAGTTTGAATTGAAGAAGTTCTTCTTGCATAGCTTCAACCAAACTCTCTTTAGTTAATGCATGAGAAATATTCTTGGGTTCTTCTTAAGAGATAAAACAAGTAAACATGCATGTTTGATGATCCTTGTGATTCAACCTGTTTTGTTTATAAACAAAGCTAAGTAAAGCATTGTGAGGTGTAGAAAGACCCTTAGCTTTGTTTTTTGTAAGCACTCCAGAGGTAGAAGGTCTAATGATTTGGCCAGAAGGATGATGCTTATGAACTCTTAAGATTGGTGTATGTGGAACTTCAATATTATCATCCAAATTTGTGAAATCAGCACCTTCATTGGAATTTGAGAAAATACCTTCATCATCATACTCATCATCAGTATCTTCTAAGCCAAGCATGGAAGGATCATCCAAATCATCCAAAGTGTTGTTAATAGTGCAAGAAGATACTTTGATCGAAAATCTTGTCACCCAAATCTTGTGATAGAACTCTGCAGTCTTGTTTCTTTTCTTTGCTTCTTCATAAGCTCTTCTTTGATCTTCATTATAAGAATGTGCTACTACATCTTGGAAAAGCATCTGATTAAGTTCCTCTTGAATAGCTTGATCCTCAGCAGATAGTGAGGATTTTGGTTCATCAGTACTTTTCTTTGGTTCAACAGGTATGGGTTCATCATCATGAACAACATCAGGTCTAATATTGTTAGGACCGTATATTTGGTTGATATGGTGAATCGGGAGGTCTTGGAAGATGGAAGAAAGCCATCTTCAAGTTAGAGAGAGAAGCTAGAGAGAGAAGGGAAAACTAGTAGGTGTTTTATTGATGAAGGATGAAATTACACTAAAAGTCTCACCCCTCCATGAAAGTATGGAGGGGTATTAATACCCAAACACTTAAATCTATCACTAAATGACATAACAAGCCCTTGTATTTAAGGTAACAAAGATAGAAAATGTAATCCCGTCAATGTCGTTCCATTTACGAGTTAGGAGCGATTCCAACAATCTTCCCCCAATGGGACGACATAAGGGATTACTTACAACATTTACTACAAATATAGAAAACAAATAAAGAAAGGTCTTCATAAGCTCTTCAAGTCTTGAGGATGATGAAAGTTTACGCTCTTTGTCTTCTTACGGTACCTTGACTTGAGAACCGTTTTCTTCACTTGTAGACAAATGATGTAATATGCATAAATTGGATTAACTTCCCCAATTCATGCCGCATGTCTTTAGCGACTTCTCCAGTACACTCCTTTTTGGTAAAGTTTGAATCGACTTCCCCAACCGACAACCGTCTTGATTTGAAACTTTGATGTAGTGAACATTTCCTCTAACTTTTGAAATTTTCGATCTGCAATGAATTTGTAGATGAGCGATAAACCACACAAGGTAAATCGACTTATTGCGGAAAATCCGTTCGGGGTAACATGCGAGAAATCAACAAGATCTTCTCACGTATGTAGATGCTTAACACCAAACAAACCATGAAAGGCGAAATGAAATGACTTCCCACGAATGTTGCGGTCTATCGAATAATAATCACTTGTGAATATGCAATTACTCGATAAAATGACCATGTGTGAGGCATCATAACATCCTATTTAGGTAACTTCACACACGATAACTACGTGAAAGTGAGGCGATAACACCAAAGTGAGGCGTTTGAACCACGGATCGTCTCATTTCTTCCCCGATTGAAGAAATTCATGAAAGGAGAGGGTTTTCGCAAAAAATACAAAAACATGAAAGGAAGCGAGACACCACCTATACTCTCTTCCCCCCGATGTTTTCAATGAATCAGAATCATATACCACGTATGTTGATGATGAATTGGAGACAACGAAACCATGTATGTTCAATTAATCGAACAAGTGTGAAGTAACATAAATATCTCGTGAGAATTAACTGCAGATAAAACTTCTCTACTTGTGTATACTCTTCTCAGCAAACTCTTTAGCGACCCCATTATCATTCGATGGCTTTTTGTAGTGACTCTCGATGGAAAACCCAATATGACAAACTTGAGACGAAGTAGTATAACTTGAACTTGTGACTTAAACTTGCACTATTGTCGAGACGAAGAACCCTTTTCTTAACTCCATCGAAAAGGTAAACTTAAAGTTTCTCAAATTATCCACACCTTAGTGTGACACTTGAACACAACAACATAACTCCTTAAAGTGATAGTTATAAGTCGTGAGCACAACAACGTAACTCCTTACATCGGGTTCAACTAGATAACTCAAGTCTTTGTCATTCGAAATGGTTAAAGCTCGAACAAGGATCTCGAAGAATCATGCATCCAACCAACCCGATATCTTCGGATACTAAGTACACGCATCCGTGATATCCCACTTCAACCTCAAATAAATAATAATGAATTATCGCCGTAGTCACATCTTACGGTTAAATGCTCAAAACTAGCCTTTGTTACTTGGTAAAGGTGAACTATGATAATGGTTTTTCCCGATCTTGTCAAAAAAAATGTATCCTCGTGAAAATTGTAACAGCCAAAATACTACTCTTTATATGAAATGTTTTCCTAATTTTTAGTTAATTATGACATTAACATAAAAAATCTGGATATCATTTTTTTTTCAATCTATATGTGTTTCAGATTACTGCCCATCACAAATTAAGATGCAACGCCCAATTTTAGTATACTATTGGATCCGGTCCAAAAGAATAAAGCCCAAAAAGAAGTGAAGAAACCCGATCCAATAAAACAATACCCGATCCATGCCTGAACACCTAATAAACGGGATTAGGTATTAAAGTATAACCCTAATCCCATTTGACATATGTTTTAACCCTAAAGCACACACAGAAATAATGCGCCTCCATCACCCAAAAACTTTTCTCTCACCAAATCATCAAATCTGATCTCATATCTCATCTTATCACCAAATCTCATCTCCTATAATCGATCTCAACAAATCAAAACAAACAGATGTTAACCGTACCCTTGATGTATACGTTTATAGCACCAATCGAATCAAGAAATTATCATGGCATCAAGATCCTTTGGAGGGTCTAAGGTAGGGTCGTCGTATGTTTTATTTTGTTTATGGTCTTAAAACGAGCCAAGAATATATTATAACACATTTTTTATACATCTTTTCATTTAGTTCGGATATTGAGAAGTATAATACTTTAACAAGGATCGATGATGTTAATCCTTTTTCGTAATACCTTCAATGTCTTGATGTACGTTTGTATTACACGAAAGGAAAATAGACTGAGATCGTTTTAATTTCTTTTGAGTTCGTGTCTTTGTGAATGGTCAGTGTTTGATGTGATGATGGGAATAGAATAGATTCGATGTTGTTGAACGAGTGATAGAAGGGTGTTATGTCGAGTTAGGGTTAGGTTATTGTTTGAATTGATATGGCTGCTTTATGCTTTGAGTCACCATCAGTCGAGTCTTGTGATTTTTGATAAGGTGTAGAGCTTGACTAATGATGTGAGAGCTGAAGTCACAGAGTATGTTTGGTATTTTGGTTGGTTGGTCAAACAGTCATAGTCTCTTCTTCATCTAATCTTCTGGTCTTACGCCTAAAAACAAGAACCTTATGCGTAAACATGTTGGTTTTGACCTTATGCGTAAGAAGTTTTGGTTTAGGCGTAATAATTCTTACGCGTAAGGCCTTATGCGTAGGGTTCTTAGGCGTAAACCAAAAAGGTTATGCGTAAGCTTATGCGTAAAAATCCTTGCGCGTAACAATCCTTACGCATAACTTCACAATTATGCGTAAATATCTTTGAAGAGGCTCCTTACGCGTAGAAAAAGGGTTTTGACTTTATGTTGACTTTTTCCGGCGATGTATTCCGACGACTTTTCCGTTCAGATTCATTGTAACCCAGAAAGTTGGCATAAAAGATGCACTTTTGACCCACTTTAACCACGGACATGACCAGTTTGACCATTAATAAAATTCACGGATTGGAAAAAAAGTCATATAGGCTATAAAAAGTTAACGAGGATACTGTTTGGCACAAAAACAGATATTGTAAACTTTTGTAACCCAAACGAATTTTTGACCAAAAAAACAGATACATAAAAAAACTAGTCAATAAATCTGTTTAGACAAAAAAATGATTGAAAGGTTAAAACTTTGTTGTAAAAAATAGATTGTAAGACAATATTTTGACAAGAAAGCATCACCAAAATCAACCACAAATAAAAAACCGACCTTGCTCTTGATACCAATGGTAGGACCGTATATTTGGTTGATATGGTGAATCGGGAGGTCTTGGAAGATGGAAGAAAGCCATCTTCAAGTTAGAGAGAGAAGCTGGAGAGAGAAGGGAAAACTAGTAGGTGTTTTATTGATGAAGGATGAAATTACACAAAAAGTCTCACCCCTCCATGGAAGTATGGAGGGGTATTAATACCCAAACACTTATATCTATCACTAAATGACATAACGAGCCCTTGTGTTTAAGGTAACAAAGATAGAAAATGTAATCCCGTCAATGTCGTTCCATTTACGAGTTAGGAGCGATTCCAACAAATATGGACTCCATGAACAACATATTGTAAATCTTCTCCATTGTGTACAGGTTGATTTTCCTCTCTAACAGGTACATAGTTCATAGAAGGAGTCAAAACCTCAAGATCAAACATCCAATCAGGACCTTTACCCTTCTGATTTTCTTGATCTTCTAAAAATTCAACATGAAGACAATCTTGAACTTTCTTGGTGACTCTGTTGTATACTCTGAATCCTTTGTTGTTGGTGCAATATCCCAATAAATATCCTTCTTCCGACTTGCCATCAAACTTTCCCGGATTATCAATTGTATTTAGAATTGTTAGAGGTATCAAAAGGCTTCATAAAGCGAATGTTGGGTTTGTTTCCATCGACAACTCATAAGGTGTCTTCATCGAGGTTTGATGGTGATACTCTCTTAAGTACATAACAAGCGGTGCTTACGACTTGACCCGAATTGAATAGGTAATTGTGAATCGCAAGCATTGTTCGCTACTTCAATCAAAGTTCTATTCTTTCTCTCTGCAACACCATTCTGTTGTGGTGTTCTTGCAATGATGAACTCCCTTTTAATCCCTTTGTTGGCACAAAATTCATCCATCAGCTTGTTCTTAAATTCAGTCCCATTATCACATCTAATACCTCTAACCTTGAGTCTCAATTGGTTTTCAAGTGCTATTATAAGATTATGAATAGCATCAAAAGTATCATCTTTAAATCCCAAGAAAAATACCCAACTGAATCTACTGCAATCATCTATCACAACCAAGCAATACTTTTTCTTGTTTAGACTTGCAACAGAGACAAGTCCAAACAGATCCATGTGTAACAACTCCAATGGTTCTCTAATAATTCTTTCCTCAAGGTTCTTACATGAAGCTTTGTGTTGTTTACCCTTCTTGCACGCCAAACATGAGTGATCATTCTTGTAAGTCTTTGAAGGTAAACCTCTAACTAAATTTCCTTTGACCAATTTGTTGATATTCTTGAAATTTACATGGCCCAATCTTCTATGCCATCGATGTGCTTCTTGGATGTTGCTTTTGCCACTAAACATGTGGCTCTTCCCAAGAGTGAAGACTCTTCATATCAGTGTACACATCATTGTTTCTTGGTACTCTAAGGACTACCAAGTTATCATCAACAAGCTTGAATTCGGGGAAAGGATGAGACATTACGTGTGGGTGAATAACACAGGATGCTTTTTATCACGCATTTGAGAGGCGACAAAAGGTTGAACTTGAGCTCCTTCATATATCTAACATTCTCAAAATCTATATGCCCGCTTTGATGGTTCCTTTTCCGGTGATTCTTCCTCAATTAGGATTATTCCCAAATGCAACTCTTCCTCCACAATAAGATCTAAAATCGTGTAATCTCCTTGTATCACATCATGCATCCAGAGCAACCACTATCCACAATTAGATGATCTTTAAGCTCCTCTTCTGGGTTGCCCTGCATAAAGATAAAAGATTTAGTAAATATTAGGAACCCAAGCCATTATTGACTTGTGTTCCCCTTGTGGAGTAAGATACTTAAATTCTTTAAGTATGTAGCCTTCACGATCTTTGAAAATATGATCAATTATATTTGGTTGTTCCAAAACTTGTGTTGATTTTTCAAAAATCTTTTATTATCAACATTCTCTTTTTCAACAAAAATCTCTTTTTCACTCTCACTTGCTGAAAGTACTGTTTGTTCCCCATCAGTATTTTCCTTCTTAACCCATTTGGTTTTAACTTATGGTGTAGAGTCCTTTGATCTAGCTACTTTCCTTGAGTTGTAACGCCTTCTAGATTGATAGTAATTAGATCTCCTAGGGTTCCTATTCCAAAAGTGTTTAGTGAAAGCGAGCGATTACCTTGAGAAGGTCTTGGTTTTGGCTCTTGATGACCTTGAAAAGTATTTGAAGTCTTGTAGGTTTTGAAAAAGGTCTTCTCACGGTGAGGGTACCTATAGTCTTGTGAAAAGTTGCTATGGTTAACCCTATGTGAATGATTCGGTGGTTTGTTCTCTCTAGGCTTATGGTTGGTAGATCATTCTTTGGGAAATTGCTTAGGTACTACGATTGAAAGTCACGTGCTTAATCAAATGATCGGATTGTAATAAACAAAACACAATTTTGACCCAAACTCCCAAAATTGCTTCTTCTTTGTCTATGACCAAAACTATTACATCTTCTAGGTGAATGATTAAAGCTGTTTTGACCAAAGTTATCCCAAAAGGTTTAGAAGATTTTGAAAAGATTTTCCTAAAGGTGCTTCTTGAACATGTAGCAGTACTTTGAGATGAAGGTACTGCTTGACTTTTAACATCATTATCCTTAGGGTTTGCAACAGTTTCTTTTGGGGTTTCAGACCTATATTGACCAATAAGCTTTTTCCTAAACTCTAGATTGTCTATTCCAAAACGAGAAACATCAGGCCTAAGTGGTTGATGACTACCAGTGGGATGAGGGACTACATGATAACCATTATCTTTCTTAAACTCAGGAGGTGTGTCACTAACTGATTCCTCATTACTAGATGTGTCTACATAATTAATGAGTTCATCATCACTAGTGGTTATATCCTCAAAATCAAGGTCACCCTTATCACTAGATGGGTTTTCTTCTATGTTATTAAAGCCCATACCAAAACCTAGGCCAGTTCTAGTGTAAGCTCTTCTCTGTTTTTCAACATAAGTAACATGAGAAAGACTAGATTCTTTCTAGGCATTAAACTTTGCTAACAATTCATCTCTCTCCTTAGTCAGTTTCTCAATCTCAGAAATCTTACAATTTAACTTCCATTCACTTAGTTTTAACTGATAATCCTGTTGTTCATACTTTTCTGCCCAAGCCATTTCATTATTTTCATGTGTTAGTATTTTGGCTTCCATATACTCTAAAGTAATTTGATAACCTGCTACCTCAGACCTAGCCCTTATACAATTATCTCTTTCAGTCACATAACTATTAAGTACTTTTTGATAAAAGTCATGACACTTGGAGCATACCTCGGAGATAGGGGTGAACTTGGTGAAGTGGCTACCATAGCAAGTGAAACGGATCATCTTCCTCTCCATGCTCCAATCAAAGCTTCCTAGACCATCATGGATTCCAAAGCAACATGTCGGGTTCCTCATCAAAAGATGTGCTCCAATCGATTCTTCCACAGATTCCTCCACTACCATACAATAGGTTCTTGGTTCATCATCAAACTCAAGACTCCATTCAACCTCGATAAATTCTCTTGAGCAACCAAAGCTTTTGTTTGATAATAGAAATTTCTTTTAGCTCTAGCTTTGGCTTCTCGAGATATCTGCTTGCTTGATATTTAGCAAACCTGCATTCCACTGCAAAGTGTCCGGTCTTTTGGCAATTGAAGCATTCAATTTTGGATTTGTCAAAAGTGATTCCTGTTTTGGTTTGAAGTCAATACCTCTTCTGTCTTCTTCATAAACTTCTTGATCCTTGCGGTGATCATAGCAACTTGCCACGATATCAATTTCTTCAAGAGCATCCTCTTCAATCTGTGATAGATCTTCTTCATAAGTGGTGGTAAAGTAGCTTTGTGCAAAGAAAGAGCATCGACTTCATCGAGTGGATGGTATTTGATGGTGTGGGTTCTTGAGCAAAGGTGGGGGTAGAGTAGGCAACAATACTTTGAGTAGGAGAAGCGATACTTTTAGTGGAAATCTGCCTCTCTTCTCGAGATGACAAAAAGGCAATCTTGTGAGATTTTGAACTAGTTTGGCCATTCATCTCATGCTCATACACCTTCAGTGATTATAGAGATCATCAAAGTCCATAACATCCAAACCGGGTTGTCCTCGATCATAGTAGCAATCACATGCCATGTCGATGGCGGACTCATAAGAACTTTAGATTAGAATCTTTAATCTGAAACCTACGCTTTATCTGACTCCGACATCTTGAGAAGATTTTGGAATCTATCATAAGCAACATCAAGACCTTCTCTTTCTCCAACGGTGAATGTTTCAAATTTCGCTCAGCGATTTCTGTGCATCTTCTTGGAAGCATCATTACCTCGAACCTTGTCTTGAGAAGCGACCTAAAGTTGCTTTGTATCCTTAGCATCATGAAACTTGAGTAGATGACCATCGGAATGGCGAGACAAGAGTATGTTGAGAGTCTTCTCTTGATTTCTTATTGTTCTTCTTTGGTAAGGCGCCTTAGGTGCTTTGGGTTGTTCGGGAACATCAATAGGTTCTCGGCGACTTCATTACCATTGACAATTACATTCCATAGTGGATGGTGCATGAATAGCAATGTCTTGCCTCATCTTCATGCTCCATAAGTCGTACTCTCCTTCTTAATGATTGGTATTCTTAGTGAGGTGATGTATGGTGGTGGAGCGACGATCGACATCTTTAGGTTTTTGTTGTTAACTAGGTTTTAGGGTTTCTTCTAAGTCGAGTTTCCACAAGCTCGATACCACTTGTTGGATCGATGTACTCTAACCAAACTAACTATATAGCTTGTAAAGGGTTTAATAACATCGGATAAATCCTAAGTTATTAACAATGAAACACTAAGCAAACTCTATTAAGTATGTGGAATTTACTTAACAAAGCTAAGAAGAATATAACATTAACTTTCAACGATTTTATTAATAACTCTAAATCTGCTTGTTATGCAGATTTTTGAACAACTCTAAAACACTAATAAGGCACGTATTCTTATCTCTAAAGTCGTATCTCTAATGCCAATCTAGGGGTCCTTTTATAGGCTTAAGGATAACCCTAGTCGGTTTACAATTTGTAACCTTGTACGACAAGTAATCTAAACAAAGAATATTCTAGAATAACAAAGCTTTCCTTAAGCGAATATAGCAGTTCTTTAGTTTTATAAAGTACTTTGACTTCGACAACGATGCTGACTTTTTCTTTAGCGATGCTGACTTCTTCCGATGATTTTGTCATTCTTGACACTTTCATATCCCAACATTACGTCGTAACCACTTGATTAGTTGGACTTCTGGGTCACGCAATAGTTACGGTGTAATGTGAGAGATGAGTTACGCCATAACTTCTTCAAAATAGGCATATTGTGATAAATCTTTAGTAATGTTTCCATTTCCGCGTCTCTTTAGCTCCAATGCTGATAATTTACCTGAAAGTGGAAAACAATGGAAAACAAGCGTAAATCCATATAAATGATATAAATAACGAGCATTATCGGGGGAAATTGACACTTAATATTCAGGACTATTTGATGTTATCATACACGCAGTAAAATTTGATCGCCACCACTCCGAAATCAAAAGGTAAACCTTCCTTCTCACTTGTAGCTAGTTTTTTTTTGTTAAAAAATGGATTCCAAGTTTATCATAAAACAACAAAAATGTACATTGTCTGCAAAATATTTACACGATCACCTAGCTGATTTTCCGATCCCCTTGGAGTATAAAATCATGTTGCCTAAGTCTAATCAGGGTATATTTGATGCTCCTAAAGGTTTCGTAGGGCTATACACACATGCATTTAGCCATTCCAACCTTAGGATTCCACTGCACCCAATGATATTAGAGTTTATGCAATACTATAAGGTTTACATCTTTAGGTTCAACCCATTTGGTTTAGCCAAACTGACCACATTCATAGTGATGTATAAAGCATATGGCTATGAACCAACTTTAAAGGTGTTAAGGGTTTTTTTTAATTTGTATCCTAGGGGAAACTGGTTAAACTTGGCTAAGAGGCTTGAGGCAGATGTGCCGAACCTATTTGGGAGAGTATACACCAACATAACAGCTTGGAAAGGCAGCTTCTTTTATGTGCAAAACACTTTTATCCCACCCAACTATCCAGAACTGTTGAATAAGGAGTATATGTATGATGCAAAACGGTACAATGACCCCTTGCCATATGAGGTGCAAAGGGATCCCTGCTATCAGCGTTTGGCTAGATACCTTGTTGATGTGTAAGTGTTCCCCGAGCCAATCTTATACATGGCTGGGATTGCCTAGAGCTGGGAGGGGTCTCCCAAGAAGCCTGTTATCATGTACCATGGACAAAGTATGTTTCTCTACTTCTTTTAAAGTAGGACCAATGTAGCACTGATATTTATTTCTTTTTGTTTCTTTATTGCAGAGATGTCATTCAGGAACTTTGTGTACCAAGATTTGGATGAACACTTGAGCTTCATGCCCACGGATAAGGCCGAAGAGTCTTACGGTGTTGGCTCTCCTTCCACATCCGTCAACAACAATGATGTGGATACTCCAAAGCCGAGCTATTGCATCGGCACCCCACAACTTACCATTGAAGGTCCTTCTCAACTTGCGAGAATGTTGTTGACTCGGGACGATCTGCGAGAGGATGTCGATTGAAGGTTCAACGAGGATAGGCGGCGAGTTAAAAAGCAGAAGGAACAACAACCAAAGGCGTTAAGTCAACCAACAAAGGAAGAATCCCTTCCGCCTCCCGAGCGAGGTTGTGAAGCAAAAGTCTTTGAAGGCGAAGGTTTGTAAGTCGACCTTTGAGTTACCAGAAGAATATGTGGAGGTTCATGGTAAGAAGTTTTTCCTTAGAAAACATGCGAAGTGATAATTGTCGAAATTAACTTAATCCTTATACATTGTATTGGTCGCAGGCCTTCCAGAAACGAAGGTGCTTCCCAATGCTATGGCTTGCCACCGGATTGTGGATCATGTCACCCCCCCTCAATGGAAAGGTTTGCTGGACAATATGTCTATTGAAAAGGTTTGTGACATGCATGACAATGGTGTAGCTAGGCAGGCAATATTGGACAATCATTTAAATGGCAGAACCAGGGAGTTGCTCAGGGTTGTGACCAAGGCTAGACAGGAGATGGATGTCATCTTGGAAAGGGAAAAACATAGGGATCAGGAGTATGCAAAATTGGAGGCCAAGTGTGATGAGATTGAGAAGGACCTTAAGAAGAATCCTCTCGTTCAAGACCTTCACCAAAAGGTTGCAGAGTTTACAACTGAAATTGTCAAACTCAAGGTAGAGGAGGGTAGGGTAGTGACTCTCATTGGTCAAAATGTTTTGCTAGAAGCGAAGTGTGCTGGTTTAGAGAGTGAAAGATCTAGGCTTGGAGAGTTGGATGTAAAGCTAAGGGAGGAGATTGATGGCTTGAAAATGAGATACAAGATGCTGCAAAAGGATCGCGCGGAGGTTGTATCTAAAGTGGTGCCATACATAGCCATAGAACTCTACCATAGTGATGAGTTGGGAGGACAGATGTGGAAGGTCATCAAATCAGCTATTTTTCATGGACGGTGCTTGGCGTTGGAGGAGGCTGCCAAAACAGGTAAGCCCGTAGACCTCTCCAAGATTGAATGCTACCATCCTATATCAAAAGCTAAGTATGATGAGGCGGAAATGCATTTGCAGCAGTGATACTCCTTCCTTCTTTGAAGCTACCAAAGATCCTATGGCACCCCTCGAAGACCTCCTTTCTAAGAAGCCTCGCAATCTGAAGCCTACGACTCCTACCAAGAAGACAGTGTCTCCCAAGCCTACCTCAGTTCAACCATCTTCGACCCCCTCCCCACAAAAGCAGGAATGAAGATGCCGTGTTGGCAGTAATTCGGTTTCAAGGGTGGCATGTACCCTTTAAGACAATTTATCTTATTTGACAATTCTTGTCTTGTTCTCTAAACAATTTGAATGCTGGTGATGTATGGCCTTGGGTCAAAGACAATTTAATTGGGGCTTAGGCTCCTCGTGCAGGTACAAGGGCACTAGCCCTCATTTTGAATTGTATAGTGTAGGGGAGATACCTCTACACACCTGGTTATGATTTGTGTTTGTCTTGTGAAGTTCCCTTACGCCATTTTTCTAACACTTAAGTTTTACATCCTAAGGTCAAACAACCTCATTGTGTGTAAATTTCAACACCAAGAATATAATGACCAAATTTGATCATTGACAGAGGGTCGCGACCCACTCTATCTTAAATCCTTTAAGTAGTATTACTTTGTATATACTTTCACAAGCGCCATAAACTACTAGGAGAGTTAATGTGAATGTTTAAGTAGGCATAAATAATGAGGCGTTTAGTACACCTTGTGCCCTTTTATTCGATATTGAAACTCATAAATGACTTGGTTGAACAAATCTTTGTGTTTAAGAAAGCGAAGCAAGAGATTTGTGGAAATGTCTTATTGATCATTGAATTAGTAGAGGATTACATCATTCTTGGAATGAAAACTAAGACAACTACCAATAATGTTTGCTTTCCTTGAGAAGCTTCTAATTACAAGAATGAAAATGTAAAAGTACTTCTTAAACATAGAACTTTCGAAGGTTCGTACCATTCCATGTCCTTCGATGGGTTCTCCGAGAAGAGTGGCCAGTTTGTTGTAGGCTCCGTTGTCGTAGGCCTCAGCTACCATGTAAGGTCCTTCCCAAGTAGGTCCCAACTTTCCCTGGTATTCTGCTTTGCTTGCATTGTTGAGGCGTAGTACATATTCCCCAGGCTTGAAGGTGGAAGGTCTGACCCTTTTGTTATAGTAGCCTTCGATCTTATGTTTGTGCATTTTTTCTCGGATGAAGGCTATCTATTTTCTTTCTTCTAGTAGATCCAGGTTCTCCCTGATCCTTTCATCATTTTGGGAGGCATCATACGTTGCCACATGCTCCGTGTGTACACTTAGTTCCGAAGGGATGACCGCTTCTGTTCCGTAAGTTAGGCTAAAGGGGGTTTCACCATTGCTTGACTTAGGGTGTGTTCGATGGGCCCATAGTACTTGTGGGAGTTCATCTACCCATCCATGGTGAGTTCGTCCTAGCCTTTTCTCGATCCTTTTGACAATGTCTCTGTTTGTAACCTCCACCTGTCCATTACCTTGTGGACGGTAGACGGATGTCCAAGACTGCTTTATGTTGAGCCCTTGACAGAAGTGGTAGAAGACTCCTTCATCGAACTGCTTTCCATTGTCAAATATGATTATGTGGGGCACTCCGAATCTGCACACAATGTGCTCCTACACAAATTTCTCAATCTGTCTCCCCGTAACAGAGGCTAAAGGTTTAGCTTCCACCCATTTAGTAAAGTAATCAATTGCCACCAACAAAAATTTGACTCCTCCAGGAGCCATAGGCATAGGTCCTACGATGTCAATACCCCATTAGGAGAAGGGCCATGCGAATGTCACGCTTGTCATGTCCTGCTTCGGCATCTTAGGAACGTTTGAGTGTATCTGGCAAGCTTCACATTTGAGAATGATTTCTGCCGCATCCCTGTGCATCGAAGGCCAGTAATAGCCCAACTTTATTATCTTCGAAACAACTGAGCAAGGCCCTACATGGAGGCTGCAGGATCCTTTATGGACTTCAACGATAATGCTTGTAGCCTGCTTGGGTCCCACACATCTTAACCAAGGTGATAAAAATGACCTTCTATATAGGGTTTCCCACATTGGCCTGATGTGGGGACTTAACCCGAATTTTCCTTGCTAGCTTGGGATCTTCGGGGAGAAGACCGCTTATCAAATATTCCCTGAAGGGAGTCATCCATGTCTCTCCTTCTTCGTGAACCACGTCTGAAACTTCCTTGCGAATGATGGATCTTTCAGGTAAGACTTTGACAAGCACTTCTTTGGTGAGATAAGCGAAGGCCATAGAGGCTAGCTTGCTCAATGCATCTTCCTTCTTGTTCTGATTCCTACGAACATGTTGGATGGTGTAGGAGTCGAAGCTCTCCAGCATCTCCTTTGTTTTTTCCAAGTACTGTTTGATGACGGGCCGCCTTACTTCATAGGAGCCTGTCACTTGTTCGCTACTAGTTGGGAGTCTACGAAAACAATAGAGCTTTGACTTCCATATCTTTAGCTAATCGAGGCGCTAGCAGTGGCTTCGTACTCGCTTCATTGTTTGTGTCTTCGAACTCAAACGAAGATCATAAGTATGCTCCTTCCCGTGTGGTCGAGCAACATTAGACTCGCCTCCAAAACCATCGGATTTGGATGCTCCGTCAGATAAAGTTTCGGTCATCCTATATTTGAGTGAGTTTAGCTTTGGGCTCTTCCTTTTTCTGCGGCTCGGTTCGAAGGTATCTCGCAAGAAGTCCGCAAGAATCGCCCTTTAATAGAGTTTCGACCCTTGAACTCTATTTCGTGTTCTCCAAGTTCAATAGCCCATTTAGCCACCCTCCCAGACTTTTTAGGCTTCGACAAGATCTGTTTGAGTGGCTTTTCGGTTAAGACTGTGATCGGATGGGCGTGAAATAGCGCTGGAGCCTCCTTGCTGCGTAGATTAGGGCTAGTATTAACTTCTCCAATGTTGGATAGTTGATCTCGCCCCGCAGACCCTCAGCGACAAAGTAAATGGGATCTCGCTCGTTTGTCTCGTTCGCCATGAGGAGTGCGCTAATACTCTCCATTGAGGATGCTAAGTACATGAACAACACCTCGCCTTTGATTGGGGGTGTAAGTGTTGGAAGTATTTTGATGAATTCCTTCATCTTTCGTAAGTCGACCGCATCCCGACTCCATCGAAAAGTCTTCTTATCCACGCATCCTTTAAGTGTTTTGAAGAATGGTAGGGACCCATCGCCCCTTTGACAAAAATCGACTTAGAGAAGCCGACTTCCTATTCGTGCTTTGTACATCTTTTAGACACTTAGAGCTTGAGATCTGTAATTGCCTTGACTTTGGAGGATTAGCCTTTATCCCCGCTTAGTAATCAAATGCCCCGAATTGCCCTCTTCGACACCGAATGAGCATGTTAGGTCACTAGTTTTACAACACAAGCTTATAGAGAAAGAGATGAAGGCGATTGAACAAGTAAATCACACACACACACACGTATAGTAAGAAACGGTTAGGCGTAATGTATGAGTGAAAGAAAAACTTGAACAACTAACCCTCAAATGAGGGTTTACAAGAGTTTATATAGGCAAGGAGCTAGGGCAACACTCCCTCTCCTTCCCTATTCCTTATTGGGCTTGGATCAAGCTTATGGGCCTTCTACATAAGCTTGACCTTAAACAAACATAAAGGCCATAATAAAGCTACCTATTACATATGAAATATAAATACTTGAAATACTGTTTAGGAGTGATTCCAAGAATCTCCCCCTCAAGTATATATGAATGTGAACGGTGAAGGCGTTGATGTAATAGTAGTTGTGACGATCTTCGACATTCTTCTTTCTTGTGAGAGGAATTGTCTTGATTCGAACAATCTCCCAGGTAGAGAGATCGTTATCTTTGAACAGTTAAGCTTCGACGTCATCTTTAACTTTGTTCTTTGATCATTGTTCTTTGTGGTGAAAGTGATAGTATGTTGTTATTCCGATGCGCCGCCCAGTGCGCTTGCCGCTCAGGTGTCTCCCGTCATTCTTCAACATGCTCACACGCTCTTTGACGTTGGAAATCAATATCGATGAAGTTCTTTAAGTCTTTGACTTTGTAGATTCTTTGAGTAGATGAAGAATCATTTTGATGTTGTGTTGCATTGGATAGAACTTCCATTAGTGATGATGTTGGCGTGAGCATGAGAAGAATCAAGACGATCATCCCGCCTCCGAGCTTCCATAAGAAAACATTTCAAACGGTTAGTAATAAGCGGTTTCCGCACTTACAAGTTTGAACTTGAGAGTGTCAACGGCATAGTGTGAAGACACAACTCTAATTCTTACAAAGGCCGCTCGAACTGAGTCCCACAAGTGAGATAACACGATGTATCAAGTACATCTACAGCTCAGATAGTCAGCCGAGGTACAACCAAGCATCACCTCATGATCAGAGACCGCTTAAGACACACCGCGTAATCCACGGGAGTTACCAATGACTTCGCCGTCGGCTGTTTGATGTTGACCACAGCGGGGAGTTTCCATTCAATCACCGAGGATCATGATGTGAACCTCTCATAAATGTTCTCGACCAGTTGCTAAGATCTGTGAAGGACTCGATATGAACCACCGATGATCTTATTTGTTGATCATCAAGTGATTAAATGTCAAGTGTTCCTAAGAGATCTTTTGATGAATCTAGTGGCTCTAGACTCAATAGTGCGTTTTGGTTTTCCCGAGCGGAGACTGGGAGAGGGTCTCCTTTTTCAATACCACGATCTCTAAGAGAAAGCCAATAGTTTATGTAGGGTTCCTGTGAGAATGAAACAAGCTTACATTGAGAAAAACTTGAGTGGCTAAGAAGGTTTAGTGCATGCGTCACCGGGTCCATGACGACTTTTAATCTTCAATACCGGTGTCACTAAGTGTGACCAAGAGTATTTGAATTGAACCCTATCGCCCTAAGTTGAATAACTGAGGGCTATTTCTTTTCACCCTTTACTTTACATTTCTTTTGATTCTTCAACTCCTTCTTTCTCCGATTCTCATTTTCTCCTTTTTATAATCATTCCTAAGGACTCTAACACTAACTAATGGTAGTGTCCTGGGTAGATCCTCCGGCTCTGGTGGATCATAGGACTGTTATTCCTAACCTTAGTCACCTTATAACCCATGACTAACCTATGTTTGCCATTAAAACCATCGTATGTTAAAATCTCTCTCAAAGGGTTTGTTAATGAAAAAACATGTTTGAACCACAATGAGAGATGAAGTTTTGCATAAATACTCCCCTCCGCATGTGCTTAATAGTTTTAATGGTTAAATGCACAGTGAGGAAAGTGGCGCGCACTTTTGAATTGATTCACCGAAGATAGACAATCCCCCTCGGGACACGGTTACGTTGCATAGTTAAATAGTTGCATTGTCGACTTTTAGGTGACAACTAGCTCTAATAACTATATTGAAGGTGTAGACAAGCCTCGAAGGTTGTCATACCCGTCGAGTTCATGTCTATCAAGAGTTTCTCGAATGGTACTTTCTACTTGGACAAGTCCTTTGCGAGACACGTTTACATCACTAGCGAACTAGCTTGAAATTATTACCGTCCAGACAAGTCTTTTCGAGTTACTAACAGTTTAGTACCGTCAATTCGCTGGTTAAGTCTCGAGGTACTGATTCATTTGCATTTTGTACAACATATTTCTTATCACACAATTTTCTCCCCTCAAAATGGCATATAAAATGTTATTTTTGAACGTTTGAGAATAAATATGACCATTTTGAGTTTTATGGAAGAGTGACCACTGTGAACAATTTGTGAACAAAGTTTTAATTCAAATACTCCCCTCAACTAGTGATATAAACGGTTGAGGTTTTAAAATCATATGGGGAAGTACTTGTGTTTTTGAGCAAAACCTTGAAAAATGAAAGGTTTGATAGGTTTTACTCAAAAATAAAAGCTTTCGCTCCTTTTATAAGGATTGAGGCATCGAGGCGCACACGTGGTCCTTTCTTGACCATTACGGGTTGTACATCGTTATGTGTGCACAAGCCATTGACATGTTAAGTCACACATCCAAAATCATATGAAGGAAACAATTCAAGGGTACCGTGAAGTGCAAGTGATGTTCCCTGAGAGCGCATGCATGCTGAAAGCCGGTGATGTTTATCCCTGGGTCGACCACCAACATAGCTTTCCAAGCGCCTAAACCGATCCCTTCGAACAACCTTTCATCAATCATGGTGATGATCCTTCTTACATCCCTCCTTTCACGAGAATTCCACCGCTTAGGATTCCCAACTTTCGCGATATCCTTCAATCTGCACGCCAATCCATCCCTAACCATCTTCAAGGTATGATCCCCGAATTTGTGGAGCTCACTACACGCCATTAAGCGCTTCTTGAAGTTCACCGCGGTAAACAATGCCAAGGGTTTCCGATGGCGTAAGTTGTGTGAGTGGTTGATGTCGGGAAGATCAAGGCGTGGTGGAGTGAAGTTTACACGCTTCGATATGATTCAACACCATACGGATATCTTCGACACGTTCTTTGATCACGATGCGCCTAATGAAGATGAGAACCGACTTGATAAATTCACGCTGAACTTCAACGAGAATTGTCTCATACGACCACGCACTTTGGCAAGGTACATGTCTTCGATGTCGTTGAGGGCGAGTTCTCAAAGTCGACCTCGAGAATTCATAGTCTGTTCATCTTGTCGTTTGACTATGATATTCTTCAAGAATGTGTAGTCCCACTTAGACTTGAGATCAATGTGTTTGATGGCCACGATGTCCTTTGAGCAATACACTTCATGTTGAGACTTCGAACGAGCGACACGTAGTAGATTCTTCCGCTCGTGCCAATGATGAATCCCATACAATGCATCTTGGTCGTATGCTTGCGTTGTCGAAAATAAGTGATTTGCACGTTCCTCGATAGCTATGCGGTTTGAGTAAATAACCCATTTGGGAATGGAAGAGTTAATGATGTAGCGTATTTTCTTGAACCATCGCCACCATGGAGAAGAAATTCCGTGTCTTTGTTGAAGAAATATCCAAGGGAATCCGTGGTTCATCCTGGTTGGCCAATTGTTGGTAGAGGTTTGGTCCATCGATTGTAATATGGAGGGTTGTTCCGCTTAGTGAAGTCGATGTTTGCTTCGGGTTGAGCCAATCCATATTGTTAGACATGGCTCGAGCAATGTTTTCAAGGTGATACTCAACCTCGATTGCACTTTCCGATTGTTTTTCAAAAGAAGGAATCGTCATTCTTGATGCGCTTCAACTCGGATTTCGTCATCTTCTTCACACGGAATATTTCTTGCAAGATTTTGCATGCTCCAAGGTACTACCGCTCACCAATTCTTGACCTTCTTGAGGGTAGGGAGTGTCGCTAACAAGAGTAGCAAACCAATCAAATTCTGCGGCTTTATCGTCATCAAGCCATGATACGACGTCATTCGTGGTCGCTTTCTTCTTCATTTTGAAGGTTTTGATGATGATTTTGGTTTCACACTTGTTTAGGTGAGGTGGGTTGTTGTCGGGCTCAAGGAC